>JANZXV010000001.1:17531476-17543334 GCA_027576455.1 Erythroxylum roigii | reverse complement strand
TCCAATTTGGTTTGGTAGATTGAAAGTTATCCCAAACGTTACCAAACTAGTCTTAGATTGTAACAACCTTTCATGCTCAATTTCCATCCAAAAATTAAAACCCGTAAAGGCTAAATTGGAACTTGAGTCCAATAAATAATTTATAGTCTTATTTCTCTACTTTAATCCAAATCAAAACTCATCTCCTTTCGATAACCAGAGAAAAATTTATGGCCAAACATCAAGGCATGATCAATGTAACATTTTCCAACTTTAGCTCTCTAACACTTCATATACAATAGTTCTCACTTCCAAGAACAAATTGGGGCCCAACAATATGGGAAATAAGTATTTAGGTTATTGAGTATGATTATGGTTCATTCATTTTTTTTTGGGTACGACAGAAATAAGAGAAAGACTTTAACAACTAAAGGCAATCTCTTGAGCATCAGCGCGCAAATGATAACTTAGACTAGGAGGAGAAGTGTGCCAGGCGCACTCCTCTTGAATGCTACCTGAATTCAAACAAGCTAAGAAATCTACATATTAATTGCCTTTGCAAAACATATAAAAAAAGGTATACTGCTGTGGCCTTCCCACAAATGAGCGGATATCATATATCAAGTTAGCTAGGGGATGAAATATGACATCATCCGATATGAGGTGGATGGGTTACTTCTCTGAAGGGGCTATTTATTCAAGGTCCCGTCTTTGTTAGCTTTTTTCTTGCAGTAAGTTATGCTTCTGTCCCTATACTGCTTAAATATCTTCATAATTGATTTAGCGTTTTGCTGACCTCATGACTTTTTTTTCTTAAAGATTTCAAATATGGAAGAAAAGGTGTTGTCCTTTAAAACCGGTGGAGCATCCTAGTGCATTGATCTTACAACCCCTAATAATTTATACCTATTCCCGGTGTTGACACCATTGACTTTATTGATCACGGTGTAGGCATGCTTCTTTGTATCATTTAAACCAGAAATGATAAGTGTTTGGTTTTTTTTTTTGGCTGGGGTGGAATTAGCTATAGCTTGTATAGGGCTTTTGAGTTCAAACTGTCTAATTTTGCGGATGGACCAATAATCTGTCCCTTAACTAGTGCAACATGCAAGAAGGATTGGAAGGAAATCCTGTAGCTGGAACCATGAAGAATGTATCAAGGGCCTTGGCTGTTGTTTCAGTTCCTTTGACCATGAGTCTCCTGAAGGTAGTCTCATGTTCTGATGTGTGCATATTATTTGGTAACATCTTATGGCTTGTTACTAACCTAGGATTATAGCATTCTTAGAAATGTCATGGTGTTAGTTTTTCTCTGGATAGTTATCATACTTGGGAGCTTTCCTTATTCATGATACCCTATTTATTGCCCAGGAATCTTGTGATGCAAAGCGAAAGAACATGAAAAAAGCATTGAAATCAGAAAAGGAGCTTATAGAGTTCATGTTTAAGTATCAACAGGTTCTTGCTGAGACAGATGCAGGTGAAATTTAATGTGGCGTATAAAACCTTAATGCTTATGTATTCTTCACTTCATGCATATTTATACGCTTGTAGTTTGTGACTTTTGAAAGGTTTTTGCTTCCATCTAAATATGCTATACAGATGTAATGTTTATCCTCCATATGATCATAAAGTCATCAGGTTTTGAATTTTCTCAGATATATTAACTACACAACTAAATATTTGTAAGATTTTTGCGTGTACACCTTATGTTTTTGCATCCATATCAGGATTATATGTTCTCTTTCCTAAAGAAGAAACTTTAATAAAGATGGTGGCACTTGGAGCTTATCTAAAATTTTTCTTGCTTTGGAGATTTTCAATTTATATATAATTAATTTACTAATTACATTATAATTGATAGATTGATTTGAACTTTATTATATATATTTATATATTTATGTAACTATTCTTTTTTGACACCGTGACTTTAAATTTTATTATATATAACAGAGGAAGAATGGCAAGTTGAGAAGTCACCCAACCCTCCTTATAATATAAATGTTTTTTAACAAATATAATAAATTATAATTTACTTAAAAATTAATATAATTATTAGATTAATTAATATTTAGTATTACTGACTAATTAGCTCATATATATTTTTCCATTCTTGATTAATTTTAATTTATATATAATTAATTTATTAATTACATTATAATTAATAGATTGACTTGAACTTTATTATATATTTTCATATATTTATGTAACAAATCTTAACGAATCCGAAATTCATATATGCTTCCTACAATTAATGCTTTTTTAGTTATGCTTAAATAACAATTAATTAATATTTTTCAGTTCATAATAAACAGTTAATGTTTTTAACTATCTAATCAATTAATTTTTATTCACCCTTCATATTAATTATTATACCCTTAATTAATAACAAACTTAATCAATAACAAAACATTTGCACTTTTATATTCTACCTTTTATATTTTCAATAAAATATATTTAAATTTTCTTTATAAAATTTGCCTAGCATATTTAAAATTTCTATTATTCGATAACTATTCTTTCCTTACATTATAACCCACTAAATTAACTAGGCATTATTACTGTGCATCGCGCAGTTTTACTTTGTTAGTTTTTAATAAAAAGTGAGCCCCACTGCCATATGACAATTAGGGCCCACTGTTTGAATTGTAAAACAGTATGAGTCCCACTTACCGTAAGATACACAGTCTAAAGTATATAACAGTAGCCCATTGTCACGTGAAAATGAGACCCACTTTTAGATGAACTTTTTAAAAAGCTAATTCTGTGGCAGTGAGACCCACTTTCTATTAAAATAAAAAATAACAACAATAACTCTACTGCACAAAACTCCCCGCTTTGCGAGGGTCGGCGAAGGGAATTGACAGATGATTGTAATGAATCAAGATCCAAATTATTAACGTAATTAAATGCTAAAATAAGGATAAGTTGAAAATTTTGAAGTTTAATAAAGAATAAGAAAAAGAAGCTTTAATGACTTTCAATAAATAAGGATATCCAGAAACTCCTTAAAATTAAAAAGAGATCCCCTAGATACTAGTTTCAAAATCGAACGCGAATAACATGTGAAACTATTATGCACTAGGTTGCGTTAGTCATAAGTATTTTAACACTAGTGTGCACATTCTAGAATACGCTCATATCTAAGACCATGGATCCTACCATAACTTCGTGAAGTAGGACATGACTTAAGGAATTTCCATATTTGAGACTATAGATTCTTGCTTTGTTTGCTTTTGTTTTACTTATATATTAGGTTTTTTTCTTCAGTAAATCAAAATGTGAGAAGGAAAGCATTGGCTGATGTAAGCATTGTTCGAAGCAAATTTTCCAAAAATATGACATGCGATGCCTCTAAACCAATGTAAGTGGCTCTGTACATGACAGGGTGTCTTTAAGTTGGCAAGCGTACTATTTTACATTTTGTTCCTGTCTCGTGATGCCATTTGTTTTATGCAAGCATTAAAAAAGGTCCAATATCTTATTTTTGATGAGAACTTGATTGAACCACATAATTTGTTGAATGATAACAAATGTTTCATGAGCAGGAATTCAAAGAGTTCACTTACATTATTGAGACGTGAGTTTGTGTGTATCAATTTGAATATTTTTAGTACACTTGTCGTATGTGCTGTTGATGTTTCTTCATTCATATCCTCATGAAGGAAGTCACCGCCTATTTTAAGGAGGGTGAACCAGGCAGATACAAAGAATGCAAAGGTTGTGATCTTGTTTGGGCGAATAAACACTAGATAAAATGTTATGCTAAACTTTCATAACAGAAGCCAATTGATTTTTGAAGTCTTTAAAATTTATTATTAATTAACTTCATTGTGGATGTAGGAAAACAATGAAAGTTAAGGCCAAGAGAATCAACGGTTTACTTTGTAAAGATGTAGTTATCTCATCCTCTATGGTGCCTATTCTGCTGGTCTAGATACATTTAACAGACTTTTGTATGAGTGTTCTAAACAAATTTGGACATTTAAACATTCTTCCTTAATTCAATTAAGGCTAAAGTGAATAGTAAAGTTGTGCGTCGAGTGAGTGTTGGTAGGAGCCATCTTTGGAGGAGTAGAGTTAGTAATGGTTTTGCAATAATGTGAGTAATGAAATTTGCATCTTTTAAATATAATTGCTTATCATATAGATGTTGCTACTTTGGCATAATTGTATTCTTACTAGATTGTGGGTAGCTGATAAGCTTCCTATTAGATAGCAGTACAAGCGTAGAGGGAAGAAGTAGGGCCCAAAGGTTTCAAAATTAGAAGATTCGCAAAATACCTGCTGACGTGGATAGTTTGTTACAACAGAATGATGTGCATCACGTAGAGAATGTTGTGGGAGATGAATATAAGGCAGAAAAAAGAATAACACGGGGCAGAGAGAATTTTTTTTAATGTATGGATTGTCGGGAGAGAATCAACCTCTCAAAATGTTGATAGGAGTGATACAGCCACTCGAATAGCTGTTTATCTTTCGTTATTCAGTAAAATCAATATACAAAGTGACATCTATTACACTGATAAATTGTTCTTGTTCTTGAGTGCTGTTTCTTTTGTGATTGTTGTTGTGCTTGATCTTCATTCTGCAGCCCAGTCCGGTAGGAGCTCTCGGTTCCTATTAATTGATATCAGAGCAATCCTCGATTCTGGATATTGCAGATGCCCAATTTGGATGACAGAAAGGGTAGATACGATGGAAAAAAGGATCCCATTACTTGAGAAAGCATGGCTAGCTTGGCTACGTCGTTGGTAGCGTTTGTGGCAAAAACAGAGCAAAACTTTGAAGAAACCACTAAACGGTTCGAAGAGATTACACACTATTAAATACTACAAAACATTTCAAACCCACCAAAAAACCCAGTAACATTGACTCATCCCACTTTTCACCAGATACCCAAAACGAACCACCCAACTCATCAAACCCACAACACCCACACCAAACCAACCAAACAGGTAATACAACTTTTGAAACATCAAACAATACCCACACCGATTATTGTGAACGTAAGGAGTATACTCGGAAGTTGGAGATGCCACTATTTTCTGGGGATGATCCTTATTCTTGGGTTTTTAGAGCAAAACAATATTTCTCAGTGAACAACCTGACTGAACCACAGAAGTTGGAGGCGGCAGCTGTTTGCTTTGAAGGAGGAGCCCTTTCATGGGTGAGATTTGAGGAGAAGAGGAGGAACTTTTTGACTTGGGAAGAGCTTAAGAACCAGATTTTGTTAAGGTTTCCGGGTGGAAATTCAAACATCCTGCATCAATGTTTTTTATCATTGAAACAGGAAGGGACTGTACAGGAGTATAGGGAACAATTTGAGACTCTATCTTTGCCATTGAACTTGGACGATGACACCATGGTGGCTGTTTTCATCAATGGGTTGGAGAAGAAGGTCAAGGCTGAAGTCATCTTGTTGAATCCTATTGGGCTGGCAGAGACCATGGATGCAGCCCAAAGGGTAGAGGCCCGAGCTCTTGTTCTCACCAATATGAATTCATGGAGACACTACTCCTAAACCGACAACAACAATCTTCCCTAGCCATAAAATCCAAACCTGGTCATCCACAAACAGAAACACTCAAAATTCTATCTACTACAAGTCTAAACCCACAACCCGACCTCACCACAAATTCAAACCCAAAGAACAGATCATCCATTGTTACTTCTACAGCCAGTTCACCGTTCCAAGGAGGGAATCGTGGGACCTTTAGGAGGTATACGTGGGCAAAGGTGCAGGTACGAAGAGAAAAAGGGTTGTGTTTTCGGTGTGACGAGAAGTACCATCCTGGTCATGTCTGTAAGCATCGACAGCTCCAGATCTTGGTGGTAAATGATGACTCGGAAGTGGAGGAACCGGAGATGGTCTGTGCGCAGGCTGAGGAAGGTAATTTGACTATGGGTACGGTAGAAGTGTCACTGAATTCGGTGGTGGGCCTTACATCACCAAAGTCTTTGAGATTGAATGGGGAGATTGAAGGTGAAAAAGTTGTGGTCCTGATTGATAACGGAGCTTCACATAATTTCATTTTAGCCGCATTGGTCGATAAGATGGGATTACCAGAGACAGAAACGGAGTAGTATGAGGTTGTTATGGGAATGGAATATTCGTAGGAGGACAAGGGATTTACAAGGGGGTGGCAGTGAGGTTATAGGAGTTGGATGTAGTTGAGGATTTTTTGCCTTTGAAACTTGGAAGCTCTTATGTAATTTTGGAAATGAAATGGCTTACTACTCTGGGGGAGACTTGTAATAATTGGCAGCAGTTGACAATGAGAGTGAAAATGAGGGACACTGAGGTGGTCTTGAGAGGTGATCCAGGGTTACGTAAATCCGCGGTCTCTTTCAAATCGCTATGAAAAGTTTGTCAATTAGAGGGTCAGATGTTGATGATTGATTTTGGGCAGATGCAAGCTCAGTTGATCATGGAGGATGTACATCAGGAACCAGTTGTGCAACCAATTTTGGCTGAATTTGCAGGCATTTTTAATATGCCAAGTGGATTAACACCTATACGAGATAAGGAACATTCGATTGTCTTAAAGGAGGGAGTGGAACCAATCAATGCGTGTCCTTATTGGCATCCGCATGCCCAAAAGTCAAAAATTGAGAAGTTGGTGGGAGAGATGATGGCGGCTAGGATCATTAAAGAAAGTGAAAGTCCTTTCTCAAGTTTGGTGTTGTTAGTGAAGAGAAAAGATGGCAGTTGGCGTTTTTGCGTAGATTATAGGGCTTTGAACAAGGCTACAATTCCGGACCATTTCCTTATACCTGCCATTGATGAGCTTCTCGACGAGTTGTATGGAGCGCAATATTTCTCAAAGTTAGACTTGAAGTTCGGGTACCACCAAATTCGTGTGAAAGCTAAAGATGTTCCCAAAATGACATTTAGGACTCATGAGGGACACTATGAGTTCCTAGTAATGCCTTTCGGTTTGACCAACGCACAAGCTACTTTTCAATCTTTGATGGACTCTGTTTTTTGAAAATTGTTGCGAAAATGCGTTCTGGTGTTTTTTGACGACATCTTAGTAAATAGCTCGACCTTGAAAAAGCACGTTTGTCATCTAAGGGAGGTACTTTCTCTGCTTAGTAAACACAGTTTGTATGCTAACAAAAAGAAATGTCAATTTATTCAAAAATAGGTGGAATACTTGGGTCACATAATTTCAGGCCTAGGGGTTGCGGCGGATCCAGAGAAAATCGCAGTCATGAAGTATTGGCCACTGCCCAAAACTTGAAGAGTTTGCGTGGATTCCTAGGGTTAACAGGGTATTATCGTCACTTTGTAAAGACTATGGGAAAATAGCTTTTCCTTTGACACAACTCCTAAAAAAAGACGCATTTGTGTCGCATGAAGAGGCGACGACAACATTTGAACAAATGAAGGAAGCGATGACTAAGGTCCATTTTTTGGCGCTCCTTAACTTCACGGAGCCGTTCATCCTAGAAACCAACGCGTCGGGGACTAGTTGCGGGTTGTTTTGACACAAAATAGGCATCCTATCGCTTATTTTAGTCAAACTTTGTCGGGAAGAGCTCGGTTTAAATCTGTATACGAGCGGGAACTCATGGCCATTGTGCTAGCGATCCAAAAGTGGCATCATTACTTGCTTGGGAGGAGGTTTATAGTCAGAACCGATTAGAGCAGCTTAAAGTTCTTATTGGAGCAGCGTTTAGTCTCCATGGAGCACCATAAATGGTTGTCCAAGTTGCTGGGTTTTGACTTTGAAATTCAGTACAATCTAGGTGCGCAACATAGAGTGGCAGACGCTTTGTCTATAATTCATGAAAGGGAAAATGCGAAGGTTATTCTGCAGTCAATTACAGTGACAAATGTGCTGGATACGACTATAATTTAAGAAAAAGTTCAACAAGACCCAAAGCTTTCAGCTGTCATTGAGGAGTTAAAAAAAGATTCAAATGGGAAGGCTGGTTGAACCTTGGTACAGGGACAATTGTGGTACCATGGCAGATTAGTTATACCTTGTTGTTTTGAATTTATTGAGAAGCTTTTGCAGGAGTACCACATCAGTGTTTTGGGTGGTCATTCCGGGTTTTTTAAAACCTATAAGCGGATTGCATCAGAGTTGCGTTAGGAGGGCATGAAGAAAGATACTCAAGAGTTTGTCGCCAAGTGTGTGGTGTGCCAGCAAAACAAGTATTTGACGCTTTCTCCAGCGGGGTTACTACAGCCTTTGCCAATTCCAGAGGCTATTTGGGAGGATGTATCGATGGACTTCATTGAAGGACTTCCAACATCACATGGGTATGATTCTATTTTTGTTGTGGTTGATCGTTTGACAAAATATGCTCACTTTATAGCTATTAAACATCCCTATACGGCTACAAAAATGGTAGAAATTTTTGTTAATAATGTGGTGAAGTTGCATGGTTTTCCACGCTTTATTGTGTCAGATCGGGATAAGATCTTTTTGAGTCGGTTTTGGAGTGAGTTGTTCAGGTTGCAGCAGACAACTTTGTGACGTAGTACCGCATATCATCCTCAAACGGATGGGCAAACGGGGGTGGTGAACCGCTGTGTTGAGACATACCTTCGTTGTTTTGCAACTGGGCAGCCTCGTTCGTGGGCAAAATGGCTGGCATGGGCGAAGTTATGGTACAATACCTCTTACCACACAGTTGTCCACTGTTCTCCTTTCAAAGCTATCTATGGAAGAGATCCACCACCTATGACCTGCTACGGATTAAATGAAACTGCCAATTCAGAGTTGGAAACGCAGTTATTGACTCGTAACATGATGTTGGATGAATTGAAGGGGCACCTGGAGATAGCTCAAAATCGTATGAAAAAATAGGCTGATGCCAAACAACGTAAAGTGGTTTTTGCTGTTGGGGATTGGGTTTTTGTGAAGCTCCGTCCTTATCGTTATAAATCCTTGGCTCGAAAGTTTAATGAGAAGTTGGCTCCGAGATATTATGGGCCGTATGAGGTTATTCAACGTATAGGGGAAGTGGCTTATAAGCTAAAGTTACCTCCCACTTCATCCGTGCACTCAGTTTTCCATGTGTCCCAACTTTGGGCAGTAGTGGGATCCTCTTTTCCACCACAAGATATACCTTTAGTTTTGTCTAGCAACATGGAGTGGGCCGTTGAGCCGGATAAAGCACTCAATGTTCGTCCAGCTAATGGTGAATCTACCATAGAAGTTCTAATTGCTTGGAAGGATCTTTCGGAATTTGTGGTCACTTGGGAGCCTTTTGACATAATTGACCAGCAGTTTCCTTATTTCAACCTTGAGGACAGGGTTCGTCTTGTTGGGAGGAGTAATGATAAGCCTCCTATTAGATGACAGTACAAGCGTAGAGGGAAAAAGTTTGTTAATGAATGGATTGTCGAAAGAGAATCAACCTCTCAAAATGTTGATAGGAGTGACGCAGCCACTCGAATAGCTGTTTATCCTTTTTCATTTAATAATATCAATCCATAAAGTGTCATCTATTACACTGATCTATTGTTCTTGTTCTTGAGTACTGTTTCTTTTGTGATTGTTGTTGTGCTTGATCTTCATTTCTGCAGCCCAGTCCGATAGGAGCTCTCGGCTCCTATCACATTCAGCATTTAATAATACGCAAAAATTAGAAATCAACATTTACTAGTGAAAGCTCAAAAATGGGCATATCATAATGGAACCTTTTACAAAGCCAAACCCATATGTTCCTCCATAAAATAGCAAAGAGGCAACTTATAAACCTAAGACTTTCTATGAGATTACACAAATTAAGAACTTCACGTAAAGCTATACAGCAAACAGAAACTTGCAGTTGAAGAATATGATTACCGATCCCAATCTCTAATAACACATCATCTCTCACTAGGCTTTCAAGCACTCTCTCTCAAAACCAATCTTAAACAAAGCTAGCATTTTTTTTCAAAACCTCCAATCCCAGCAAAAGAAAAATCTAAAAACCATTAACCCTTATAATCACACACATTAACTCACCAAATCCACGAAAACCCACAAATACGAAACACAATGATAGCAGTAAAACGAAGCTGCTAGGAGGAACAAAACGGCAACGTAATAAAAGCAAAATGTAGAGTGAAAGGAAGCAAGAGCAAACAACGAGCATCCCATCACCCAAAAGAGAATAAAACGCAACATCTGAGAGGAGAAAAATGCAAAAGCCAAAATGACACAGCTAAGGAAGAAACGCAACCCGTCAGATGAGAAGCAAAATAAAGCGCAGCATAGAAGAAGAATATAGAAGAAGGAAAACGGCTGAAGCGGTAGAGAAGAAAACACCATAAAATTTTAGAAATAAGCTCTAGAAAAGTAAGCAAAAAAATACAAGTTTGTGGTAACAAAGAATCTTTGGAAAAGTACAATCATTTATCAACAAAGAATCATAACGGATAATCCGCAGGATCAGATATAGAAATGAGAAACGAAAAGCAAAATCAACCAAAACCGTCAATCAAAAAATAAAGCCTTGGATATACCTGACTGAACTTGGTTTGGATTTAGGAGTTGACTTCGTCGAAGGTGCGACGGAGAGTGGCGAACTTCTTGCGAGCCTCATCGAAGATGAGAAGTTTCTCCATATTGTCACCAACAATGAGAATGTTATAAACATAAATGACGCAAATTATAAACGTTAAAGTCTACCCGAAAAAGCTAAAATAAGGGGCTTTTCTGAAAAGTTTCAAATTTGAACTTCTTAAAAAGCTATATTTTAGCTTATAAAAAAGGTATTTCTATTAAAAAAGTACATTTAAATTTTACAGCCAAACGCTCATTTTTCTTTAAAATAGCTTTTGCGATGGAAAAAATTACTTTTCCACCCTCCAAAAACTCAACCAAATAGGTACTAAACGTCCTTTATTTTTCCATGGAGAATTATTTTGAAATTTCTAATATCCCATGCATAAGCAGTTAATTAAGTTGAAAGAGGTTAAAGATAATAAACCAAATTGAAACTAAGCTACTGTCTTATATCATCATAAAATTAATTAAAGATTAAATAAGCACAAGGCTTTTCATTTTGTAGGAGTCTAAAGAGGGCCAATTAAAGATTGAATAAGCACAAGACTCCTTTCTTTACTAGAATCTGGACAGGGTCTTAATGTAAGCAACATTCCCTTTGTATTTTTACAAAGAGATTGTATTCACAACTTGAACTTGTGATCATATGATCACATAGGAGCAACTTTATTGATTGCTTCAAGGCTCACCTTCTTTTGAATAGAATTAATGAATTTGAAAATTTATTGAAGAAGATTATTCTTATTATTGAAAAATTTGAAGTTTAATTTAAAGAAGGTTGTTAAATAAAAATTAATTAGTTTATTTTAATTTATAAAAACGGGTTGTTTTATAAAAATTGATCTATTAATTAATAAACTTATCAATTTTTAACAATAAAAATTATTAAACCAAATTAAATCGAAAAGTTAACAACCAAACTAAAAGATTGATCAATTCATAATTTTCACTATTAAAATTAATGAGCCAATTTGGTTTTTAAAACGATGAAAATTAATAAGTTCAACTCTAATATGTTCAGATTAATAATAAATATATAAAATATAAATTTGGGAAGACATAGTTAATTTTAGTGTTTTAAAAATTGAACCAGTTTAGCCAATTTAACGGTGAAAACTATGAACTGATTAAATTTTTGACTCAATTTTTAACTATTCAAGTTGATTTAATTTAATAATCTTTATTTTTAAAAGCTATTTTATTTATTAATTAATCGACCAATTTTTTTAAACTAATTAATTTTTATAAATTATAATAAACCGATTAATTTTATTTAACAGCTTTTTTTAATAATAAGCTGATTAATTTTTATTTAATAATCTTTTTTTTACTTAAAATTTAGAATTTTCAATTGAAAAAGATAAA
>JANZXV010000001.1:17490475-17504479 GCA_027576455.1 Erythroxylum roigii | reverse complement strand
TCTCCCAAGAGCCCGACCAATTGACCATACCGACCTGATAGCAAGCAGCCCGCACCAGCGAGCCGCACAATCTTCACGTACTCCCTCGACCCTTCTCTTCGATCAGAGTCGAGGAGTAGGGGGCTTATGGTCGAGTCGGCCAAGTGAGGCCCGGCCCAGTGAGGTCCAACTTCAAGTCTAGGCATTAATAGCCCAGTAATAAGAAGTCGTCTCCCATGCAAACACGATGATTCACGTAGAGACCAAAACCTAATGGCAACCTACCGCATATATAAGGTAACGTTCAACCATGATAGAGATACGAACTGAAAACCCTAGTTGTCTTTTTGTTCTCCAAAACCTAACACTCTCAAAAGAGACTGACTTGAGCGTTAGAGGGGTCTTCCGAGAAACAACCCCCGGAGAGTCTTTGTTTGTCTTCCAAGTTTTCCATAGGTGAAGCTCCACAAGATCATGGACCAAAATAGCGATATTCCAGCCTTGTAGAATCCGGCTGAACCACTATTTTTGTAAATACACCTTCGGGATATCTCTCGATCCTCCTCGAGGATATGGTTAGGATTAGCCTCCCTAAATTAGTTGTGTAATTTGTAGTGGTTTTCTCCATTTATAAAAAATAAAAATAATAATAAGAACAAGATGCCCATTTCCATTTCTCCTTTCTGATCAAACAAGCTTAGTTCTTCACGCTTTTTTATTAAGGAGACTTTAGCTCCTATGTTAGGTAAGTGGAGATCATGTCATATAACCATATAAAACTGCATTTATATGGTTTCCTTTTGACTGGTTTTTGCTGATTAGCTCGTAAAACTATAAGACACTTGTCTCAGCAAAATCATACGAAAACTGCAATTTTGGAAGCTTATACAATTAGATGAGCACTGTCATGAAGCTGCCATCACTGGAAAACCACACATATTATATAAAGTGGTTCTGTCTGATTTTGCTAAGGCTTTGGATCCATGAGCTCGGTTAGCTTTAGCCAAACAATACCTGCAAAAATAATAAAGGCACATCGGGGGTTGATCGTCGGTCGGCCCCCCGATGCTAAAGTCAGTTATTCGGTAATAGTTGTGACGACTGTGAATTAAGAGTGTTAAGGTTCTGGTTTTCATACATGTGTCATGATGAGGTAGTGATCTTATATAGTGAATACCTGCTGGGGTTAGGTCATCATCTAGGGATGGATCGATCGGCCCGCATGCCGCTCTAGAGATGGGCTTGGGCCTAGCACGACCGACCCAACCATAAAGGATGTAAGGTTAGACTTTCTTCTGCCTTAGGTTTTTCAAGTGTTTTGTCTTAACGCTTCCCAGTTCCTAGAAACCAGATCCTCTGTCCAGTTTTACTTTGTCTTATTCTGTCTCATGAAATCTCAGCCATTTATTTTGTGGGACCCACGCGGGCCCCATGCGGGCCCCTCATAAATAAGTGGCTGAGATTTATTGGACACAATAAGACACCATAATATTGGACAGAAGATTTGAACTCCAATTCCCAACCAGCAGCTTGTTGTACTCCTGGCTCATCCTTTTATAAGTCTGAGTCAAGCGCTCAAACTCTTCCGTTTTCTTCTTCAGAACCAACTTCTTCTTCTCTTCTAAAGTAGCCTTTAACGACTCGATTTGCCTCGTGAGCTCCTCAATCCTTTTAGATTTCTCTTCATATTCATTCTGTAGTGCTTCCAACTCTGAACCCCTGTTCCCTGCAATTCAATGGCGTACAAAAACTTGATTGATGTCACAAATTCAGAAAAAAGAAAAAAAAAAGAAGAGAAATTATAAATATTTTGATTTTGTTATACCTTAGAGAGCTGCCAATGTCACGTTCCATGCTTTTCAGTTTCAAGTTTACTGCATTAATTAAAGCTTTGCCATGTTATGCAGTGAATAATTCTTCACATCGAGAAAAACACTCATCAATGTAATGTTCTGCTCTCCTTTCCAGAGACCCATTAATGGAATCAAAATCGTCGAGAAGGAAATGAAACAGGAATCTCATGGAAAGATTTGGACTTTGCATCTTCTATACAAATAGACATCATAAGCAACGGCGAAATGGTTGAAGTTGAATTTAGTTTCAAATACTCAGCAAAAAAATAACTAATCACTAGTGTAATACTTACAAATACTAACCTTGACCAAGTAAGTTATGAAGAAAAAGAACTTCAAGGACTTCATTTATTTCTGTGTGTTGTTGGGTTGTCCCCTTCACTTTGATCACTCACTTGAATGGATTGAGCTTTATACAGTCAATAATCACACAGAAGAGCATGACACATGACTGTGATAAAGCAAAACCAACATGACAATAAAGCATTTTCCTTTGGTGGAAAGAAAATCCCAGGCCAACAGATTTCTGGTAGAGTCACACGTCTCTTGCGCGACTAGAATGATAGTATGTATGTATCATGTCCATGACTGTGCTCGGAAAGATTCTTTTTCTGATCATGTAAGTTAGAAACTCTCTTTATTGCATATTGAAAAAAGCCAAAGGGGTAGTACTTGTTAAAAAAATGACGATAATTTTATTAATAAAAGGACTCAAATACAAGACTCAAAACACCGAAGGTAAACAAAAAACAGAAGACAGAAGAACAAAACTTAGACACACTACGCTTAGGACTCACTTCTCTCACTTAGGACTCACTTCTCTCTCTTAAGACTCACTTCTCTCTCTTCATTTGGTGGTACAACAAAATGGTGCTAGACTTGCCTATTTATAGGCAAGCTACACCGACTTACATGCAACTTGTAATAAGTTGCATGAAGTTTCAAGAATTCCCAAGTTGTCAAGTTGGGCGATTTTTCTAGAATATTTTTTTTTTACAATTCTAGAGCTTTCTAAATCTAGAGTTTTCTACAAGACTCTAAAATTAGTTGGTGATTTTCTAACACTCCCCCTAACCAACTAATTTCTCTTCAAAGTTTTTCTTGAGATTATCCCAAGCTACTTGCAAAACTCTTCATGCTTTATTCCGCTGAGACCCTTTGTGAATATATCTGCAACTTGGTCTTCTGTTCTGATGTACTTCATTTTTATATCACCTTTGAGAACTTTTTCTCGAATATAATGATAATGTACCTCCACATGTTCTGTCCGTGCATGGAATACTGGATTCTTCGCTAGTCGTATTGCTGACTGATTATCACAAAATAGCTCCACAGAGTAGTCTGTTGGTTGATTTAGATCTTTTAATAACTATATGAGCCATGTGCATTCTTGTGTTGCCATTGTTGTGGCTCTATACTCGGCTTCTGTACTTGATAAGGACACTGTCGGTTGTCTCTTACTGCACCAAGAGATTGCTCCTGAGCCAATGTTGAATACGTATCCATTTGTTGATTGTCTTATGTCACAATCTCCAGCATAGTCGGCGTCGCAGTACCCTTTGACCTGACATGTACTATCTCTCTTATATAAGAGACCATGTTCAATAGTATTCTTGACATACCTTAAGATTCTTCGTACTGCTTCCAAGTGAGGCTTCTTTGGATTTTGCATATATCGACTAACAACTCCAACTAAGAATGCGATGTCTGGACGTGTCAGTGTGAGATAGATTAGACTACCCACGATTTGTTTGTACATCGTGTTATCTTGTAAGTATTTTCCTTCCGTAGCTCGAAGTTTGGCATTTTCCTTCATTGGCGTTGATATTGGCTTGCAATCTAACATACCAAATCTTTCTAGAAGATCTTGTGCATATTTCTGCTGATATAAAAACAATCCATCTTTTGTGCGCTCCACCTCTAAACCAAGAAAGTGTTTCAACTCACCTAATTCTTTCATCTGGAAACGAACCGAGAGATTTTCTCGAATTTGTCATATCTCTCCTTCGTCATCTCCTGTGATGATTAAATCATCCACGTATACCAAGACTATGGCCAACTTACAACCTCGTGTCTTCACGAATAAGCTTGAATCTGCAGGCACCATCTTATGGTCGTTCTAAACAAGGAACTCTCCAATCTTACCATACCATGCTCGTGGTGCTTGTTTTAGACCATACAATGCCTTCTTCAACTTGCAAACGTAGTTTGGGTAATCTTTACTCTTAAAACCTTCAGGTTGTTCCATATAAATCACTCGGTCTAACTTTGCATGTAGGAAGGCGTTCTTTACGTCCATCTGCCAGAGTCTCCAAGACTTGTTTGCGACAAGTGCTAGAAGCACACGAACGGTTGTAATCTTTGCCACTAGACTAAACGTCTCCTCATAATCTAACCTATACTTCTGTGAAAAACCACGAGCTACTAGTCGTGCCTTGTATCTCTCAACTATTCCATCTAGTCGAGTCTTTTTCGTATAGACCCATTTACACGAGATGGGTGTTACTCCTTTAGGCTTCGGCACCAAATCCCAAGTTTCATTTTGTTTTAATGCTTGAATTTCCTCATTCATTGCCTGTTGCCATTCCTTGCTTTGTGACGCTTCTTTATAACTTGTCGGCTCTTTCAGACCAATTTCCTCTATTATTGCTGCATTTGCATACTTTGGATTTGGCTTTCTTTGTCTAGTTGACCTTCGTGGTTGAGGCGATGGCTGTTGAACATCTTCTTCAAAGTCCTCTATCTGACTTGGCCTTATTTCTTCTGGAGTTGAATGATGGATTCCTGTTTGCCATGGACTTTTCTCTTCTGATAGTCTCATCTCTATGCACTCTTCCTCACTTAGTTGTGTAGTATCAATTCTAGATTCTTCCATTGGTTGAGTCTTATCAACCTCTGTAGATTCTTCTAATCGTTGTTGTAGCTGCTCCTCTATTTCCTTTGAATCTGGTAATAATACAGCTTGTGGTGACCACCAAGAAGATGCCTCATCAAAGACAACATTCCTGCTTACGTAACATCGTCCAGTAGTAGGGTCACAACACTTCCATCCCTTACGACGGCTGTCATATCCGACAAATATGCAGCGTATTGCCTTTTTATCAAATTTGCTACGTAGGTGATCTGGTACAAATACGTAGCACACGCATCCAAACACTTTAAAGTACCCTACTGAGGGCTTGACCTTTCGAAGCTTTTCATACGGTGAGGTCCCCAATTTTGCTTGAGGTAACCTGTTAATCACGTACGCTGCTGTCTTCATACCTTCGGCCCAAAACCTTGCTGGTACATTCTTTGCATGTAGCATACTTCTGCATATCTCTGCCAGGTGACGATTCTTTCTTTCTGCTACTCCATTCTGTTGTGGAGTACCTGGACAAGTCAGCTGCCTCCTGATCTTATGTTGTTGCAAATATTGTTCGAATTCTTTTGAAGTGTACTCTCCACCATTATCTGTGCAAAGGCACTGTATTCTTCGCCTTATCTCCTTTTCTACTTTCACTTTTAACTCAACAAACTTACTCAGTGTCTCTGACTTTTCTCTCATAAAATCAACCCACACATATCTAGAAAATTCATCAATAAAGGTAACCATGTACCTGAATTGGCTGACATACGGCTGCTTTACTGGCCCAAACACATCAGAGTGTATTAACTCTAGGGGTGATTTTTCTCGATACTCTGACTCTTTGTATGGTAATTGATGTGCTTTGCCGTATTGACATCCTGCACAAACAATGTCATCTCGAACATCTAGATTCGGAAGACCTCTGACCATTAATTTTTTCATTATCTCCTTTAGTTTCCTATAG
The DNA here is from genome assembly GCA_027576455.1 of Erythroxylum roigii. Lineage (NCBI taxonomy): Eukaryota > Viridiplantae > Streptophyta > Magnoliopsida > Malpighiales > Erythroxylaceae > Erythroxylum > Erythroxylum roigii. Next base: position 17,498,835 of record JANZXV010000001.1, on the reverse strand, counting down.
CTTACATGTCCTAATGTTGCATGCCATAAATCAGCCGCCTCATTTTTTCTTGTCTTATCTATATATGCTGTTTCTGCTGGCATTACATAGACAGACTCCACTCTTTTTCCTTCCATCATGGGTCGACAGATAATTTTTAACTCCTTGTATATCTTGACATCATTTGGTCCGAACAATACAAAGTTTCTAGTTAATGTCGTTTGAGATACTGATAGGAGGTTCTTTGACATACCTTCCACGTGGTAGACATTCTGCAGTAGCACTGGCTGTTGACTATAACGAGGAACTACGATGGTATTGCCAATACGTGTTATCGAAAATTTTGAATTATTGGCAGTTACCACTACTTGCTCTCCTTTATACTCTGATGTCCCCATCAATTTCTTTTTGTCACCTGTCATATGATTGGAGCAGCCAGAATCAACGATCCAATCCTCTTTATAGTTGATTTGATTTTCTCCTATAGCCGTGAGTGCCATCTCCACATTTGATATTACACCACTTTTCTCGCTTATTTCTTTAGGATTTTCCATTACTACAAATGATGCATGGAAATCCCATTCTTCTTCACTATCCTGCTGCGTTGACGTGGCAGTATTTCCTTCCTTGCATTTTGGCCTCCATCAATCTCGAGCGAAATGACCCTTTCTTCCGCAATTATAACACTTGTCTTCTTTCTGAGCATTTTGTTTATTGGTACGACTTGTATCTTGGCCTTGACGAGCTCCCCCTTGCTTGAAGCTCCCTCTTCATTGGCGTCCTCGCCAACCTCCTCGATCTCTCGAGGTTTCCTCCGTGACGTTATTTTTTGTGACTTTCCCTTTTCCCCTTTTATTGGTGAAAAGGGCTTTGTCTTTATCTTTAATAACAACTTTAGACATTTGTTTATCTAAAGCTTCTTGATTGGCCAAGATATTTTCTAACTCTGTCAAGGTTGGTTCTTTTGCCCAACCTCGAGTAGCCGTAACAATACCAAGAAATTCTGGGCGTAACCCATGTACAATAATCCTTCTCATTCTTGTTTCAGTTATAGCATTAGGAGGATCTAACTTAGAAATTTCTTGGCATAAAGATTTAACTTTAGTAAAATATTCACTTACAGACATGTTGCGCTGCGAGATTGACAATAACTCGTTCTTTAAGTGCTGGAGCCTGGCGTCGTTGGTGCGTGCATACAACTGGGCAAGAATGTCCCATGCATCCTTTATTTGTTGAAGTTTCTCATCTTCTACCGTCACCGATAACACATACATGGCTTTACCTGCTCTAATTTTCCACTTCTTTAACTTCTCTTCTAATGTTGGAGGTTGAGTCTCGTTTCCTCTAACAATATCCCATAAATCTTGTCCTAGTAGATAAAACTACATACGAGTGCTCCATGTATTATAATTGTTATTATTTAATTTTTCTATACCACTAATAATAGTGCTCATGTCTGCCATAATTACTTGATTCTTGATCGAATAATTTCACAATTCCAGATTGTGACTAAATTTTGGCAGAATCTCGATTAAGACACGATTCCTGATCGTAAAAAAAATTTGGACAATAGAGCAATGACTCTAGACAACACAACCTGGCTCTGATACCACTTGTTAAAGAAACGACGATAATTTTATTAATAACAGGACTTGAATACAAGACTTAAAACACACCGAAGGTAAACAAAAAATGGAAGAACGAAGAACAAAACCCAGACACACACTACACACACTACACTTTAGGACATTTTTCTCTCTCTTTTATGTGATGTTAAAATGGTGTTAGGATTGCCTATTTATAGGCATCCATCACTGACCTACATGCAAGTTGTTAGAAGGCTCTAGACTTGCCAACTTGCCAACTTCCACGGTGATTTTTCTAGATTTTTCATTTTTTTTTACGTATCTAGAGTTTTCTACAAGTCTCTAAAATTAGTTGGTGATTTCTAATAATCACAACCACCGTTACAGTTCCCTTCAATGCGGAACTTGTTTATGCAATTTCCATCTTCTGTTACTTCGATCCCAAGTTCGCCACAACTTGTGATTCCACCTTTGTCAGCCACAACTTAACCATCTTTGTCTAAACAAACACCTCCAACTTTACCTACACAACCATCATCACCCCAACCTTCGACGACAAGTCCATATCTGAAAGTTTCAAATCCACCACTTTTGTCTGGAAACTCTCCTCCTTTATTTTCAACGTCAAAATCACCCGTAATGACAACTTTACCAAAAACTGCAAGACAATGTTTGCCAGTTTCAACCCAGACATCTTTGCCTAATCAAAATCCTTTGAATTTACCCACACAAAACACTTCAACTCTGTCCTCCATGCCTACTAGTTTGCCTACTTACACACAACATAAACTAACACCCTCTCATAATGAAGTGCCTCCAATTAACAGCATTCTTAACAAGCCAATCACTCCAAAAACTGGACTATCTTGTTTTTTTGGAGCTCCATCACCAACCATTGCTACATCTCTAAAACCTCCAATGCCATAATTCCCACATTTCATCTGTGTAGTACTTGAAAAAAATAGTTTTTGAAGAAGGATATGTTCCATGTAATATGCATATTAGAGTATGATAAATTGATCAAGTACTAGTTATACATGATAACAATACATACAATCATGTTATACATGATGAAATATCTAAAGAGCATTGTTTCTATTTGTGTTTGGTTTTATAAGTGTTTAAACTTTTATATTTTTACAATAGTGTTACTCCTACATAATCATTTATCTTGAAGAGATGAGTTGTTTTATTTCATGCTTTATCTTGTTGGTTGGATTCAAAATAAAAAATTTTCGATAAAACCATCCTCTTTCGGTTTATTTTTACGGTCTTTTATTGATTTAGAAAAGATTTCATACCTTCTCCCTATTTAACTAGAGTTGCATCCATTTAGGCAGTTATTATCATATAGAACCTGATATGTTTCCAGAAAACCTATTTCGTCCTCTGATTCTTTGTCACTTCCACTTGGTGTTGCAGTTAACTTTACTCTCAGCGCTAGGTTGCCTAGTTGGAGCACAAGCTCAGTTGGATCATTAACAAATAAGAAGATGTAGGAATAGAGAAAGACATTGAGAAATCGGGACGAGAATCAATAAAAGATTACTTAAAATTATATAAGTTGATTAATATATAAAATAATAAAATACGAGAGATCTTTTTTAAATTTAATCTTTAATATTCTAAACATTATTTCAAGTCTAGAATTCTTCTAAGGTCTTCTATAACACAGTTGATTCAAGCATTCAATAGGATTCATACTATAATAGAGAAAAAGAAAAACTAACCTTGATATATGCCTAATATGTGTTTATAATAACAAATCTTTGATCCCTTAGTTGCAAACACCTTCTCTATGCAAAAGCTTTATCCACTCTCTCCTTCTGCTTTCTTCATTCTTTTACAATGATGCAAGAACGTACGTTTCTCTTTTGGTAACTGTTCAATTGAATGAAAGCAGAGGGAAGGATTCTTTAATTATAATAAAACCCTAGTGATTATGATGTTATTTACAAGCCCAATAACCATTATCTTGGTCCCATCTTCTATTAGAATCAACCTATGTAATATAAGCCACACCTTTATAATTATTAAATTAATCTAACAATCTCCCACTTGGCCCATGTTACAACTTGATGATCCAACAATCATCAAACTTGAATGAATTAAAATGATGGGATCATGGCAGTCATAAGTAGTCTAACGACGTGATTCCTTCATACATTATACTATTAACACAACTAAAAATAACTATAATTGAGAAACACTATAATTCCCAACTTTAATGTTTTTCTTGAAAAACATAATTTGTTATCACAATAAAACAATTAGTAGACACAACATAATGTGACAATTAACAAATAAGCAAAAACATTACTTTAATTGAATTCGTAAGTGTCAAAAAAATAATGGAAAATAACCAAACATATGTAAATATGCATAACACGATTTCGTGCTAATAAGGACTTATCTATAATGCCCATCCTTTTAACATGGCCAGTAGATTATTTAGACGGTAATCCTTTAGCTAACAGATTTGCTACCATTAGATTACTTCCAATAGGCTCAATTGACACTTTATGCTTTTGCACTTCTTCTTTGAATGACAAGTATTTCAAATTCATGTGTTTAGCACCTTTAGAATACTTGTTATTTTTAGAAAAGAAGACAATTGTAGACTTATCACAATAAATTCTTAGCAGTTTAGCTATACTGTTAATAATACCTAGTCCTAAGACAAAGCTCCACAACCATAATACTTGAATAGTGGCTTCAAAGCATTCCATAAATTTAGCCTCCATAGTGCAAGTGGGAATGACAGATTGTTTTCCACTCTTCCGCAAAATTGCCCCTCCTATTAGTTGGAATAGATAATTGAAGGTAGATTTACTTGAGTCTACACAACCAACATAGTCTAAATATAAATAACCGATCACTTCTAAGTGATATGATTTCCTATATGTGAGCATGTAATCGTTGATGCCTTGTAAATACGTAAAAACTTTCTTGTAGATTTTTAGTGGTCCAATCCGGGATTACTTTGATATTGGCCTAACATTCTAACAGCAAAAATGATATTCGGTTGATTATAAGTCTGAATATACACCAAACTCTCAATTACATATGTATAGGGAATATATTCCATTTCCTTTCATTCTAAATCATTCTTGGGACATTGCATTTCATTAAATTTATCCCCTTTTTGAATTATGACTACTACTGGTAAGCATTTTTTCATCTTAAATCTCTCTAATACTTTACTAATATATCCTTTCTGAGATAACCCTATTAATCCTTGTTCCTTCTCACAGCAAATTTCTATTTCAATCACATAGGATGCCTCACCCATATCTTTCATTTCAAAGTTATTAGAGATAGATTTCTTTATATCATGTAATAAGCCCAAATCATTAATAGACAAAAGAATATCTCCAACATATAGTGCCAAAATAATGAACTTGCTTTCACTAACCTTTATATAGATACACCTATCAATAGTGTTCTCTACAAAATCATAAGAGGTAATACTATCATTGAACTTAAGATACCATTGTCGGAAAGCTTGTTTCAAGCCATATATTAGCTTCTTTAATTTACACACCATATTTTCCTTTTTTCGCAGTCATAAAACCTTTTGGTTAGTTCATATAAAATTTTTCTTCTAAGTCACCATTCAGAAAATCGGTCTTTACATCCATTTGGTGAAGCTATAAATCATCATGAGCTACCAATGCAATAAAAATCCTTAAAGAGTCCTTCTTCGAAACTGGAGAGAAGGTCTCTTTAAAGTCAGTGTCATCCTTTTGAGTATAACCTTTAGCTACAAGCCTGACTTTGTACCTTTAATATTACCTTTTGAGTCCCTTTTGGTCTTAAAAAACCCATTTACAGCTCACTTGCTTTGATCCTTCAAGTAACTCAACTAGTTCCCAGACTTAATTATCATCCATAAATTTTTAACTCTTTTTTCATAACATGAAGCCACTTTTTTGAATTATTGCATTTCACGACTTCTTTAAATGAGACTAGATTCTTATCAATGCTTAAGTCACACTCCTGCTCAAGTGAATACACCACATAGTCATCTGATATAATTGGTCTTTTCTCCCTTATAGACCTTCACAATATTGTTTCTTGTGATATCACTTGATTATTTGTGATTTGAACATTATTTACTAGTTCATTATTAGCATTGTCTTCTTATGGGTTTGGAATATCAACTTTTTGTTCCGTTATGTTGCATGACTGTGATATAACAAGAGGAACAACAACTTGAGAAGAGACACTGGGTGAAGGTTTTTTTCACCTGATTCTCTTGAATATCCACCTTTTGTGATTCCTTACTCCCATTGATTTGTTCATTTTCAATGAACCTGGTATTACTAGACTCAACTATTCTTATACCATGGTTAGGACAATAAAATATTTACCCTTTGGACTTTTCTGGATAATCGATGAAGTAACCACGAATGGTTCTTGCATCAAGCTTCCTTTCAAGAGGATTATAAATCCTTATTTTAGCTGGGCAACTCCAAACTTGTAGGTGTCCCAAGCAAGGTTTCCTACCTGTCCATAATTCATAAGGTTTTACAAGAACTACTTTACTTGGAACGTAGATATATAGATGTCTTTAATGTATACATCCATAAAGATAAAGATACATTAGTGTAACTTAACATACTTCTAACCATATCCATAAGAATATGATCATGCCTTTTAGCTACACCATTCTGTTGTTGTGTACTGGGCATTGTCTATTATGCATAAATGCCTCGACTTTGAAGAAATTTTGTAAATGGACTTGAACACTAACCATTCTCATAATATTTATCATAATATTCATCACCTTTATCAAACCTTACTACTTTCACTTTTCTATCTAACTGTCTTTCTACCTCATTGATAAACACCTCAAGAATGTCCATTGATTGAGACTTTTCATACAGTAAATAAAGATAACAATAACATGAATATTCATTAATAAAGGTGATAAAATACTTTTCACCACCCCAAGATGGAACATGAAATGGACCACATATATCAATGTATATTAATTCAAGTTAATCCGTACTTCTTGTGACTAAACTCTTAGATATGTGTTTAGTTTGCTTGCCATTAATGCAATCCACACACACATCCCAATCTATAAAATCTAGTTGAGGTAAGATTTCACTTTTCACTAACCTCTTTACCCTTTGTCTAGATATATGACCTAACCTTTGATGCCACAAGTGAGTAAAGTGTTCATTATGTGCACTACATTTATTACCAATATTATGTTCAACATGAAACAGGGATTTATAATAATTAATATTAAGGTTAAAACGATATAAACCATCCATTAATGTACCAGAACCATATAGTACTGTCATTTATATAAAGAAAAAACATTGTTTTCTACATTGAAATTAAAAGCTATCTTATCTAACTTACTAACAAAAACTAAATTTTTAACACATTTAAGAACATAAAGACACTTTTCAAGATCTAGACTACAACCAGTGTCTAAAATCAATATTTACGTCCCAATTCTTTCTATTCATGCTTTCTGTTGGACACCGTTTTCGGAACCTAACCCTTGCTCTGATACCACAAATGTTGGACACCGTTTCCGAAAATCAAACCTTGCTCTGATACCATATATGTTGGATCCCGTTTTCAGAATCCAACTCTCGATCCGAAAACGATTCATAGCATACATGTTGAGCACTGATTTTGGAACCCAACCTCTTAACAAAATATCATCATCCTCTCATCAATTCATTTTCTTCCTCACTCTTGCTCTGATACCACCTATGTTGGATTCCGCTTGCTTCCGGAATCCAACTCTTCAGAATACCATAATCTTGAGCGTGGTTCCTTATAATCTCTTTAACCAACACCGATTCCTCATCATACCCAATTCATGTTCCACTTTGACAATCATCCATACATAAATTCATATGTCATTTACATCATTAAACAAGAGTTTACAAACTTTGATGGCATCTCATGCCATAGTACAATCTCAATATCAAAATCCAATATACAAAACATGCAAAACCCAATAATTCTTAAAATATATTTGAAGCCTTGTTTTACATCAATAATTCCAAAACATATCAAAACATGCATATCTGAAGTAATGTCTTGACTTTCTTTCACTCTGTTTTCTGCTTATCACCTGCAGATGGGACGGAGAGGGGGGTGAGCTTAAAAAGCTCGTGGGTAACAGGTTTATAACGAATAACAAGCAAAACCGTTTAAAAGGTTCATTTTCATAGAAAATTCTTATTGTATCATAAGACACATGGTTCTTAAATTTTCAACCAATTTCACAATAAAACCAAATCATGTATGCATCAATCTTGTCTACATATCATGAACACATAAACACATCAGAATGGTTTGGGTTGGTCCAAAACAGAACGTATTACATATTTTCCATAAGGGTCCTGTGTAGCTGTGAACAGAACGGACTATCGCAATCTCACAAAATGGTTTTACGTAGCCGTGAACTTATGGGAGTCCGCGAGGGAGCTCCATGCCACTAGCATTTTCAGACTATTCTTATACTAAAACACTATCCTGCGCTTGAATTCCATCCGAAAATTGACACTCTTAGAGACTGAATTGAAACTCAATTTCATCGGACAATTTGTAGCCTTATCTCTCTAGTTTAATCCAAATAAAAAATCATCTTATTTGGATAACTAGAGAATAAGTTATGGTTAAAACACCAGAGCATGCTCAATGAACATGTTTCAATTTCATTTTCCAGCTTTTAACTCCCAATATTTCACATATAATCCATCTTGTATCTAAACCATCTTTTCCATTTCATTTCAAATTCAAGAATTTTCCTTTTCTTTA
>JANZXV010000001.1:17471787-17490375 GCA_027576455.1 Erythroxylum roigii | reverse complement strand
AATTAGAACTTGATTTCATCAAACAATTTGTAGCCTTATCTCTCTAGTTTAATCCAAATTAAGAATCATCTCATTTGGATAACTAGAGCTGAAGTTATGGCTAAAAGACCGAAGCATACTCCATGAACATATTTCAAGTACATTTTCCAACTTTTTACTTCCAAATTTCTCATACAACCCATCTTGTAACCAAACTATCTTTTCTATTTCTTTTCAATTTCATAAATTCTCCTTTTCTTTTCACAAAAGATAATCGTCAACAATTTCTCATTTAATAGAAAGGTTCGGGGTCCAACACTTTCATTACGTTACCCATATATAGGAACTCTTCAGTTCCATTTATAGTTTGGATTGAAAGAAATCCCTGTCTAATATATGACATATGAGTAGTTGCACCTGAATCTAACCACCAGGTATTATTAGGCACCTCAATACAATTTGATTTAAAACATAATGAAACATAGTACCTACCTTTATTTTTGAACCAATCCTTTCTCCTAGGTCAATCTTTCTTTAGGTGACCAGCTTTCTTACAGAAGAAACAACGTTGCTCTTTATGTATTTGGTCCTCATTAACCTTCATTGGGGCTTTGTCCTTCTTGTTCTTCTTTCCTAGATTTCCCTTTATGTTAATAGCTTCATTGTCTGCTATAAGATGAACAGAGTGTTCCTTCATTTTTTTTAATCTCCCTTCCTCTTGCAGCAATATGGCCTTGATTTCTTGAAAGTGCCATTTCTCCTTAAAAGTGTTGTAATTCACTTGGAACTAACCAAATTTAGGAGGAAGCGAGTTGATGATGAACTGTACTAGGAAGGATTCACTCACATCCATGCCCATTGATTTCAGTTTTGTAGCCAAATTTAACATGCTTGTTACATGATCATGGATAGGTCGAGAATAATAAAACTTCTTGATCGTCAATTCACTCTTCAAGTTTCCTATAATAGACTTGTCAACTATGTCTAATTGCGAGTACTCATTGATTTTCATCATGAATTCCCTTACATCGTCCGTATTAGGCATTAATGGCTTAACCTTTTCAACCATTTTCAACCGCATCAAGTTTAAACTCAACCTATTAGACTTTTCCCAAGCCTCAAAATATATCTTTTCGACTCGTGTACTAGTCTCAGTAATGGTTGTAGGCTTCTTAACAACTAATGTCAGGTCCTTATCCATAATACCCAATTGAAATTGGATTTGCTCAGACTAATCGACATGATTTAGCCCATTGAACTTGATTAAACTATTACCTATGGCTAACAAATTACTAGAAACTGTAAACGTAAAAAGAAACCCATACATTAATGCTTTGAGTACAATTAATAGATTTAGGCAATAATAAACTTTAATAAATATATTTAAGTTCACCTTTGGGTAATACTTAAATACATATCCTTAATCCATAATAATGCGAACAACATATACATTCACACTTTAACAGACAGCCAATCATACTTAAGTTAGTATGCACGTTATCTTTGGATATACAAACATATTTACCAAGTATGTCGATAAATCTCTTTAATGTTATTAATTATAAGCAATGATCTACCTTTGGGTGATCTCCTGGCATTATAATTAATAATCTCAATTGCTCACTTCATCTTTTACATCATTTATTAGCATCATATAATATGAACAATTGAAAGAAAGCATAATTAAATGTTTAAATATCTTGTCAAGTAAGGTAACTCTGGTGACTAACAAGCTTTCTATATAGTAAACCTTTAATTAAGTATGTATGAATAAATTTGAAAATTTACTATACTGTTGAAAGATTATTATGTAAAGTCCAAAATTAACAAGCTTTAATATGCATATTCATTTATTACCAGGACCAAAACGTAATTGGTTGCATGCATATTCACCCTTTTTAACTTTTCAACATAAAATGTCACATATTTCAACCCTAAAATCATTTTGTAAAGTTTAAAAAAATTTAAAGACTATCAAGAGGTCCACAAGTAAATGCATTTTGGAGAAGGCATGTGCATGCAATATAAAAACACATAATAAAGACTTAAGAAAAAGTCTCAACACATTGTCATGCTCATACATAACCATTTCCTTACAATGTCATCTCTCTCTTTCTATTCTCTCCTATTAGATGAACATAAAAGATAGAACAGGTGAAACCTAAGAAACATTAGCCCTCAACCCATGGAACTCACAAATGAGTTTGACAGTTATGCTTTACAACATTTAAAGCCTTCCATGGTAGGCCCCACCAACATGGAATCACATTTTTTAGATCTTTTAATCCAAACAATTTATTTTTTACAACTACAAACCTAAAGCTTTTCAATGTTAGCCCCATGAAATATAAGATAATTGACTTTTCTTTAACCTTTTGTTTTCCAAAATTCATGCAAATTGTAGTAAAAAATAATGCAAACACAAATCCAAAGCCTTTGATGGTGGGCTTTTTTCTTAAATTATTAGAAGTGAACAACAAAAGGGTCAACTAAGACTTTGGTGATAAGAGGGTGATCATTAAAGCAAACAAGTGTACATGGCAATAATAAATTTATAGCTTTTTGTTATGTGCACTCATCAAATAGATAGGTATCAATAATTCTGTTAAAACTTGGTATGTTATTAAAACAAACATTGACCTTTACAAATTGAAAAATTCATGCAACCACAAATCCAAATTCTCACAAACATGTTAACCTTTTCTCGATAACCCAAAGACCTTTTTCTTTACAATAGAGGCTAGATACATTATTTCTAACCCTATAACAGTCTTTGTAAGGGTGTTAGGTTTTTTTTATTCGTTTAGTTTCTCAAGATCGAGAGTATTCTATAACCTTAAGCAATATTAATTGCTATCATGAATCCTGGGGTTAACTTTAATGCAAATCAAAGTTTCATAATCTTGCTTTGATACCACATGTAAATTTAATCTTTAATATTCTAAACATATTTCAAGTCTAGAATTCTCCCAAGATCATCTATAACACAATTGATTAAACCATTCAATATGATTCATAATATAATAGAGAGAAAGAAATACTAACATTGATTCACGTTTAATATGTGTCTACAATAATACATCTTTGATCCTTTGGTTGCAAACACCTTCTCTATGTAAAAGATGTATTCACTCTCTCCTTTTGCTTTTCTTTGTTCTTTTACAATGGTGTAAGAATGTACGTTTCTCTTTTGGTAACTATTAACTTGAATGAAGCAGAAGGAAAGGGTTCTTTAATTATAATAAAACCCTAGAGATTATAATATTCTTTGTAAACCCAATAACCATTATCTTGAGCCCACCTGATATTAAAATCAATCCAAGTAATATGGGTCACACCTTTATGATTATTAAATTAATCTAACACTATTTAGTAATATTCTGCTCAGTTCGACCATTATTCAAACTTGTTGTCTCTACCAGAAGATCACTTGATGAGGTTATTACTCAAGGGTCTTAAACCTAAGATGGAGTTAAACAGTTAAGATGTTGGAACCAATTTCAGTACAATAGGCATGTGTTAGCACAAAGATAAAAAGTCGTGATGTTGATGAAGAGTGGTGCGAGTTCATTTAGGGGGAAATTAAAGACGCCAAGCGGAGGGGAAAACAACAATTCTATCCAGGAAACTCTCTGGTAGATGGATTACTCCCTACCCACAAACTTAGATTTAATAATAAGATGTGTAGACATGTTAGTAATAAAGAGTTTGACAAAAAAAAAGAACTAAAGACTCTAATTTTGGTGTGACAAAAAATATATTCTAAGTCACAAGTGCGAGAAGAAACAACTACAATTGTACCTGGTGGAAGGGAACAAAAATTTCATTGATGCAACTTAAGAAATGGATGAAGAATGGGTGATTGAGGAGTACATAGAGCCTTCTTCCCCTAATGTATATCCCTACAGGCAATGGTAGATATGGACGGAGAGTGGACATTCAAGCAAATGAAGTCCTTGGGATTGTATCAGAAGAGAGCAATCCATATTTTGATAGACAATGGAATTACTCACAATTTTTGTGAAAGCTTCCATTATTAAAAAAGGATTGTATGATATCAGGGAAATTAAACTGTCATATGTCACCGTAGGAGGAGGATTGAAATTGTCTTGTAACCAATGTTGTATGAATTTTACGTGGTCCATGCAAGGTTTACAGTTTAAGATTATTATTGTTAGCGTTGGGAGAATGTGATGTAGTATTGGGAATATAATGGCTTGTGGTTCAAGAAGAGGAAAATGAAGTTCAGATGGGACGAAAAAGTGGTTACCATGAATGGCACCCGAGTGGAGGATCTAAGGTGGTCTAGGGTAAACATTTTCTTAAAACATTCAAAGACAGGGTAGCTTTATATGAAGCAGCTCACTTATCCTATTAAATGCCAACTACAGTAGATGCGTAAGGAGGATCAATAGGGAACTTTCAATGATATCAACAACGTCTTGTCCAATTAAGTTATAATATTCATGGAACTAACCCCAACTACCATCAAACAGGAGTTATAATCATTAAATACATTTGAAAAAGGACGTGGAGACCATTAATATTTGCCTATATTGTTATTCAAGGTTTCGAAAGGATATCATAGAACAATCTATCCAGTAGTTGATGAATCAAGGGTTCATAAGGCGTAGTATCAATCCATTTGCTTCACTAATGGTACTTGTTAAACAAAAAGATAATTGTGACATATATGTATAGATTATCGGGAGCTTAATAAACATATGATCAAAGATAAGTTCTTGATTTCCCTTGATTGAAAGACTCCTAGATGAATTGCAAGGCTCTAGTTAGTTCTCCAAATTGGATCTATGGTAATGTTATCATCAAATCCAGATGCAACCTAAGGACATTCCAAAAACAACTTTTAGAACTTATAAAGGGCACTATGAATTTCTTGTTATGCCCTTTGGATTAACAAACACACCATCCACATTTCAACTACTGTTGAATAAGATCTTTAAGCCATTCCTTAAATGATTTATTCTTGTATTTTTTTATGATATATTTATATATAGTCAATTCTTTTAGGCTCATGTGAAACATTTCAATCAGATAATGGAGATCCTTTATCAAGCAACCCACATGTTCATCAAGGGAAGCAAATGTGTATTCAAATCAAGGCAAGTGTATTACTTAAGATATTCAATTTCAGATAAGGGAGTGGCATCGTAGCTACATAAGTATTCTATTTCTAATGATATCCACAAAATGAGTTAAGAGAACTTTACAACTATAATGCATCATGACTACCCAAATATTAATGTCAAAGTAGTTTTGACTAACCTTTCTGTACATGATTTTTTTAATAATTCAATTCTTTTGTTATATAATATTTCGATTAGACATAGAGCATAAAATTAATGTCTACCCTATTTGGATCCAATTACATTAGCTCTTCACCATTAGTATTTGATTATATTAGTGACATTTGAAAACTATTTTAAAGTGTTATTTTTACCTTGGTCAAAGATTTCTTGAATTAATACTAATCGAAAAAAATAAAACATTCTCTATAATTACTTTAAGGTGATAAATCTTATATTGATCACTTAACTACCTTTGTATAATTTAAGTGAACCTTTAAAAGAAATCCAGATATGTCATAATGGACAAATCATGTTTTCGTGTACATGCTGGAATGTAATATCCAATGCTGTGCAAAATTCAAGTTATGCTATTATTCAAGTTAAAAAAAGATTAAACAAACAAAATACAGCATATTTAGAGGGAAGTATGGAACTGAACAGATTGGATAAACTCTCCAAGCACTAAATCAACATTAAACTTGTTAATCATTCATTTCGTCGCAAATTAAGCATTATGTTCCTTATTATGTCCCCTCTTAAGCCTCATGTAAAATGACCCATGAACAGTTTAAACACTAAGAGGTATTTAAAATCCAAAATTTGAACAATTAATCCTTGATATCACATGCCACTTGCCATCCCCAGGACGGAGCTATATTTATGGAGAGGAGGGCCATAGCCCACCTTTCAAATATATTTTTTTAAAAATTACTTATATAATTAAAATTTTTAAAATTACAAATATAAGTAGCCCCCCTTTAAAAAAAAATTTCTATCTTCTCTTCTCTTCTCTTTAACTCTGCACGCACAGCCCTTCTTTCTCGGCTCCCCCTTAAAGTTGAGTCTAGCTCCGTCCTTGGCCATCCCAGTATAATTTTTAGGGTTCTTAAGAAATATCTAGAATCCTTCTACCGAAGGCCAAGAATATTGGCAAATGGGAAATGGAAAACTCTTGGGACTACAAGCCTGAGAGGGTAGACCTTACTCCCAGATTACATGGAACATTTTTTATTAGGATAGCAATGGCTATTGTCCCATTCTACAATGCGGCATATCTTACTAATATTAACAAACTCATGCATTGTATCCAGATTGGCAACCATCATCAGCAATGAACATCAAACAATTTACTTCCAAGAAAAAGAAAAGAGCTACGTCTGCAGAAGGTATGGAGGCCTTCACTAGCTCACGATCGTTGCACTTTCTACTTCACTTCTGTCTGAAGAACATAATTTCTTACACGATCTGAACAAAATAAGGCGACCACACTGAAGTAGAAACTAACAAAAGCACTAACGCAGAAGACCCAAACTGATATTGGACCATCCATTTCATCCAATGACTTTCCAGGCACTGCTGGAAGGCTTGCTGCCTCACATCCTTCTCCAGGAGACTCTAAACACAAATTGGGATTTCCAACGAATGCTCCAGGAAATCTCCAATAACCTTCTTTCTTTGGAACAAATCCGGAGAAGCTGTTGTATGATAAGTTCAGGAGGGTGAGATCTTTAAGGATGGAAATGTTTTCCGGGATTTGACCCGACAAGGAATTATGTGACAAGTCCAGAGCCCTTAAACTCAACATCATTTCTAGACCTGGGACTTGACCATCCAGAAAATTGTATGATAGGTTCAGGTACTCCAGACCTTGAAGTCCAAATAAGCCTCCTGGAATCTGACCATGCAACATATTATCTGACAAATCGATTCCAACAACCGAAGAAAGATGGTAATTGAAGCTTAAATCACTGCTATCACCAACCATCACAGATATTTTGATCTTCACATCATGACTTGCAGCAAATGGCTCTGAAGGAACTTCATTAAGAATGGCACCATTGTTAAAACTCAAGCTCCCATTGAAGTTCCCATCTGGTATGAAGCCAAAGAATTTATTGCTTGATAGATCGATCATTTGAATCATTTGAAATGTTAACAACCAATTAGGTAGACTCCCACTGAATTTATTCCCAGCCAGGGAGAGATACTTAAGGTTTGACCATTTAGTGATGGCATCATTCAGATTTCCAGATAGATTGTTGAAGCTGAAGTCTACTATCTCAAGTGATTTACAACCTGCCAATGTTAACGGGATCTCCCCAGAAATACCATTGTTGCTTATATCCAAGATCTTCAAGCTATCCAATGCATCAAGTTCTGGTTTAATTTCTCCAGAAAGATTATTGTTACTGAGCATCAACGCAAGTAACTGGAAGCACCCAACAATATTCAAAGGAATTGAACCCGATAATGAATTGTGAGAGAAATCTACCACTTGGAGATAAGTCAAATTCCCAATCCTTTCAGGGATTTCCCCCGTAAGAAGATTGTAAGAAAGAAACAAAACTTGCAGACTCTTAAGTTCTGTAATTTTCAATGGAATGCCACCAGAGAAACGATTGTGAGATAGGTCCACAAGAACAAGACCTGATTTATCTGCCGTTTCTGCAACCTTAGTGGGGAGTGGACCAGACAAATCATTGAAACTCAAGTCCAATACAACAAGCTTCTCCGAGAAAACAAGTCTTGGAGGAATTGCGTAAGTCAAATGATTGAATGATATATTTAGATGAGTCAGTTCCTTTAGTGAAGCAATGCAGGTAGGAATCCCCCCCACAAGAGAGTTATTAGCTAAGTTTAAGACAGCAAGAGACTGAGCACCAGCAGAGAAACAAGGCAAGGTACCTGACAAAGAATTAGACTCGAGATTGAGGAAAACCATAGACTGATAAAAGTCACGAAGAATGCCAGATAAGTAATTGTTTCCAAGATCCAAGTGCTTCAAAGAGTTCAAATAAAACAAGCTTTCCGGTATTTCCCCACGAAACGAATTGGAACTCAAGTCAAGCCTTTCCAAACTTGTGGAGAAATTACCTACCCACCATGGGATAGGGCCACCCAAATCCTGGTTACCATTCAGGACAAGCTCCCTGAGTTGCCTAAGCCTTATAAATGTATCAGGCAACAGACCACTCAACCTATTATGACTAAGATCAAGAGTTCTGAGATTTTGCAACCAACCGAAGCATGATGGGATTTCACCAGTAAAGTTATTTTCAGACAAAACCAAGGATTCAAGAGACTCAATCTTGCACAAATTGGGGTGAATCTCTCCAGACATATTCATTCTTGTCAAGTTCACTGAAATGACCCGACCGGTCAGGCTGTGGCAGGTTATCCCTTTCCAATTACTGCAGTTAGACCCAACCCATGTTGACGGTGCATGAGTTGGGTCCTGGAATAGCAACAACGAAGCTTTATCTGCTTGATTAATATCAACAGAGCCAGAACAGTGTGAACCCAGGAGCAACAAGAACAACAGTGGCACAAAACGTAATTTGACAGTCTTGCAGGGGCAAGTAGAAGAAACCCAGTTCAGTTCCATGGGTGAAAATGTCACAGACTTAGAATGAGAAATAATGAAACACGGAGAGAGAGAGAGAGAGATTTCAGAGAGCTGTTTACAGAAGTTTCTCTGAGGCTATAACTGTAAACTCGATCCCTCAAATTTTAGAGCAGAAACCCAAACTCCACGAGTTAGAGCCAGGACAAAACCAATGAGGTGGTTGCAAAACTGGAAGATTTAGCAGAAGGACTGTTAGAGAAAGAGAGAAACGATAGAATGGCATCAAAAGTGACTGAAATAGCATCTACAGTGCTAAAATTTGAAACCCATCTTCTCTTATGAAAGTTAGCTAAACAGCAAAACTTTGAGAGAAGCAGATAAAAGAGAGAAAAAGAAGACAACTTTCTCTAGCCCATAATCATAAACCAAATAAAAGACATTTCTAGAGTGAAAAAGAAGGGGGAGAACTCACTGAGACAAACAGTGAAGCATCTGAGTATTGAGAGGAAGGAATAAGTAGACATTCCATGTGGTTTCTTTGCATCTTTTTGAGATGCTTTTTTTTAGTGAGTGTAATGAAATGATTAAAGGTTTTATCTCTGTCCTTCCATTTTTCTTTAGTATTCTTTTTCACTGTCTACTATTATGCTTTGATAAAATCATGCATAAAGTAAAATTTGGTTGTTTAATAGATTAGGATGAATGATTTTTAAAGAAATAGAATATAAATCAATGTAATATTAGAAAATTATTATTTAAGAGGGATGGAATGATTTATAATGTAATACAGTGAAATATTATTTGGATGAAAGGTTTATCACATAATATAGTGTAAAGTTGTTTATCATTTTATATTTCATCATAAACTTTCCGAATCGAAAGTTTTTAGTTTTTATTGTTTAAGATGAAATAAGATGTAATATGAAACTCTAATCTCCTATTTCATTTCATTTCATTTTATTATAAACCTTTCTTTTAAACGATAAAATACTATTATATTTTATTCAGTTGTTTTTGACATTATATTTTATTCATTTATATTAATAAACCTTCAACCAAACATACCCTAAATTACGTGGCATTTTCTTCATTAATTATTTTCTTAAAATCCTAATGGAGAATATTATAACACACATGTATTTAAAGGAACTTTATCAAGGCTTATATCTAAAATCAAGGCTTATATCCAAAATCCAGAAGTAATAATTTCAAGGTATGAGATTGAAATTAACATAAAATTTTGAATCACTAATTCAAATCAATCTAACATATCCAGTGTACAAGGCTTCCCATTTTATATAAATATGAAATTTGCTTGCAAATTATTGCATATATTGATACTTTATTTCATAAATATTTATAAAATCTATTATTATGAGGGAAGTCAATTTTCTCTTAATAAAAGTTACTAAAAAAGTAACAAACAAACACTGTCTATTAAGATCAATTTAAATAAAATAATATCATTTTAATCTAAATTTAATTAGTGTTTAGATTATTTAAACGCAATTGGGCCACACCCCAGCTATAAGCATCACCGGTTAGCGTGTGGAAGGAAAGCAGTTTGAGGAGAAATTTACACCATTGAAGCTGAGATTGGTACTGAAAATCTGTGCGCTTTTATGCCTTTTTCATAATTAAAAACGCAACTTACTTCTTCCTTGTGAACAAACCAAGGCCTTTATGTTGAAGAGAAACTATTGTCAATGTCCGATACATGGTTTCTTATTCTGTTGGTTTGCATGCAGATTATAACTGCAGATCCATTGACGTACGATGATACATTATCTGAACCAAATGGGAGTGAGTCCGACTCTGATGCCAAAATACTTTAAGCGCCAACAAAATGTTGGAAGCATTGGGGATTGCATCTCATTTTGTGTGCACTAAATCCATAGTGAGTTGATAAAGAGTATCTTGCCCTAGTTTCTCGTTTGTAACTTAAACGAAAATTCTTGCACATGCTTGCCTTCTTTTTACTCCGCCTTTCTTGTTACTTGTGTAGCTTAGCAATGAACTGTAGACTTTGAGCAATTACAATGATTTAGTTTTATAACTTGACAATGCCTAAGTACACCTGTACTGCTTTGCTTAAAACCTGAAAGTTCCATTGAAAATTGACCTTTAGAGCTGATTACATTAAGGGAGTTTTCAAGTACTTGACGCCGAACAACAGAGAAAAACATATCGAACTATTCCATACTTGACATAATGCGGAATTCAGCAAACACACGTCCAGCAGCTGATTCTCTTGCTTCATGGGGACGGAGACACACATCACCGTCAATAGAAAGCTCAAAATTCATCCTTTTCAAACTTACTTTTGCTTGGAATCCACCTTCAAGATGGAAATGATACTCATTCTACTGAATATAAATATGATTTATATTAAAAAAAACTATTTCATATCATAATTTAAGTTGATCTTACCATCCACTGAGGATACATGATATGTTGGTAATATCCAATTCTTCTTGACGCATAAATTATCCAACTCCTGTTGAATGAACAGTGATGTGAGCAGCACATTTTGATAAAGAATCGATTTTCAGCCTTGTTACAATCATTGTGCACATTTATACTACAGAAAGCAACCCAATAACATAGTCAAAGACACCACAGTACTTCATTATCATATTCTAAATTTCCTCTTTGTCTAGCAAAGCTCAAGATGAAGAACCAAAGTTCTGGAGAAGACATGTAGAAGGGAAGAAATGCATCATGTTGCGGCAATTTCCAGCTTACATGAACATCAATGAATTAGTAGCGGGAGCCCTCATGCGAGGACTGCCCAGGATAGTCAATATATTTTAATAAACAATATCCATAGAACCATCTTGATGCTCAATAAACAAGTCGTTGAGAAACAATTCAATTTTAAAAGGCATGTTTCTTGGTTAGGCTCAAGACATAATATCACGTATTTTGTCAAGCATGCCTCTCATGTGAAGTTCGTAATGCTAAAATTCCTCTAAATCCAAAAAATTTTTAATTAGGTTTTGAACTTGTAACCTAACAGAACAGCTCTAGTAAGTACTATGTCAAGAAATCATTGCCAAAGATTTGAAAACAACGTTAGGACCTTGAAGGTATTATACAGTTAAAAGTCAAGGTAGTAGCACCTAGAAATTTATCGAATCAAGATGATTGTTTGACCATATTGATACTAACATGCATCAACAAAAAGAAATGTTGTTTAGAAATAGATCTGAAAACAAACTTGCCTGACATGGATTTAGGACTTTGGCTACACTGTCCTGAAATGTTTTTCTCTTAATGCAATTACATGAACATTGGTCCCCAACATGAGGAGGGCATTGTCCCTTGAGGCCTTGTGAACATGAATCGATGTGATCTATGGAAGACTCTATCATGAAAGCCAAATTACTTTCACCGCCTATTGGATGCCAGGACCAAACAGAAGATTGTAAGTTCAAAAATTTTAAACCTTGCTTGAACTCCAAAAATGAAACAGTTACAAAAGGTAAATCCATTTCATGAATTTCAGAGCAACTGAAAATATGCAGTTAACTCTGCTGTGGATGTGAATAAAAACCAGTAAACTGGTGGCCAACCCAATAAATACTGGTTTAAGAAAAACAACATTAAGTTATTGATTTGTTTATCTCCCACAATCTTTCAATCCTTTAACTACCTGCATCATAATAAATCCATTACTTCTGATTTAAGCCAATAAGTCTTATAAGTCCCTAAACAATCGAATAACATTCAGAATTTGATCCACACTTGAATTTTCGAAGTCCAACTACAGAATATCACCATGAAGAACCATTGGGACAGATAACATGATCAGATCTTGACCCACACTTCAAGTTTAGAAGTCCAACTAGAGAGCATGACCAAGAAGGACCATTGGGAAAGATAAAATGATTCCAAAAATATAATCGACCATACCATTCAACATTTTCTGGATATTGTCATCACACTGAGCAATCTGATCTTCTATTTCTCTACGTTGAGAAGACTGCAAAAACAACCAAAGATCTAACACGAAACTTTCCACAGCAATAAAGTTGCAAAGGAAAAAATTTTATTTGTGAAAGTCAATCTTTTAGCTAATAAAACAAATGGCAGACTATAAATAAATTCCCATTCACTTTCTACAACACTCCAAAGCATTGTTTTGTCACTGACCATGGATCTAAATGGAGACCTGATATAGTAATGTAGATGATCACCAGACTTGCTAAGAGTTGTGTAACAACCCATACACAACATCATGCTATAACATTTTTCCCCAATCCGACAAATTATACACCTATGTGTGCCACAGCATGTATACCTTTTGCTCTTATAAGTTTTTTTTTTTCAAAAGTTGCTAGAATATAGGTAATTGTAAGTTGGTAGAATGAATCTCCAGAATTGTATATAATGTAGGGAAATTACATACCAATTTATCTCTTCTGCTTAAAATAGATCTAAGTGCAGATTGTATCATTTCCTTATCATTTGAAGCAGTGATGGTAGGCATTTTGTCAAGATCATCGGAGTTGGTAGCATCTGGAGCATAATCACTTAAAGGCAACACCCCTTGATCTGAAAGGATGTCGGAGCACCTCTTTTTTCCAATGGTCACATCTCTGTCTTTGTTTTGGGACATTCTCCAGCTACTCCTTGAGTAGAACATCTTAATCTGCATGTCCATGGTAGACGTAGCAAATCAAATGAGGTGATCTTAGATGGAGATTATTAGCATCAGCAACACAGTAAAAGATCTCATTTTGTAATGATAAATTATGCATTTACTCAAAAATTGTAGACCTTGAATACATCAGAGATTCCCGTGGCTTAATGATCAGACCACAATCTATTCATTCTAACTATCAAAGTGAATGAAATCCATGTATCCATTCCCTTAATTGCTCCCTGTTTCTAAGTCCTATGTTTAGAAAGCTGCAATGAGGTCAGCATAGATGGAGTGATGTAGTCCAGCCTAGTCTTATAGAAAAGACAGGTAATCTGGGATAATCTAATAGACTCATAGAATTCTTATGTTAACTCTATTTGTTTGTGTGAATTCGCAAACGGAAGGAGCTTAACTTGCCAAAGTTAGGATGGAGTAGGAGAATCTATACCTCTTGACCACTAGATGAAGCTTCTAAACATCTCTCCGCTGGCATCTTTTGGTGGAAATTATCAGGCTGGACTGTACTGGCATTAATTGTCAGTTCTTCTTCCCTTGTAGTGTGAACCACATTGGATGCTTTCATTTCGACAGAACAGGACCTTCCAAAACCACTTGATGAATCAACTATGCAATTGGTATCCTGTTCTTTTGAATGTAAATCTGTATCAGTGCAGCCAGGTCCAATATCGTCATTCTGCTTTACTGAATGTAAAGAAGCATCTGCCTCATTTTCTGAATGTCCAGTATTTCCACTATGCTCTGACAAACCAGCACCACCTGTACTTACCATTATGCTAGCATTCACATGAGATGGGTTTTCTCTTTTTCCAGGACTACCTAAGTTTGTGGTTACCAATTCCACTCTTGGAATTTCCAAATAGCTTGAAAGTCCTTTCCTGTTACAAACACAGGGTAACAAATTACATAAGTCTTGTAACCCAACCCTGGATCAAAACCAATGCATCCTAAACCTAAACAACAGATTTAACAAAATAACCACATGAACAGCTGCTTACATAACCACAGTTTCTGGAAACAAACTGGGAAATAAAAAATAAAATTGCAATACCATCAATATTGGTTTAAAAATCCAATCGGAAATCATAATGTCCACAGCATTTGGATATCAGAAAACAGAGTTTGGCATAAACTTAGCTGGAACAAAATCAAATATTGATCCAAGAACAAATAAACGACAATACCATTATTTTGTAAAATGTCAAGTTTATGTATCTACCAATTCAATCTTTGATGAACCTGAACACATAAAGCCTGGGCTTTTCTGCATAGTGTAACACATAGAGCACAATATATTTCGAACTTACGCACTTGGAAAGCCAGCCCGACAGAATCCCAGCATAAGGAAGCAGGTGAGAGTATTCAACAACTGAAGTATGTGTCCATTGGTGAGTACTCTTTAAGAACATAGGGCCCTGCAAGCTATTCACAACAAAGAAAAAATGTTTC
Organism: Erythroxylum roigii; assembly: GCA_027576455.1. Classification (NCBI taxonomy): domain Eukaryota; kingdom Viridiplantae; phylum Streptophyta; class Magnoliopsida; order Malpighiales; family Erythroxylaceae; genus Erythroxylum; species Erythroxylum roigii. The sequence continues at coordinate 17,475,626 of JANZXV010000001.1, read as the reverse complement.
ATTTGAATTATTTTTCTAAAGTGGGCAAATTTAATTTAGGTGGCGCACTATATGCCTTATTTTTAGCAAAACCAACTCAGACTAATTTTACAAGAGGTACTTCTTAGCTGAAAGCTTTATGAGTTTCCTGAAAATATCACGCATACATTCTCTATTCAAATCAAAGTGAAATGTGACTGGTCTAGTAACTGTCTTCATCATCTAGTCAATATCAGGTGTAGCATTGACAAACAAGACTTCTTCATGTATTCATTACCAGAACATCTTTCATTAATAATGATTGGTTACGATGAAATGGAAGAATGCAAGAGAAGAAAAAGAAAAGTTACAACCATAAGCAAACCTAGCGATGGCTCTATTAATGGGAACTTGAATAGCATGATTATTGTTTGGTTCGATACACCGAATTATGTAGAAGCGAGTAGCTGCCTTTTCCTTGCTTATGGAATATACAGTATGGCTCTCCAAGAGTACAAGGTCACTTTCATTAATACCTGTTTCACATGGAAGAGTCAGTTAAAAAAAGTTCCAAAAGGAATATACCAGTAAACCAAAGCTTTTAACTATTCCACTAAGAGGTGCAATCACCTCAATATCTGGGAAACTAAAATACAAGTAATCAAACCAGAAGAAGTCAACATGACACTGTCTTCATCAATTACAATTTTAGAATGTTAGATGCAATTTTTTTATTTGAAGCACATAAGTTGCTATCATACCTGTTGTTTCCTTGATAGCAGAACATGCAAGTTGGTTAAGGTCAGCTTCATCTGTGCTCAATTCACATCTCGATGCTCTTTTAATAATTCGTTTCTTTTTGTCTACATGTTCTACATCGTTGACAGGTTTAGATCTGTTGGTTGAAAAACCCACATCCCTTTCAATCACTGACCAAATCCCATGGGTAATGGAACCAAATTGCATCAGGCAATTCTCTTTTATGGAGTCTACTAGAAAAACTGCAACCTTGGAAACTGGCCATCCCACTGTCTTCGGTATATTTTCTGATGCATCTAAAACTTTAGATACCTCACATGCATTCATAACGTGCTTTTCAGTCAAAGAAAGCTGCTTTTCTGGGTCATTCAATTCTGTGTCATTAGAGCGCATGAATCTCATATGTGCCAATAGAGAAGGTCTCAGAATCACAGCTAACTTGCAGAAGTTTTCAAAGCTTAGATATTCTAGCTTCAGATGCTGTTTCCTATAGTAGTAGTTGTACAGTAATACAACTGCATAAACCTGAACAAAATCAGTTGCAACAGAAAAATGGAAGATTAGAGTTTAAAACTTCTTAATGACATTCCCAAAGGTTTAAAAAAAAAAGTCAGCAATGTGACCTGAACTCCGAATATTTGTAAGTCTTTGGACTTGTAAATAAAATAGTAATCCGAAAAGGACAAGCAAACTGGTCCGTTTAAGTCTTTGAACTGTTTAAAGGTGAGCAAATCCAATCTACTTTTGATGAAACTTTCCATTACAAAGAAACAACTTAAAAGCTAAAATTTCTTACTTCTATTATCAATTGTAACAGTGATTAGATACACAGCATCCTAAACTGACCACTTATATTGAAATTTCTTAACTCCTAAAATGTTAAAGTTAACATAGAAAAGAGGAATAGAAGACACATACAGGGCCTTCAGACTTTTAGGTATTTGAGAAAAGTACAATGTTTCTGCACCCAATAACACTAGTAAAACAAATGAAGTTGACGCAGAATTCCAGAAAAGGACATTTTAGGAAAAAATCAACCCGGCGTAATTTCCTTCATAAACGATCTTGCATCCAAAACAAAACCCACAATTGGTCAAAGGGGAAAAATCACACAGGCCAATATATATGTTTCTTTGGGACTTTCCCAGATCCAAGATGTGAGGTAACAGAATGTTCCCAACAATTAACTTCAATGATGAATTTGAAATAACCGTACTTTTGCATAAGACTTGCAATTTCTTAGCTAAGAGTGGACCATAGAAGTAAATAGAACCTGTTTTGAAACTGATTCCTGATCAAGCTGTGATGGGATGTCCTTGGCAGAGTATCTTTGGAGTAGCTTTGGATCAACCAGATAGGCTAACAATGCAGCAATAGCATCCTCAGTTGGACATATATCTGATGCATCCATAACCTCTTGCCTACGAGGGACAGATTGCCCTTAAACTAACGAACAGAACATCATCATCAAGATTTCAGGTCTTCAGTTTATCAAAAATCGAAAAAATAGAGTAAAACTTGAAAAGCAGAACCCTAGAATTGGTTAAACCATAAATACATACCTAAGAATCAATCTGCAGACAATAGTTAAATCTATTCACAACTTCCTAATTTAAAAAGCTTATAAACCCTAATTATTTAATTACAGAAACAACGAAAAAGTACAATGTTCATTCTCTTTCAAAATATTTGGGAACTCTTTACAGAAACTACCAACATCACAAGGATGGTAAAGTTGTTTCCTGCTTCATTTTGGCAGAGTAATCCTACTTCCAGTTACAATCGGTCAATCTAAAGAATTATCTACAAAAAAGAACAATCCTTTTTTACTTTTTAACCTCTTTCGCTCTCTCCCTCTAACACATGCAAGGGCAACATTCTTCTCAATGAGTCATCTTCCTCAAGATGCAAGTTAAAATAAGAGGACCGAAAAACAGCCGCATTAAAAATATTCAAGGTTTAAATAAAACAAAAGTACTACGCATGTTGATCAAGTAAGTACCTTTTAATGAAATTGTTGGTCAACAACTGAGAGAAAACAAACCCCAAGTGGAGTTTCTTGTTACAGGCACCAATTTTCTAGAGAAAGAAAAAGAGGGCTACATTACACATGTAAGTATAGGGTAGAGTCCTTAACTTACCATACAAAACCAAAAACAGCAATGAAGTTTGCACGTGTACTCTCGTTGTTAAAAGAGTCCAAAAACTGTTCGGAGAGAGAAAGGTAACCAAAAACAGCAATGAAGTTTGCATGTATACTCTCTGTGTGTATCTGATAATGTCAATCAATTTTAACTTTAATTAACAATTTCTTCGCATATAATAAAACCCTACCCAAACTATCAATAGTTATGTCTAAGTTACAAGAGCTTTGGGATCAGTGGGTACTAAGATATCATATTTGACCTAATGCCTAAGTTGTCACTATATAAATGAGTTTGAGTCCATCTATAGCCCTTTCTTCATCGAGGATCTATAATGAGCCTTGAGACTACAATTAAAGAACTAATTATGAAAGAGACCCGACTTAACACCCTTTAAATGAAGAGATCTATTCCATCTATTGAGATTATTTTTGCAACTAAGACCTCCTGTTATCAGACTTCTACTAAATTTCAACTAAAAAGAAAGTATTTTACAACTACTATAAAAAGAGTGGTCATTACATCTCTAAATGTAATCCAAACAAGGTAAATCTTTTAAGTTTTATCAATCTACTGCCAATTAGTGCATGTCATAAGTGATATATCCACATCTCCTAAATTATCCTTGAAAAATCTTAATGCCCTTTTATAATAACTTTAACCAGATTTTGTTGATATTTCCTCTCATGTTTTACATGCCATGCCATATCAGGTACTTCTTCTTCATAATACCTTAATTTTGCTTCTTGTAATCACATAACCTTTTATATATTTAAGAACGAAATATAGAATGGTGTATATAATATTATGGTTTGTTAGAAATAAAAAAAAGATTCAAAGCTTTAAATAAGAAAAAAAAACATTTCCAAAGAAGCTATATCTTTCAACTTGATCTTCATGATATGAATATATCTTTCAACTTGATCATCATGTTATGAATATATGTGTATGAACAATTGTATAAGATATGTCATTCAT
>JANZXV010000001.1:17431967-17450576 GCA_027576455.1 Erythroxylum roigii | reverse complement strand
CGTCATCTAATGTATCAATTAGAATTAGAGTATGGAATATGTGTCTACTCTAAATACTCCAATCATATTTGTTCTTGCTAATTAGTAAATGATTTATAATTGATATTTGAAAACAACTTTTCCAATTTTCAATTTACTCTGGCCAGAGATTCCCATTATTATTATTAATCAAGAACAGCAGAACATTTTCCCTAATTACTTTAGGAAATTCTTTATTGATTCAATCAACTATCTCCACATAGTTCATACTATATCTAATAACTACCGAATTGAACTACTCCAATAATAGAACATAAGTAGCATCAAAACATAGTAATTCCTACATGAGATAACTTTGGTAATCTCAAGCCTAAGGATCAATTATACAACTATCATAATGAGATAATCCACAGACACACGAGTAATGTTCCATTCAGGATTCTCATAATTGGGTCAGTTCAGTGAACTTATTCTCTAATAAGCACTCACATGTTTGTTTAAGTATCTTCACACTTTAATCAATGAGATCAATTACTTTCTTCATTAGAAAGAAACAAATATGTGCTAATCTAACCATTTCATCAGTACCCTGTCTTGATGAAACTATGACTAGGAACATTTTAGGAATAATACAAAATGCAATTCGAATATCATTATTATAATCGCATTATAATTTCTAATTGCACAATAATTATTCCAGGGATTTTATCTTTATGATTAATAATTAAATAATTAACAAATACACAAAGATAAGAATGCCTTTTTATTGAATAAAAAACAAATTTTATACAAATAAATATACAACCTAAATATTGACCGCAAGGGCATAAACCAACACTCACCCTTTAATTGCAAGCCCTACAGATACCCTCATATGCAAAAAGGAGACATTGAAAAATGGGTAGATGAACTGTTGCAAGCTGGATTAATCCGAGAAAGCACTAGTCCCTTTGCAACTCCTATTGTGCTAGTCAAGAAGAAAAATGGAACGTAGAGGTTCTGTGTGGATTACCCCAAACTCAATGCAATTACCATCAAAGACAAATTTCCCATGCCATTGATTGAAGAATTGCTTGATGAGCTACACGGGGCAGCTTTCTTTTTTAAGATCGATCTGAAGTCAAGATATCATCAAATTCGGATGGTTTCCGAGGACATCCCAAAACTGCTTTTAAGACGCATTCGGGTCACTATAAGTGGCTCTTGATGTCATTCGGGTTAACTAATGCACCCGCGACATTCCAGACGACAATGAACTTCATTTTTAGACCTTTCTTGCGACAGTATGTGTTGGTATTTTTCGATGATATTTTAATTTATAGTAAAACATGGGAAAGTCATTTACAACACTTGCATAATGTTTTTTATAAGCTTAAATAGTGCGGATTCTTTGTCAACGGGAACAAATGTAGCTTTGGAAAGAATCACATTGACTACCTAGGCCACATTATTTCTAAAAAATGTGTGTCGATGGACGATAAGAAGGTCAATGGTGTCCTCAACTAGCCAGTTCCAAAGAATGTGAAACAACTCCGTGGGTTCCTTGGCCTTGATGGATATTACCGCAGATCGATCAATACTTTTGGCAAAATAACTGCCCCCCTCACTCAGCTGCTGAAGAAAGATGCTTTTCAATGGGATGTCACTGCTCAGACAGCTTTCGAAAATCTCAAGCTAGCGTTAACTTAAGCTCATGTACTTCGTTTACCAAATTTTGACAAGATATTCATGTTGAAGGTGGATGCTTCTGGCTCAGGTATTGGTGTTGTGCTTATGCAAGATCATTATCTAATTGTATATTACAGCAAAACTATAGGACCACGTTACCATGCATTGTCTGTTTATGAAAAATGAAAAACTGTAGGGTTGTAGTAGTTTCGCAAACTTTCAGATTTTGCTGCAATCGTTTTTAGCACAATCAAAAACTAGAAAAATTAAACAATCAAAAGAGAAATAACAAATCAACACAGAAATTTGTTAATACAGTTCGGCACACCTTGCCTACGTTTGTGGGGCCCTCACCCAACTTAATTCTTTCACTGACGATAATAGTTTTATACAAGGATTTATTAACTCGACATCACTCAACCCTTGACACTATCTCTTGTCCTCACTACCTGTGAACAAATTACACACTTAATAGTACGATCGCCTAGTACTAACCTCGATAGAGGATTTTCTCAAACAGTGTTTAATGATAACGTTATGAAATAAACAAATCAAATAATTAAACAACAACTAACATAAACAAAGACAACACTTGAGATTAAAAAAAACAACTTCCCTAAATATGTCACTTCATCAACGAAAAAATGGGAAGTTGTCTACCAAGAGAATATTCGATATAGTCAATGAAACATCCTATGCACATCAACCATAAAACATCTCAAATCAACAAATGTTTCATCACCGAAACGTTAACCCAATAGAGCTGCAACAACCACAACAACTGCTGAAGTTTTTTGCACCAAACTTACAACAAAGACAGCAAATGCAAAGTCACGAAAACTTCTGAAATTTTTGCACAGTAACACCAAAAACGACAGCCAAAAAATCACATGATCCCTTAACAAAAAATTCGGCAATACCCAGAAAAACCAATTGCCTAATTGCTCTCAATGGATATTCAAAACAGAGAAAAATGCAACAACAAGATGGATTAATTATCAACGTAAAATCAGCTGCAAAATCACACACAATAACCACCAACTTAACACTGGACAGCCACCAAACCAGCTGCAAAAAATCATATAATTAACCACAAAAATACAACACCCACTAACAATCAACTGCATCTCATACCATCAATAATTGTAGCCGTAAGACGTTACCATCCAAGAACAACGAAGTGGGTTACATGAACAACTCAATTGAAAGTAAGCCACCTATCAACCTATATGACCATCATCTCAATTTAGGCAATGATTTGTTTTGTGACAATAATAAAGATGGAACATTGACAGTACACCATCCGTAAATACACCCAAAAACAAGATACTCACATCATACAAGTAGTCTTCTAATCATAGAATTCTTCATATTCACAACCGTAGACACATCCATATGTTTTAGAAGATTTTTCTTTATCTAAGCCAAACCCAATGTATCTTCTACCTTATCTTTATTTGAATTTGAAGTCTTTCATTATCTTGGAGATCTAATTATCAAAATTTTCAAAATTAAATAAAAAGATATATACCATATATCGTAATAAAAAGGAACTACTTGCTTTGGTATGTGCTGTAAAACGATGGAGCTCATATATCCTTGGATGCGAATTCATCATTTTCACAGACCAAAACTCTCTAAAATATTTTTTGAAGCAACCTATAACTACTGAGATGCAACTCTAGGGGTTGAGAAAATTAATAGGTTACCAATTCTCTATTCAATACAAGAAAGGCTCTAACAATAAAGGAACTGATGCCTTATATCGCAAAACTGCACCATCATCACTTTCTGCATTGTCGGTGGTCAACTCACCATTGTTGGATCACGTGAAGGCTAGTTGGCAATCGAATCCTAAGTTGCAAGAAATTATCCAACGATTACAAGCCAACCCTCATGACTCATCTAAGTACTTATGGGATAATAATATACTCAAACGCAACGGTAAACTTGTAATTGGTGATGAAAAAATGCTTAAGTAGCAAATGATGGAGGTATATCACAGTTCACCGTGAGGAGTTCATGTAGGGCGTGATACTACTTATCAAAGGTTGTGGGAGGCTTTTTACTGGAAGGGAATGCAACAAGACGTTAAGGATTATGTGAAACAGTGTACCATTTGTCAGCACAACAAGCCAGAATTAACTAAATATCCTAGAACCTTGCAGTCATTATCGATTCCACGGTGTGCATGGCAAGACATTTCATTTGATTTTATTGTGGGATTACCTCATTCTAATGGGAAAAGCACTATTCTTGTTGTGTTTGATCGATTCACGAAATATGCTCATTTTATTTCTCTAAAGGAATTAATTGTTGCAACTTTAGTTGCTAAGAAATTTATAGATGTAGTGGTCCATTTCTACGTTTGGCCCTACATTATCATCTCTGATCGTGACCCGATCTTCATGTCTTTATTTTGAGGTGAATTTTTCTAGGTGCAAGGCGTTAAAATCCTCAAACCCACTACTTACCATCTGCAAACAGATGGCCAAACAGAGGTTGTTAACAAAGTCTTAGAGTATTTTTTTTAAGAAGTGCAACAAGGGAGACCCCTAGGAAGTGAGATAACTGGTTGTCTCTTGCAAAATACTGGTACAATACTAAGTACCATTCAGCCATTGGGATGACACTTTTCTTGACTTTGTTTGGTTACTCTCTTAGTAGTGGTAACTCGTACCTGGAAGGATCCTCTGTTACAAACTTGGTGGATACAAAGCTTCGAACACGTGAGCAAATTTCAAGCATATTAAGGAGAAACTTAGCCGATGCTCTCGCATAAAGAAACAAGCTGATACAAAACTGGTCGAACTACTTTTCAGGTTGGAGACTATGTATACCTCAAGGTGCAACCTTGTCGCCAATCAACCATAGCAAATCGAGCATTTCACAAATTGTCTGCCAATTATTATGGCCCTTTTGAAGTCATTAAAAAAATTAGAGATGTCGCATACAAGTTAGATTTACCTCCTGGATCTAAAATGCATGATGTCTTTTATGTGTCTCTCCTTAAACGTCACCATGGCACAAAACACGATGGGAGTAGTAATAAAGATTGTATTATTTACTTAATAAGTAGGGTACAACAGTAGTCAACCTCTTGGCAAATAGTACCATGCCAATATAGTAGCTATTCACGAAGAAGAAGAATCCCCCCCTCTCTATACAGATCCCTCTATATTCCTCGTACCCTCTCATACACAATCTCTCTCCATAACTAACTCCTAACAACCTATCTATGTGGCATTTGTCCCCGTCCCCATCTTAACCCTACAGATGTAGGTTTGGATGGGCTTAGTGGGCTGTTTACTAACACTAGCAAGCTGATCACTAGGGGGAATGCTAACAGTTCCCTCCTCCTCGATAAGAACCTTATCCTCAAGGTGAATGGAAGGGAATTGCCCTTTTATGATCGCTTCTTCTATTGGTTTGTCCCTTCATCGTACAAGCCACTAGAGAATGCTGCTGCCCTTGGACTTAGAAATGCGTGAAGCTAAGATCGCCTCTAGTTTAGCCAAGTTTTCATGATCCATTTCCAACCCTTGAGGGAGGCTGTACTCAACCGAATAGTTGCCCAAGGCCTTCTTCAGCGGAGAAACATGGAAAACCGGATAAACCTTGGATGAAGAAGGGAGTTATAGCTTATAGGCAACCTGTCTCACCTTCCCAATTATCTTGAAAGGCTCATAATATCTTGTTGATAACTTAGGACAGATCCTTCTTACCACCGTGAGTTGTCTATGGGGCCTTAGTTTGATAAAAACCAAGTCACCTACCTGAAAATGCACCTCCCTTCCATGAATATCAGCTGATTTCTTCATCATGAATTGTGCTCTTACTAAGTTGTGTTTTAGTTGTCGTAATGCTTCATCCCTATCAACCAAGGCTAAAGCTACAGATTCCACTTAAGTTTCTCCTAGAGGGAAATGCAGCAAGGTAGGTGGAAGACGACCATACACAACTTCAAAAGGAGTCCGCCCAGTTGAAACGTGGTAGTTAGTATCATACCAATATTCAGCCCATGCTAACCAATAAGACCAGTTTTTAGGTTGCTTGGAGATAAAGCAATGAAGATAGGTTTATAGGCACCTATTAATCACTTCAGTTTGTCCATCTGTTTGAGGATGGTAAGAGGAACTCATCTTTAATGTTGTTCCTCCAGAAATTGCTAGTGAAGAGTGGGTCTCTATCACTTATTATGGAGTTAGGAACTCTATGTAGCCTTACCATATCTCGGATGAATGTTTTAGCCACAATTTTAGTTATGTAGGGATGTTTAAGGAGTGAGAAATGGGCGTATTTAGATAAACGATCAACTACCACAAATATAACTTCATAACCGTTAGATTTAGGAAGCCCTGTGATGAAATCCATGGAGACTTCCTCCCAAATTAGTTGAGATAAGGGTAAGGGTTACCATAGACTGGCTGGAGACATTGCCATTTATTTATTTTTCTGACAAATGACATATTCATGCACAAACTTCTGAATAGAGGATTTCATTCCCAACCAAAATAGTCCACAAGCTAACCTTTTGTAGGTCTTGAGGAAACCAGAATACCCTCCAGAAGGTGAAGCATGATAGGTATTAGTGCTGAAAAGGATGAGAGGACCAATATGTTTTTGTGAAACAATAAACCGTCTCTTAGGTGGAAATTAAGTTTAGAATTAAGATCTTCTTTGAGTGCTGTCATAATTGAGTGTAGCGTAGAGTCCTCCTTGAGCTCTCTTCGTACTACATCCATATCAAGCCAAAATGGAGCTGAAATTGCTGAAAACAGTAATTTGTCATCTTTAACCCTCGATAGCTCATCTGTTGCCCTATTTTACTTCCCTAGCCTATAGATTATTTCGAAATCCAATCCCAACAATTGAGCTTGCCAACATTGCTGATCTATGGAGGGAACTTGTTGATCCAGCAAATGCTTCAAACTTTTATGGTCAGTGTAGACCTTGAAATGCCTCCTGATTAGAAAGTATTTCCAATGTTGAATAGCCATTACTACTGCCATCACTTCCTTCTCATAAATTGATTTAGAATAAGTTGATTCAGCCAAAGCCTTGCTGAAAAATGCTAATGGGTGTCCCTTTTGTATAAGGACTGCACCTAAACCTCTCTTTGAAGCATCACACTCAAGGGAAAATTCCTTGGTGAAATCGGGTAAAGCCAAGACTGGTGCTAAAGCCATCTTCCTTTTCAATTCTTCAACGGCTTCCTTAGCTTCGTTTCCCTAGTTGAAACCATCCTTCTTGGTGAGTTCAGTAGGAGGCTTGGCAACTTTTCCATAATCTTTGACAAATTTTCTGTAGTATCCGGTGAGTCCTAGGAATCCTCGCACCCTTTTAACATTCCTAGGAATAGGCCACTCCAAAATGTTTTGGATCTTTGAGGGATCCATTGCTACCCCTTCATAGGATATGATGTGGCCTAGGTATTCTACCGATTGCTGTCCAAAAATGCATTTCTTCTAATTTGCCATTAACTGATTATCCAGTAGCAATTGTAACACACAAGCTAAATGCTACAAATGTTGATTCCAATTTGCACTATAGATCAAAATGTCATCAAAGAAAACTAAGACAAACTTTCGTAATAAAGGTTTAAAGATTGAGTTCGTGGTAGAATGGAATGTAGCTGGTGCGTTCATAAGACCGAAGGGCATCACCAGATACTCATAGTGTCCCTCGTGGGTTCAAAACCTGTTTCATAAATGTCCTACTCCTTAGCTCGGATTTGACGAAAACCTGACCTTAAATCCACCATAGAAAAATATTTAGCCCCATGTAACTCCTCCATTAGCTCATCAACAACTGGAATGGGGAATTTGTCCAGAATCGTGAGCTTATTTAGAACACGGTAATCGACGCACATTCGCCAATACCCATCCTTCTTCTTGACAAGAATAACAGGACTTGAAAAGAGGTAGTTACTTGGCCTTATGACCCTAGTTTCCAGTAAATTCTAGATCTGCCTCTCAATCTCATCCTTATGATAGTGTGCATGTCTATACGAACGAATGTGTACTGGCTCTGCCCCTTCCTTCAAATTAATTGCATGATCATGCTCCCTCTTCGGTGGTAGTCCCTTTATTTCCTGGAAAACCGACCCAAACCTAGATAAGACAGCCCTCAATTCCTCTTGTTGACCTTCATCCAAAGTTCCTATCTCTTCAGCTAAGATTCTGCCCATTCTTAAAGACCACAACAGTCCCTTTACTTCCAATCCTTGATGCTTCAAAATCTGTTGTAGTGCATGAGGAGAAGTGTGCATGTTGATTCCCCGCAGGGTGACCTCAATTCCCTTTCAATCAAATGACATGTACATATTCTTCCAATCAACTTTCACCACCCCCAGTATTTCCAGCCATGCAACACCTAGAATTAGATCAGGCCCTCCTGTGTCAAATACATATGCATTCACACTAAACTCCTCTCCATTCAACTCCAGTTTAATCTCCTTGCAAACTCCTTGTGAGAAGGAGCGATGCCCATCTCCCAACCTAACTCCGAAAATTATAGTTGATGTAACAGTGATTCCCATAGCCTAAACCGATCTTCTGGACACAAAATTGTGGCTCGCTCCGCTATCAACCATAATGACAATAGGCATTTCATTTAGCTTACCTATTAAAACCATCAACTTCAGGGTGAGGATTGATCCTTCCCTAATTCTCTAAACTCCACCGAATTACATACTAATTCCCAATCTTCTTGCTCTTCGTCTACCACTGGAGCTTCTTAGTTATCCACTCCAACTTTACCTTCATCAGCCTCCCAAATTATTAGCATGAATTCTTTGTCGGGACAATGGTGCCCACACTTAAAACATAACCCTTTGGCCCTTCTCTCCATAAGTCGTACGTAAGACAAATTCTGAGTTCCCTGGTCGGTGACCTGCAGTGGTGGTGCCTTGATTCTTATCAAGTAACTTCTTTGCTTCAATCTTCGTATTTCCAGCTGCATGGAAAGGTTGAGCTGGACGGTGAGTGTTGGAATTTCCTAGTCAGGACCCAAAATTCGAGTGAAAGTCTCCAGGTTTTATCTTGCCTTCTCCAGGCTTAATCACTCCTTCACCATCTAATTCTCTTTCAACCTTCCTTGCAATAGAAATGAGTCGAGCCCGAGTAAAAGGATCGTGGGTCCGTACTCTATTCTTCACTTCTTCACGTAACCCTCGTAGAAAATAACTCATGTACCATTCTTTAGGAAAATGACCAATTTGTGACACTACTTTCTCAAACTCGTCAATATAGTCATCTACCGAGGCTTGCTGGGAGATTGATTTTAGTTGTTCTATTGGATCACCCTCGTCCTTACTCCTATAACGTTTAAACAACGAACGTTTAAACCGCTCCCATGTCATGCGTGGGTCGAACTCACGTAGAGTCATAAACCAATGTAGTGTTGTTTCTTCCATACAAATCTGAACCATCGGCAAACGTAGCTTCGGTGGAATCTCGTGAATCATAAAATATGACTCAGCTCGCATGACCCATGCAAATGGGTTGTCACTGTGGAACATTGGGAGGTCAACCCGACTTGCTGCAGTTCTATATTCCTCCCATGCACGTTCTGTAACTGCTGAAGAAAAGTGATCATCTTGTTAACGAGTAACGACCCCCTACAGACCGCTCACAGGTCTATCACTACCATCGAAGTTCAATGCAGGTTGCGCAGGTCTATCGTTCCCAGCTGACGATGACGTGTGTGCATGATGGGTGAACCCTGGTGGACCTTCTCCCTCGCCCACGACCTATTTCTGCGGATTCCTTCCCAACAACGTCTGAAACCCATCTCTCAGCTCCGACTATAAAAGACCTTGAGATTTGGCTAAGGTTTCTACGCTAGCCATGAGGGTATTGAGCTGCGTCCGTAAGTCCTTTAATGTGGTATCATGCGATTTAACCATTCCCTCTTGAGCTGAGAGAGATGATTCCTGTCTCCTAAGAGACACCTTTACTGTAGATACTCTAGCTTCCATCCTAGTTTGCATACAATCTCTACCCTCTTGACTCTCAATAAAAGCAGCAATTGATGGGAGTAGTAATAGAGATTGTATTATTTACTTAATAAGTAGGGTACAACAGTAGTCAACCTCCTGGCAAATAGTACCAGGCCAATATAGTAGCTATTCACGAAGAAGAAGAATGCCCCACTCTTTATACAAATTCCTCTATATTCCCCGTACCCTCTCATACACAATCTCTCTCCATAACTAACTCCTAACAACCTGTCTATGTGACAATTGTCCCATTCCCCATCTTAACCCTACGGATGTAGGTTTGGATGGGCTTAGTGGGTTGCTTACTAACGCTAGCAGGCTGATCACTAGGAGGAATGCTAACAAAACACCGTCTTTTATTTTGCCTATCACGAACGAAGATGGAACAGTGGCCTTCCAACCAGAGGCTATCTTGGACAGAAAAATGGTTAAAAAGAAGGGACATGTTGTTATAGAGGTGTTGGTTAAGTGAGCTAATGCTTCTTCGGAGGATACTTCATGAGTTGAATACTACAAGTTTGCTCGACAGTTTCCAGATTTCATAGTCACCGTCGACAGCGCAGGTCATCCTTGAGGACAAGTACGTTCTGAAGGGCGAAATACTGTTACAGAAAGTTCCAAATAAACAACCACAATTTCCTGTTTATCAATTTCCACGCTCTCTGTTTTTCCACTGTCACAATTGTTGTGTTCTGAAATGCAGCCAGAAAAAGCATCTAATCCATAATTATGATCCATTGGCGTCACCTCCTGGGAGTTCGCTTTCATAAAAATAATGAAGCGTCAATCATGTACTGAAAAATAAAAGAGATGAAGCAATAACAACAAAAAGGGATTAATAATACATGGTTTAGATGTTATGGAATAATGATTAAGATGCCATTGACTCACAAACACATAGATATACACAAGAAGGCCTCCTAAACAAACCTAAACTGTCCTTATCTTCATAATAATGACCATTAACGTCCAAAGAGACGAAAAGCATCAGATTCCCAACTAACAACCTAACGCCACATCGCCCCTCTTGTGTGTCACTCTCCATCATAACCGGACGCTTCCATTTGTCCGTAGGCTCTGTACCGTGCTTTACGGCTTTACCCTCCCATCCTTTGTACCCTGTCGGAAGTACCCAACGAGGTTTGAACGATTAGGTTGCTCAAATCTTATTGCTCCCGCTCCCTTTTTACGTAACCCATACCTAACTAACGTTTCTTTCAAATAATAAGACAATTTCTATTTATTTTGAAATTCCCCACTCTTTTCTGGCTTGTACACTCCTCGGTTTTAGGGAGGATTCGGAATTCTTCCAGTCAATCGGTGGCCAAACGAGTGAGAGAGAGGTGTATGTGTGTGCGAGTGAGTTGTATTCGTTGAGATTACAGAATTTGGTAGTGAAATGATTGATTGAGAATAGAGTTAGCGTGAAGAAGAAAAGATGACGATCGAGTCGTTACCTGGTAGTTCAGGGTATTTGGATTTGTTCCCGGAGAGAAGAATGTCATATTTCAGTAATCCCTATATCGTTGGATTGACTGTGATTGCTGGTATAGGTGGTCTCCTTTTCGGTTACGATACAGGTTCTCCATTTTTCTTCTAATTTTCATTACTTCCGTTTCTTTTGTAGTGACGTAATTACTGTTTCGAACTTACGCCTTTGATGGGTTGATTACTTTGTGTGCTCATGTTCTATCTATTAATTTATCATTACATTTTTTAAGCATGCAATTTGCAGAAGGTAACAGTTTTTTTTTTTTTTGGTTAATTTCTCGGTAGAAAATGTAAGCCAAATATTGAGATTTCTGGTGGGATCCGGGCATCATGCGCCCACTCTTTGTTAAGCCTTGGTGGGCCTTATATGAATGTGATTTCTTTGGATGTGGTGGTCCATGGAGTGTTGTTCTGTTTTTTTTTTAATTGTTGATCACGATAAAAATTTAAAGCACGTAGATATTGCTGAAACGTAATTTTAAAGTTGTATGCTTATTTTACTGTAGATCCATTAATCATCTGCCTTTTTTGTAGTTTTACATTTTCTTTCTTCTTTTTATGTAAAATTAGAACATTTTTGTTGTTTGTTCCAGGCATAATGTCGTGATTTTCACAGTTACACAGATTAGTTTGTCGCATGATAGCTGATTTTCAAGTGTGATTGCATTGCAGGTGTCATTTCCGGGGCCCTTTTGTACATAAAAGATGACTTTGAGACAGTTAACCAGAGTAGTTTCCTACAGGTAGCAAATTTCTTGGATTTTTACCAATATGTATTCTATAGCTTTAGTCTGGTAGAAATTACACTCAACAGTTGATCATTCTTCTGCTTGTGCATCTTATTGCAGGAAACCATTGTCAGCATGGCTTTGGTTGGTGCAATGATAGGAGCTGCATCTGGGGGTTGGATTAATGATGCATATGGCCGTAAAAAAGCTACTCTTCTTGCTGATGTTGTCTTTGCAGCTGGATCAGTTGTCATGGCAGCTGCACCGGATCCATATGTTCTTGTAGCAGGACGGCTTCTGGTTGGCCTGGGTATTGGTATAGCATCCGTTACTGCTCCTGTATATATTGCAGAAGCATCCCCATCAGAAGTAAGGGGAGGGTTGGTGAGCACGAACGTTCTGATGATAACTGGTGGACAGTTTCTTTCCTATCTTGTAAATCTTGCTTTTACGGAGGTAAAGCTAATCTTTGATTTTATATTAATTCCTTTCACAATCCAGTGTGTATTACTTCAACATCAGCTGTCATATGGATGGTACAATTTTCAATTTTAGTAGTACTTTGTCAAAATTATTTTCTTAGTTCAAATTTGAGTTCTTGCAGAGGTTCATTTTTCATTAAATTATATTTTCTCATTTTCATTTTTTCTTTCACTGCATGCTTGTTGAGGTAGCCTAAGCATCACGTATAATGATACGAAGGTTCCTAATTGTCTGAAGAAATGTAGTTCATTTATATTTTATAAGTAAATGAACCTAATCAGCATAGGGTAGTGCTGACTTTTTTTGTTAATTAAACCTTGCAGTTAAAACAGAGTGAAACAGGGTTCTTTCCCCTCTTCAAATAGCCTAGATGTCAGAATCAGGGATCTTAGCTTTAGTTTGCTAATTGACCCTTGATTATCAAGCGTTCTATATTGAGGTGCATCTTAGATTGGAGATTCAGTTTGAGGTAGTTGATCATTAGTATAAAGTCTAGAATTTTGCATTCATTGAAAATGCTTTTTCCGGCGACTCCTACTTTTGAACGCAAAGTTACTGCAAAGGATTATGTGAATTTCACTATCTATGTTTGACTTTGTGAAAAGTTTTTGACAAGTTTAGCTTTGGAGAGACAGCAATATGGCGATAGCATTTTAAGATTTTGCACTGAGAAACATCACTAAATTAGTCTCTTATTTTTCCTGGCTATTTTGATGATTTCTTGTCTACGACATGTGATTGATTCCTACTGGCTTAAAATCTATGAAGTAGGTATAAGTTTTCCTTCCACGCTTTTCTGAAGTAGCATCTTATAGTGATTCTTATTATTTTCATCCTTAGCCATAGATTTACTTAGTGGTTTCATGACTTTCAGATAGTAATCTGCAATCTGAGAAGTGAAGTAATTGACAAGTGTGATTTGTGCTTGTGCTATCTTATTTGAGAAGAGAACATAATAAGTAATCTGTTAACCATTTTCAGGAGTCCATTCTGCCAATAGGTAATTGTAGTTCTCTTAATCTGTCACGTGGACTGAAGAGTAATTACAATTGAATGTGACATTCTGAATATTTTCTCCCAATTTCTGCATATTCAATTTTATGCTTAAAGTCACTGAATATCAACGTTATTATTATTGAGAACCTTTAATGCTCCAAATATATATATTTTTCCATTATGGGGTAATGTGATTCCAGGTCCCTATTATGAGCCAAGTGACATATATCTATAGGTGCCTCACAAGTGGTAGCAATGTTAATATGAAGTAAATCACAAGGTTTTTCCTTTTCATTATATTCTTATGTTTTGCTGTTCTGTATTCATATTTCTGTGTATCTTACCTTTTTATTTTTCAAGTTCAAATGCCACAGCTCCTCTTGCTCCAGCTTTGCAGCTCTTTTGTTTCTGCGGCATGATGGATAAATATTCTATCTATAAGGTCACTCGTTATCAGTGCTTGGCATGGTAGTGGCGCCTTGTTTTTCAGATTCTTTTGGAAAAGCATGGATTTTGTGAACATAATGAAATATGATCCCAAATTGATCATACAAACAATTGATCAAGTTTTGAAAATTTATATTCATGATGTTAGGATACATTGTTATGATTTGCAATTGATGAACTTTTGCGTCATAAATTTGTAGGATGTTTTTAGCGAATAAGTAATCAACAATATTTCTTCAGCATTTAGGAGATGATATAGTCTTATTGTCAGAGATTTAAGAGGGCCTTGGAGTTTGTGTTGAATGGCTTTTGATGTCGCTATTGTTAGACAGGTCCCAGGAACTTGGCGGTGGATGCTTGGAGTTGCTGGTGTGCCAGCTGTAATTCAGTTCTGCCTTATGCTTTTTATGCCAGAGTCTCCTAGATGGCTTTTTATGAAGGTAGACAGCATAAAGTTAATTCTTTTTTCTCTTTCAATTATGAAAAATTACTTGCACAATGTGCTTCAACGTGATGTGAAGTTTGTCTTGACATGATGACATATGGACAATTGTCTTTTTAATGTGCAGAGTGATAAAGCTAAAGCAATAACAGTGCTTTCTAAAATATACGACTTTGCTCGGTTGGAGGATGAAATTGACCACCTTTCTTCTGCTTCGGCGGAAGAATGTCTCAAAAAGAGTAATGTCAGATACTTGGATGTGTTCAAATCAAAAGAAATCAGATTGGCATTTCTTGCTGGGGCTGGGCTTCAGGTATATCATGGGCAAACTCCTTGAGCTATATTGACTGTTTTCTTGCACATAGTATTCCTTATCAGTTACTTTCGTCTCAGAAGCCAATACCCGTTCAAATGAGTGTGTGATTAATTAAAGGGCAAAAAATGCATATGAAGCTTTCATTTAATATTTGAATCAAGTATTAATATGTTTTACAAAAGAACAAACTACTTGTTCTTCAATGGGGATGGAAAACAGTGGAAGAAAATTCAGCAAACAACTGTTCTCTTCAAATTTGTTTGATCTTTGTCAACTTCATGTTTTCATGCTTGCAAACCTGAGACACGGTGCATGTTATGTCCTTTTTATTGAATTCTTTGAGAACACAATAAAACTTTGAAGGAGAAAAAAAAACTTGGGTTTAAGATGTGAGGCTGAAGTATGCCATTTATTATAAGTAGGGAAGTGCTTGTTAACCAGCTCATTCACTGTAAATAATCTGTATGGTGCAGGCTTTTCAACAATTCACCGGCATCAATACAGTTATGTACTATAGCCCAACCATTGTCCAGATGGCTGGTTTCCAATCCAACCGATTGGCACTTGTCTTGTCCCTCATAGTTGCTGCCATGAATGCTGCTGGAACAGTAGTTGGCATTTATCTCATTGACCATTTTGGCCGAAAGAAGTTGGCTCTCTCAAGTTTAGCTGGTGTGATTGCATCCCTTGTTGTTCTTGCAGGGGCATTTTTTGCTCAGTCATCTGGTTCTGCAACTGGTCTCTACGGATGGATTGCTGTTGTAGGATTGGTACTGTATATTTCCTTCTTCTCACCTGGAATGGGACCTGTGCCATGGACTGTCAACTCAGAGATATATCCTGAGGAGTATCGAGGGATATGTGGGGGTATGTCAGCTACTATAAATTGGATATCTAATCTGATAGTAGCCCAAACCTTCCTGTCAGTAACTGAGGCTGTGGGGACTGGTGCGACTTTCTTGATTATTGCTGGTGTGGGTGTAGCTGCATTTGTGTTCGTAACTATGTTTGTGCCTGAGACGAAGGGACTGACTTTTGTTGAAGTGGAACAAATCTGGAAGGAAAGGGCTAGGGGCAGTGGTCTCAACAGAGAGAGCCTTCTTGAACGGGGAAATAGATCTGCATAAATGTTTGTTTTCATTTATATACGCCCAAATTTTGCGAGGGCTATGTATAGGTTCTGAATAGTGACTCTTTGTATCTGTAAGTGGTGTTTATGTAGAGACTTCTGTGCGTTGAGGTACCTGTGAACAACTATGAGCATTCCTCCTCCTTTTAAGTTGGTGGGAGTGAACGTAGAAGCTCAAGAATGCTTTGTGGGTAACACAAAAAAGAAAAAAAGAAACAGCTTTGGTCAAATATCAGACGGGTCTTTCTTCCCTGATGACTAGTACGTATCTTGATAATTGAAGTGGGCTTTTGCTTTACCAGCTCATCTTCCATGTGGATGTGGTACAGACTACAGTAGTCCAAGTATCTCTTGACATAATATAACGCTTGATAGTGAGATCATTGACAGACTTCTCCCAGGTCTTCTGCTCTGGCATCTTAATGGAGTAGGGCACTGGAACTCTAATTACGTGCTCTTCTTTACAAGGTTAGCTCATGTTATGCTACCGTGAACGTTCCTTCTCTCTCCTTTATTTAAAATTTCCAAAACTGCAGTCCTGAAGATATCAAGATGGAAATTCTAAGTATTGGAATGACTGGAACGCTTCCGGTCTATTAGTTAAATGAAACGGGTCGTCTACCCGTTTTTGAGTTTCAACATTCATTTGCACGAAAGAAGAATAGAAAACTGTGCCCAGAAAAGCATGGCTCAACTATTAGGAGTTGGATTCCAAGAGCCCCTTGGCAATTAACCAACATAACATGCATACTGTATTGATACTTGACGTGTAGGACATAAAGAAAGTGGTGATTATGCGAGGAAAAGCAATCAAGTGTCTATCAATCTCTTCGAGGATATAGTCGGGATCTGTCTCCGTCGGCTAGTTATGTAATTTTTGCAGTCTTTTCCTTTTTCTATAAAAAAAAGCAATCAAATAATTCAAAAGTGTTCACGTCAAGTTGTTGTCATGCATGTTAAATAATTTTGAATTGAAAAAGAATATAAATAAAAGAACTATTTGGTTAGCATTGAACTACACAATAAAATTAAAACTCTTTTTGTTATTGCCTCTTTATTTTCTTCTGAAGTTCATGAAGATTCCTTCTCTGAATGTATCATTTCACAGTTGAAATTGGTTCCTAACTTTTACAGTCTTGATGAATCTAAACTTACATTTACACTTTTGTTTTTGGTTCCCCAGTTTATACACAAGAAGAGATTTTTTGATGTCACCATTATTAGCATTTAGTGAGGCCTAAGCTGGTAGACCATCTTGAACAACCAGTAGGTGGCTGTTGTCACTTCCATGGAAATCAAGTAAACAAAGAAGTCTACACTGCTCGATAATTAGGAGGTCGTCCAATTAATATATGGGGACTCAACAAATCAGGCTAAGCATTTCCAAGTATTAGTAGACAGTCAAATGACTGATTGGACTGAATTTACGGTTTAACTGTGTATATAATATGTATACAAATCTTAGCTGAACCATCAGAAAGTCTTTGGGTCCGTGAACCTGCTCAGCTTGCAACAGTTCCTAAACACCAACAGGTCAAGTAGTAGCTCAACCATAGTGAGAAATAAACGACCAAAAAGGGTCCAGTCCAGTTCTTTATGAGACAAACCATAAAAGCGCAACTATGCAAAACAACTTCTTATCATCAATCATTATGTTATTACTTTACCAATATCTGAGGCAAAAGGGTTACACTTTTTGACTACTTTATGCTTTCTGAAGATAATTGTCAAACATACATATTAAACCAATAGGGTTTTTGCCTTTGGTAATAGGTTAACTTAGGCTAACTTTAGTTCAGCTCAAGAACTAATTTGAATAGTGACAATGAGGTGTGAACTAGTTGGTCTAGATTCTTCACTTAAGACTCTCCCCTAAAAAAGAGGTTTTGAGTTCGAGTCACATCAAAGGAAAAAAAAAGGCATGTTTCTATTGATGATCCTCTAATTTTCTGGGCACAACTCCTTGATCGGATCAATTACAGACGCCTTGCTTCCAGCGGTAGTGTGAGAGTTGGAGCTACTAGGGAATCTGGAGGTTGATGGGAACCTGATGCTGAGCAAGGGGAGCCAATGATCAATCATTAGCTGAACAATCAAGTATGTGAAGACTCTTTGTGCGCAGAAGTGTACAGGTTACGTAGGAATCTGAGAGATTTTGGGGTTTCAAATTTACATCCTCTAAATTCTTGGGTTGAGATCACAGGAGCTTAGGATTAGTCTGGCTAAATCGGGATACCTAATATAAAAAAAAAACTAATTTGAATAGTTGAAAAGTCAAAAAGGGTGGAGGATGATAAGGGGAGAGAAACTGAGAGAGTGACGGAATGGTTAAGCGTAGAGGAGAATGCGGAAGATAAGAACAAAAACTGTGGGCCACACATTAACTACATAGCTAACAAGGAAAATGCTGACGCCAAATTATGAACTGATTAGGACAGGCCACGTGGGTTGTTGGCCATCTACCCAACGCCTTCTCTCCGCGTGTCCATTTGTACATCGCGTTTGTGTATGTCATTCTTATCTCCTTACATGCAACCTTCTCCATACACATATGCATAACATACGTTATATATATATATATATATATACGATAATTATGACGTGGATTTTCCAATTTTGTGATTCTCAAAATTTCCTGCTTGTTTCACGATTTGGTTACCTTTTTTCGGCAACTTTTTTTTTTAGCAATCGCTTAAAGTTATACCTTTTCCTTTGCTTTGCTGGGTTGACTTTATATTATTAAAGTTTTTATTAATAGAGCCTTTTTTTTGGAACTTTTTCTAAAAGAATTTTTTTAAAAACTGGATGATTGTTTAGTTGTTATTTAAAAAAGATATTTTTTAAAAAAACTTCGTACAATAGATTGTTTGATAACATAAAAATAAAAAATATTTTTAATTTTAACTATATTTTATTTTGTAATAAATA
>JANZXV010000001.1:17399990-17419790 GCA_027576455.1 Erythroxylum roigii | reverse complement strand
TGTATTTAATGGATGACTCTAGTGACATAAGACTTGCCTGTGGGCTAAAGCATTACTCAATTAGATTCATCCGAAACCTTATGATAAAACTAAAGAATTATGTTCCCTTTCTTAATTCCTGTGGGTAAATTAAGAAATATAATACAATATTTTATCCTAATTAATTATACAAATATAATAAAATTCTTGTGGGTAGATTTTATTATATTACATACAATTAATTACAATTTATGTCTTAATGTAATCGTAACGCTAAATATATAATTATAATTAATTTGAGATGTTGTGGCTACTCCCAATTAATTAAAATCATATGATTACTAACATTATTGCAAGCTTTAAATTAAAGCTTTGAATTTGCAAGCTTTACTAACATTAAGCAAGCTCGATGGTGTGCTCAATACTGCTAGGCGAGGACAGGACCCGAAGAGGTTGTTTTTAACAACCAAAAACCACTCAATACTCTCTGGTCATCACAGAGAAGAAGAGCCGGGTAGATGGGCAACCGAAAATAGTGGGTAGGGTACATGCAACGTGTAAATGAACCACCTTATGAGCATAAAGCTTACAGAAACCTTATCGTCAAATTAGTGTGCAACATTGGGAGAACCGGGAACTTTCTTCTCCATTTTCTAGACCATACAATACATTGGACAAATTGCTCACAGACAATTTACCATAAGGGTCCAAGATTCGTAACATTTTCCATAAGATGCACGCTGTAAATGTTTTGAAGAGTTTAGTCCCATCTTCCTTTTTCTGTTCAATCTATAAATCTACAGTCCATTACTTTTGTATGATTTACAAACAAGAGACATATTAAACCAACTATAATTTTCCTGTTAATAATAAGTCTGATTTTTCCTTCTCTATTTTCTTGCTTTCCAATCAGTAAAAATTTAGCAGTACTAACCTGTATTATACAGCTGAACTCCTTGCTCCATATCTACAGAAACTCTGAAGGGAAATGCAGAATGTCCTCATATAAAGCAGAAAACGAAATGGAACTGCACAAGTATAACAAGAAAGATGCATATGTAGTTGTACCATTCTCAAATCATTACAGATGCCATCTTACTGAGTACAATAATAAAGATTTCCTTGTTGATTAACGAAGAATTAAATTTAAATAATAATTGAAAGCCACCAACATTCACTGTATTAAGCTGTTTCTCCATCACAGATAATCCCTTTATTTGGTCCTAAGCACTTGCCACCAGGCTTTGTATGTCCTTCTGTAGAAAGCCATATAAAAAATGAAGAGAATGAATACCAATTAGAGGAACCATTGTTAAAGAAAAGGATTTCCAAACCTCAATTTTAAGGGGAGATGTAGTAGGACTATATCTTTCCACCACCTTCCCTTCTCTGTTCACCACAAATTTTGTGAAATTCCATTTGATGGCATCTATAAAGTATCCACCCTTTTGCGATTTTAGGAACTGGTAAAGAGGTGCAGCATTCTTCCCATTCACGTTAACCTACAATAATCAGATAAAAACATAATGACTACACTTCCATAACAGAGAATGATGCGGCAGGCAACAGAGCTAGTAAACAATGGAAATATGCATAACCGAGCAGAGGAAATCAGTGAATAGGTTTCTTTATGAAGAGTTACTGAACCCTAGACATATGTGGCCTATACAAGCGGATAGCCAATTCTATTACTTGTACATGAAAAACAGTCACAATTGCTGAACAAAATAGCTTGCTTGAAAGGTTAAATCAAGAGTCTTTGGGAACATTCCCACAATAATGAAATAGGAAGGAAATACACTTCTTATATGTGGCAAACAATATGACTTTACCTTATCAAATATTGAAAATTCAGCTTTGAACGTTGTGCATGCAACTTCTTGAATCTCCTTATTGGTTCCTGGTTCTTGTCCAGCAAATTGGTTGCAAGGAAATGCCAAGATCTCAAATCCTGTCAGAATAACAGGTTGTAGGATTACAAACTTCAAAACTGTAAGAAACTACCAAACAAACTTTTATTTCACTCTTCATTTTCATTTTTTATTGCATTCGCAATAGAATAAATAAGAAGTGCTTTTACTTGCTGACTCGAAAACTCTGTCATACAGTGGTAACACGAAATTCACTGACAAGAATGCGATTTCAAGTCTGGAAACTTAGACAACTACCATCTTCATCTTTCCAAAACCAGTGTACAGTTTTTCAAATGTAATTCTAATTAGTTTTAAATTCAGGTTACCAATGGAATATTAGTGAACCACAAAAGCATTTTCTAAAAGTTCGATGTTTTCTTGAAAAGTTGATGGATGTCCATAAATGACACAAGTAAGCGTGAATGTTGTCCCTGTGAACGCGAGAACAACCTTGATTTTTGTACTTCTCGTACAGAACATTCAATTCCTTGTAGTTTGATGACGTTAAGCCGCTGAAAAATGATAGACATAATTCAATACTAGTGAAAATAACTAGTACAGATGTGCATCATCTAGGTAGGTCCAACTGTTAGCAAGAGAGTGCAGAAAAAAACATTTACCATCATGAGACATCTAGATAATTATGAGAAGAACAATTTGGAACTTCTAGCCAACTCAACATGATATAAATTTATGTACAAAAAGAAATACAAATATACGCTAAAAATGATCTGATAATTAGTCCATGAGAACCAACAGGAAGCATAATTCAGGGAAAAGGGAATCCTGTTTGGTACATTGAAGACCGGACATGGGGAATTTTTTCAAGCCAGAGAATATGAAGATCCACTATGAGATCACAGTTTCCTGTCTTTCCACTTGGCTTTAGTAGTACTGTATCAGAAGTATAAGTTTTACTAGGGAAATAGAAAGTTCGCAGGTTCCTGTTAACATGAAAATATCTAAACAACCAATCTCATAATGGCAAATATCTCACCCGCCAACGTGCATCTTGAATTATAGAATGACAGCTATTCACTTACCATGTTTACTCAATTTCCTTGTACAGCCAGTTGACTGACAAATATGTATAAATTAGACATAGCTACTGGTTTGTACAGAAACTAAACCGGATATAAAAGCTCGAATTTCACTTAATTCAGTTCCATTAATATGATCTTTAATCTTAATAATCCCTTTTGTGAAAAAGAAAAGAGGTTAGTTTCTAATCATCTTTCAGCTGTTAATGGTAGTGACAAGATCAAATCAGTTTTACAAGAACTCTTTCGCAGTTATTCAAAAGAAGAAAACAGTGAAATGCAAAAATACAGAGGCAGATTGGTCAAGAAAGTCAAACATAGTACCATTTGGAAGCAACATTCACAATTAGAAGAACCTTTCCACGGTAGTCACCCAGATTCACATCGTTTCCACGGATATCCTGCAATCAAGATCATAATTCAATTCTAATTACATAAAATAAAATAAAATAAAAACAGAATTCATGAAGACAGAACTCATAGTACCAAGTCGGTGATAACTTGAATGTAAAATATGGAAACAGAAAATGACCGGAAAAGAAATGATAGGAACAGGGAAAAAAGCCTTCACAGTTCTAAACACTATTATGTTTTCTCCATGAACAGCATGTTTCTTCAATAACTTGCAAGTGCAATAGAATAACATATAATTGTATTTCTATCTTGCAGAAGTAAAACATAGCAATCAAAATGAAGAAAAGAAAGACCAAAAAGAAAATGAGATTTGATAAAGTGAGAATCCAAAAAATAGTCTCCTCCATCAATTCATAGAACAGCATTGATCTCCATAATAAAAACTCACATCATTTTAAAATTGACTGCTTGCAGATAAAGCGAGATTGCAATGAAAATAGAATGAAGAACCAAGTTCAAACTCAGCTATAAGCAAACACACCTTGACAGTGAAGTCATAGATGGACTTGGCAGTTTCTTCAGCCATGTTGTTTCCGAAGAAAGGAGAAGAAGAGTAGTAATAGAAGAAGACAGCAAGAGCAATAAAAACAAGCGAAATCCAGTTGGTGAAATGCATAATCCTCCTTCCCTTTATAGAATAAATTCCTTTCAAATCATCTTTCCTTGCGTAACCGACCAAGAGCGTCAGCGCATCTTCGGAACTATGGAACGGTTCGCATCTTGTCGTCTCGGTATGGTTTGTGCTTAAGACAGGTAATGGGCCGGCGGAAAGGCAAACGCTACACGGCTGTTACCAAAGCGTCTTCTGTAACTATCAATCTTTTAAAATTTTTAGTTAAGTTCAAAATATTTTTAAAATATAATTTATCAGTTAAAAATATTTTCTATAAAAAGATAATATTTAATTTAAAAAGCATTCATATTTTATTTATTGTATCATCTATTTTTGTCGAAATATAATTTTGATTTATAAAATTATTTTCAAAAAGAGTTACAAATTAATTAAAATATTTTAAATACACTTACATAAAAAATACTAGATAAATGAATTATCCTCTTTTAAAATACTTGAATCTTTTAAAAAATTAAATAAGTTACAAATGTTTCAATATTTCTAAATTAATTTTTTAGAATTTGATATATTTATAGAATAAATTTTATTTAGATGGAATTCAATAATCAAATTTTAAAATTGTTATAATATAAATCAACCTTTATTATTATGCTATTAATTATGATATTGATTTTTACTTAAACAAAAGTTATTTTGTAATATATATTATTTTATATTTCAAGACATTAGAAAAGTAAATGAATTTATGACAAATTTTAAGAAGAATATCTTTACCATCGTTAAATCCTTAAGGATATAGTTTCGCAAAAAAATTCTAGTTTGGACATGAAAACAAAAGATTAAACGTAAAATGATCAATCGACACACTTTACCTACATCTGCAGAGTCCTCACCCAGCTTATTACTTTTACTGACGTCAATAATTTTATACAAAGTTTTACTAAGCCGACTCGCTTAACTATCGGCACTATCTTTCATCCTCACCAATTTAAAAAAATGGACATAAAGAGATTATGACAAAGGATCAATATATTAAAAGTGTAAAATCATATTACAACACTTGAAGGATGAGAGAGAACAACCAATTAACCCCTCTTCCATCACTAAATATGCATATATATGGTCACCCTAGATTTAAATATAGTTTTTTGGTAGTTCTGGCACAATAACTCACACTTAACTTCTAACAAGATGACTATTAGCAATTATAATATATAATGAAGGCATTTATATGTCCAAATCTACCTCATATGTAAGAATTAAAACATAAAGCTTTTGCAACCACCATTAGTTATCATAGAACTTCCATTTTCCTTAGTCCATCAAATAGTTGAATTTTTGACTCACTTTCCAAACTTTTGGTTCATGAACATGCTTTGCCCGAAAAGGGATTGTTGAAACACTTCAAAATTTTATGAGCAATTGTTTAAAAAATGATGTAAAAAATATCTCATAAATCTTCTAAATGTCAATTTTTACATATTTCATCAATAGCATCAACAAAATATTAACGACTAAAAACCTTTTAAACTAAATTATTCGATTTCTTAAAATTTAGACATTTAATTAAAAAAAGTTAATCACTTAAATATAAATTATACTCACGTCTCTCCACGTTCACTACATAATTTCCTCATATAACATTAACATCTTTTGCTTTCTTACAAAATATCATCTCCATTTCTTTTCAGAGCATGGATTTTTGTTTTAGCCATTTCTGGTTAGAGTTTGAGACACATAAAGCACACGGAGATTCATCATTGCTAACTTAGAAATTTTCTGTGGCTATCATAAACTAACCTATCTGCGTATAACAGTTAAAGATGCATATCCTCGTATCACAACCACTATCCATTACTTTTAAGTGATCGTCGT
Source organism: Erythroxylum roigii (assembly GCA_027576455.1). Taxonomy (NCBI): domain Eukaryota; kingdom Viridiplantae; phylum Streptophyta; class Magnoliopsida; order Malpighiales; family Erythroxylaceae; genus Erythroxylum; species Erythroxylum roigii. Next base: position 17,413,995 of record JANZXV010000001.1, on the reverse strand, counting down.
TTCATACTTTTGGTATACATTTAACGTACCTTCAAAGATAACGAGAGATGAACCAAAGAGAAGTAATGAACCTTGTTAGTCTTGACCTACGATTATACATTTATAGAACCACCACTACGACGAGGTGTGGTGGCATGAGAGACGATTATATAGTACCTGAAGTATATAAAGTGTCAAGAAGATGTAAAGCTGGAAATAGATGATCAGAGAATGTGATGTCTATATTCACTCTTGATACATACACAACCATATATACAGAGAAGTACAACAAAGAAGGAGAGAAAATCTCCATAACTCAAGGCACTAAACTAGTGATCCACACATTACGGGAACTTATCTTCATCTATACAAGTCATCCTAATCTTTGCATTAATGGTAAATATACATTCCTTAATAAAGTAGATGCGACGAGGACTACGAGGATGCACGGTGGCATAAGAGACAGAGGAGGGGGGCTTCGGTAGCGACATAAATGAAGATGCTGGGACATCGAGGATGGTGGCACGATTAGGACGTATGGTGGGATGACAAGGACGCGCGATCGGACGACGACGACAAAAGAGAGAGAAAAATTAGCTGCGATCGGTGGAGAAGAGGGAAGGGGGCAAGGCGTTGTGGTAGTTTTAGGTTAACACCAAATGACGTCGTTTTAATTTTATTAAAATCGTTGAAGTCGAAGTAAACGATGATGTTTACCTCTAAACTTTGTTGACGGAATTGTATTCCATCAGTAATCCCAAAACTTATTTATTTCACCAAGCATTTCCACCTTCTTTACCGACTGAAATTTTCTATTGTCACTATATTTCGTCAGAAAATTTGTCGGGATAAATTCCCTTCATATCTATCAACGGATATTTTTTTTGTCGCAAAATGAAGTTTTTCCTGACAATTTTATCGACAGAACATGATTTTCTATTGGTAATTTGCTACGGTTTTATTTCTGCTAGTTTTCTATCGCTAATTATTAATTTTCTTGTAGTGTAAGTAGTTTTTACAAACAATTTAATGAGCAAAAAGAAACTGATTGTAAATAGACATATCAAATTTTATCTATTTGATTTTTAGGTTTTTTTATATTTTGAAGATTCACAAATTCTAAAAAAGTAAAGTTGGAAAAATAAAAATTATTTTATAATATGATATATCATAACTACAGCCTTCCCTTTACTTAAACTTATGATCTTATGGTCACAAAGAAGCAACCAGTAAAGTTGCTCTAAGACTCACCCTCCATCAATATCATAAATAATTGAAATAAAATAAAACTTTTTATTTAATAGTAATAATCATTCTAAATAATATAATCATATCTAAAGTAAAATTAACTTTTCTTTGAAATATTTTAGGAGTAATATAACCATTTAAGGTAAATGTAATTTTGAAATTAAATCCAATAAATCTTAAATTAATTAGTTAATTCATAAATTAGTTTGTATACTAATAAACTTAATTCAAACATGTTAAATTTGATCCAGGCCTTTTAATTAAGTTGGCCTGTAGGAGATAGTCGTAGCTTTGAGAACTTGACTAGGTAATTAACTATGCAGAGTATTCTAAGGGCAAACCCTACTATACAAAGCTTCTTACTGTATGAAAGTTGAAGAAGGGTCATTAATTTGTATTTTACAGAAAGATTTTCTTTGACTCTAACTAGATCCTATGACCTTTACATACAGCAATAGTTATGTAATGCAATAGTTAAATTCTAATAAAGAGGATTCATTCACAGGTATTTCTAAATAAATGTTTTGATATGATTATCATCAACAGCTTTACATCAAGATCTCTTTCATAATCAAAAAAGGGTAATTTGGATGACTTATCACTGAATCAGTCATTCGAAGTAGTGAAAAGACGATGAACTTGGTAAACAAGGCATCTCAAAGTGGCAAAGAGGGCAACGATGCTTGAGGGTGAGCCACAGTACAATGCAGTTATCGTGAAACATATGCTTGCATGGCATGCGAGTCACTATCCCTCCAACTTTAATCTTACCTAAACAGATGCTGCACATATCATCTTGTTTTTCATCTACAACCACTTTCTCTAATCTTTCTATGTCTAACCAACACACAGGATCAACGCGTTTTTCTTTGTGGCAATATCTCCTCACCACAAGAAAATTCATATAGAAAACTAACTTGTTGATTTTCTCACTACTGATGCACTTCTCATTATCATTCTCAGCTTTCTCAGGTAATAACTTGCTTGTTTTTTCTACGAACCTGTCCACAAACTCGTGCACTTCTTTTGTGCTCAGTACAGAAGCCACTGCCTCAGTCGACAGTAACACACGCGCTAAGCTCTCCTTGGAAACCAACTCGTCTTGTGTAAGCTGTATAGATTCTCCTTTGAGTTGGGTTCGGATTTCTATTCCTGTGTCCCATATTTCGATGATTCTTGAGCTTGGTCGTATCTTGAAGAGAATTGAATATGAAGACTCTTTGAAATCTTCAAGATAAACTTTTAAACATTGACTTTCGTAAATACTTGTTCTGTATAGCCAATATCTTGCTCATCACCCATGTCAACACTTTCTGATGCCATAATTTGATGAAACAGATCTATATAGTTCTAACTGAATCCTTATCAGTGTAGGAATTGGTAAAATCTTAATTTCTAGTTGATCTTTATCAGTACTGTAATTCCTTAATAGTGTAGGAATTAGTATATTTGAATCCAATGGACTTCTTATTATTGTAAAACTAGTAAACCTGGACGCTATTTACTTCTTATTAGTGTAGGACTTGGATTTAAGTTTGAATTTAATTGATTAGCGTAGGTTTTCGATTAGTTTAAGACAAATAAGATCAGTAAGATCTTAATTGTTCTTAACAAAAACAAGAAAGCATTTACAAATGTCAGAATTATCAGCGTGCAACAGTAACTGTACAAAAAATGCAAAGCCATCTACATATTCCCTGTATGAAATAGTATGGATAAGACTTTTCTTAATCAAAGCACAAGCTGTATCAGTTGAATATGTCAATTCTAAACAAAAAAGCAACAATCGTGATGCCACACTTAACCCCTGTTCTCTCAACTCTTTATGTACAATAATTTCCTATATCAAAAATGAATCACTTTCTGAGGGGACCATGTCTACAAAAGATTGAGTCGTAACCTCACTGAGCCTACACTTTCCTCAATCTCTGCATCAGTAGCTCTATAGATTTTTGTATTCTGCTGGCATCTTTCTGTCCTGCTATTTGAGATGCCTGATGCAAACTTTGAATTCCACGACCCAAGCTAGCAATTGAAGGAGCTGCTGTAAATGATTCAGCTGCACATTCAATACCGTCTCCACAAATAAATAAACCTGAACAAGTGGTGATACTGCAACCAAATGTCACCCAAGGCAGGATACCAACGGGTTGTAGCCGCCTTTTTCTCATTATTTCATAAAATGATGTTCTCATTGCTGAAAAACTAGTTTTCTCCATTGAAGCTATGATGCTGTGGACGACCATCCTGATTTTCTCAGCAGAAGCAGCCGTCTTTAAGACAGATGTTGCACTGGCTCCAGAATTTACCAGTCCTGGGACTGGAGCCAGCACTTCTGATGGTAAAAGACTCTTGCTCATAGCTATTCCCATCGTTCTCTTGGTTTGAAGCAGCATAAGCTTGAGAGAAGCAGGTATTTTGAGTGTGGCAACCTTCATGAATGTTGATGCAGGAACAACTTTGCAGAGAGATGAAGCTCCTACAACTGCTGTTGCCCCAGCACCAACCGCTACCACAGGTTTGTTAGTAAATAGCCACTTCTTGCATGTGTTGTCTGAAGCTTCCCCATCACTTTCATAGACATGCTGCTCAATCATATCCATGACCTCTGGAGGTACTGGGGTGTTCCAGTGTCTCCTCAGACCTGCTAAGCCACGGGCATGCACTACAGCAACTACAGTCCTGAACTTCTTGGTCTGGCTCTTAAGGGCCTGCGCAAGGAGTGCATGTCCCTTATCCTGAACTGGAAGCTCTGAGAACTCAATCTTAGCTTTCTCAAGCTTTCGCGACCTTGGGATTGGCAACCGACCAGCTTCATTAAGAGCAATCCTCAGCCCCTCAACTGCAATTCGGAAAGCATAAACTTGAGATACAATCCTAGTATCCACGGCTTCCCCCCTGCTTACATTATGCAACATCCTCTGTGCAAAGGCTAGAGCAGTCCCAATTGATGGCAAATCGTTGAATATGTTGTGTAGATCCACAAGCAAAGGATAGAAAGAACTGGCAAATGTCGGAACCTGAAAAGAGCCAAATGGTTCAAGCTCTTTAGATTCTGCCTCAGAAACAGAACTCAAATGACTCAATTTCTGCAAAGAAGCATCCATACTCAAAGATAAAAACTTCACCATCCGTATCTGAACATCATCATTGAGACAAAATGTTCTCAGCCTCGACGAAACCGTCAAGCCAACCGTATTCGGAACCAGGCCACTAATTGCACCATTAACCTTGCTACCAGCATTTATCTCACTTGAAAAATCATCTTTGACCGAAGCAGCAACAGATTCCGGTGCTTCAATCAATAAAAAAGACGAACCAACCTCTCTCGCCACATTCTTGGCAACCAAGACATGTTCGTAAAGCCCAGTTCCAAATATTTCCCTAAGAACGAACTTAGCAGCCAAATTTTCATATTTTTCCTTAGTAATCTTCTCAACAAAGCATCGTTTAAGCACTCCAAAGGAAGAAGTCGGAACTGGATCCTTACCGTAATCATCCAATTCATTCATTCCTAATTGAATCTCACTCGACCCTAAATTTCCCACCTGGGCCACAACAGCGTCAGGCCGAATTTCCCTAATAAGACACTCTGCATCAACAGCGGATCTCTCGGACAAATTCTCAGCACATAGTATGTAAATCACGGATTGAGATTCACGATCACGAACAGCATAAACAAATCTCTTAGTGCTTTCAGGAATTGAGAGTTTTCTTACCAATCGCTCTGACTCCCTCAAATCATCGAATTTAAGAATCGACAAAGGCCATAGATTTTGTAGATTGTACGCAAATGCAAGGGCCATCATATTATCACGAGACGCTTGTTTGGCACACAGAAACTCGATCTATAATTATTTAGTGAAAGCTAATCAGATATAAAAACTTGAACCATCTCAAAAGTTTTATCCCCCAACTATTTCTACTTTTCCGAGAAAGAGAAGAAACAGGAAATCATTAAGAAGAATGAAGAGACTGTCGGTCGTAAAACAGAAGGCCGAAAGAGCATTTCAAAGTCCAAAGTTTACAATGAAGTTTGAGTTGGTGCTTAATACTAGAGAAATGTTCAAAATAACTCTGGATGGAATCAGTAAGCTTTTCTCAATTAAATACTAATGTGACTTCTTGTTTCTTTTTTAATTTTTTTTAGGTCTTAGATCAGGGTATCTACTGACGGACCAATAATTAAAGTGGAACTCATACATAAATAATGTGGAACTTTTTAAAAATAAAAGTGGGTCGTAGTCGATATTAAAATGGTGTGTCTAGGTGGGGGTTTGAATTTAAATAGAAATAAGTCTCACTTTCATTTAAATGGTGTCGTTTAAATCCCTAATTTGTAGCGTTATTCCTCCTCTTCTTCGGTGAACAACAATCGATGATCCATGATTCAGATATCGATTGTTGTTCATGTATCGCCAATTCGTATGGAACAATTGCTTGTTTTGTATTGCCACCACAACCTCCACGTCTGTTGTTAAAATCACATCGTTCAACACCTCCTAAGAACTGACGATTAATAACATCTACAATATTTTAACCATTTGCTCCATTTTCTTTGTTTGAGTGTAGCTCTAAAGTTGTGTGATGCCACAGTTCTTTATACTTTCATCTGTTCTATAAAGAACTTATAAATGAAACTTCTGAAAATTTTCAACCCAGTAGACCATGAAATTTTCTTGTATGCTAAACAGATAGTGTGTTGAAAGAACGATTTTAGAGGATGTACAGATAAGTTAAATCAAGTGCCATTATTTCTTTTTTCCGTTTTTTGTTGTGATTTTTTAAAAAAATCATTAAAACACGTTTGGACTAGTATTGTTGCCGCTTCTTGTTTCTAAAAATAAAAAAAACCGCAATAAATTTATAGAAATGTAAAAAAAAACGTTTTTGTAAGATTTTAAAACAGGATTTTTTTCTCGTGAAAACCACTCGTACTGATTTCACTACCTTTTGTGTGTTTTTTTAAGCCTTGCTCTGCCTTCACTAGTGTGTGCTTGCTCCTTCATCTTTGAGAAATGGTTTAACAATGGAGGCAAAAGGGGCAAATCTAGAAACCAAAACACAAAAATACTGCCAGAAAGTTTCAAGCAACACCAGAAGTGGGATAAGTGAAACAAGTCAGTACCCAACCATCTGCCATTTGGTCATCGTCAAGGAAGCTACCATCCGATTGGTCCACTGTCCCTGACACTACCTTCCCTACACATGGCGAGCAAGAACCAGCCCTGCATGAATACGGTAAATCAACACCTTCCTCTTCTGCGTGGTCAAAAGTGTACACATCGTCTGGGACTGTTATCACTTTATCTCCTTATGGAGTAATAAGCTTCACATTGTACGCCGCCATGACCTTAATCCGCCCTCCGCACCCACTTTTCAACCCGAAAAGCGCCTATCCCATGTTCGGAATCGCCTTCCAACTCATCGTGTCGAGGTGCCAAGGAGGAGCTCAGCGTTGCACTGGAGAGTGTTGTCGTGGAAGCCATTTTTGTGAGTTAAGCTTAGCTTAGCTTAGAAGAGAGAGTGGTAGTGGTGAGTCTCATCCTCGCGCCTTTACTATAGAGTAGAGCACGTGAAGCATTTGTCTTATAAATGTTGCAACACATCATTTAATGCGGCAGAGTCTACTTTTCAAAGCCTAGTCTTCACGTGAAGACCATAGAGCACGCAACACCTATCTTCACATTTAATGTGGCAGCAACTACAGAGCCTACTCTTGAAAAGCCTATTCTTCACATAGTAGCCTTTGTCTCTATATCATAATGGTTCATTTGTTACAAAAGTTAGCTTACTCTTTATGTCCCAATGAAGCCTTAAGTCCTGTTATAGGGAAGTCTTATTATAGTGAAATTTTGTCATAAAAAGAATTAATTAATTTAAAAATATATTATATTATATTATAATTATTACAAATAAGAGTATAATTAAAAAATAGAAACAGAATAATAAAACTAAACATGTTTTTACTTTCAATTTTTTAATTAGAAATCTCAACCAAACAAGTTGTTGGTTTCAGTTTTTATATTACAAATTTCAACCAAACAAGTTTTTGTTTTTTAAGGAAAAAGACAGAAACCAAAAACAGGAAACAGAAACTAAAAACAATAACAGAAAAACATAAGTAGAACCAAACGGCCCCTAAACAAATAGTGAGTTGAAAGAACGATTTTAGAGGATGTACATATAAGTTAAATCAAGTGTCATTGTTTCTTTTGGTGGTAAAATTTTAGCCGTAAGCCTAGTAGATATGCCATAGCAATTATATCATATGGTAATGTTGATTCAATCTATATGACAAAGTTGCTTTGACAGATTAAATGGAATATATTTCATGCATTTTAAATCTATATCTAGAGATAAGATCATGCTTGAAATGCATTCGTTGATTGTACTTAAAGTTCTCTCAATCAATTATGCCTAGCATTTCACTTCTTTGTTGTCCGTGCCAATCATAGGCTCCCTTCCTCCCAATTTCTTATTACTGCAATGTGATGATATTTTTACTGTTTATAGTTGGAGAAAATCTCCTCCTGAATTTTCTACTTGAATCAAATTAAAGAATGCCAGAGATGAGATGGAAGAATGAAATGTAACTAAATCGTAAAGTTATATCCTTGTTTCTTTCTTGGGTGGTATGCATATGATCTAATTGGCTCTTTTGGATTCCAGGTTGACAAATGAGTTGTTGCACAATTATTGGAGAGTATAATCTTTATAGTTGATTCTATTATACCCTTGATTCGAAATTTTAATAATTTGTGCAGTCATAGAATTGGTTGCTTTTCAAATGTACTTTGGAATTTAGCTTATACCATTTATTCTTTAGTTTATGTCTCTCCAAAACATGTTGAATTAGAAAGATTAAAAAAGTGGTCTTGTGGATGGGTGAATAGGTTAATAACTACTTTTTGTCCTATGAATTCATATTTCAAAATTAGTTGATTGATTAGGAGAACTAAAAGTATTAATATAATTTTGCAGCGAATACCTAAAGATATGGACGCGACGTCTTCAACTAACACTACATTAAATTCAAGCAATGATTATCTGGTGTGTTATTGTGGTTTAAGAGCACCGTTAAGAATTTCATTGAGTGATAATAACCCAGGAAAAAGATTTTATGGATGCCCCGGATATCCTATAAGTTTATGTTTCGATAAGATAAAATTGTTTGTATATATGTTTAATATTATTCTTATTAATTATTAGTTATCTTTTAAGTTGAAAGATGTGATTTTTTAAAGTGATACAATGGCAAATTTAGTGGGAGAGCTATTGAAGTAATTAATAAATTGAAGAAAGAAGTTGATAAGTTGAAGAAGGTGGCTCATCAAACCACAATTGAATCACGTTCAACGTTGGAAATTAAGGAGCAAATAAAGCTAATGAAAGAAGACATTATTTTGCTGACAAGAGGGGAAAATGAGTTTAAATTTGTTGTATTAATTATCGTAGTAAGGTTTTTATACTTATGGTGAGTGTTATAATATGTTTTCTTATGGGCAACTGGAAATAAATTGTACTATTTTGTTTAAATTTTGAATTATGAAGAATAAAAAATCCTCATTTGAACTAAGTTGTAGTATATTGTGCATTGTGTTTTGTCTTTATTGTTTTTGTTATTAATGAGGTTGCTTTAATGATGCCTTATTAATAGTTGTAAAAATCATGAACAATTATATAAAAAAGTGATTATATCATAATAAACAATTGGAGCAACATGTACAAAAGTGATTATATAACAATAAATAATTGGATCAGTATATAGAAAAGTGATTAGATTTGTTAAGTGTATAACAATAAATAATTAAAGCATGTACAAAAGTGATTAACTAAAGTTCCTCCAACATATAGACAACATTAATGTGAAGTTTATGAATCAACAACATTGCTTCCTGCATTTGCACTTGACTGAGAAGATTGATAATGTACTAGTTAATTCATTGATGATATCCTTTTGATTGCTTCACTTTGTAAATGTTGAGAAGTTATGCTATATTATCCTTTGAACCTTAGATCTCTTAGTTCGAAAGGCAAGTTGAATAAATATGAAACAACTTCTTCAAACTTCTGTTTACTACCATGCGAAGAGCTACTAACCTATAAACAAACATATCGTTAACAATATTCATTTATGAAAGTAATCAATAATGTTATTAATGGTCATATACTCACGATATTGCTTTATTAACTTATTACAACAACATGTTCAGCTTGTAAAGAGACCCTAGGGATGACTTAATAAATATGAATCAAAGAATATCATAAATGATCATTAGATATATGAAGTAATACATAGTAATCAAAGAATGTTATATACCTATGGACATTACTGAGCAAGTTGAGTTGAGCCTTGATTCTTACATTTTTTGTCATTGTGGCCAGAATTGCCACATTTTCTACATTTTTGTACTTGACATTTTCAATTCAATTTGTTTGGATTTTTTAACTTAATAGGCTCATCTACTTCTCTCCTTTTAGTTGTTTTAGGTTTTCCTAGCATAACTATTTTGGATGGGGAGTTTATTAGTTCTATATCAACAGTAGGCTAGAAAATTGGATCTTTAATTGGTTGCAACACATGTTCATACAATGCTAGGAATTTGGACTTCTTATAGCACTCATTCACATATGCCTCCAGCCGTTGCTTGGAATGGTGAACAACATTTACACCATACTTGCAAGGATATCCATAAAGCTCTCACGCCTGACAACTACAGATTGGTGTCTACCAATCCTTACAATATGCTTACCATCATATTGGAAACTTCTTATGCTCCATCACCATTCCAAACTATTCTCCATTACATAGCATCTTTCTTATTCTTCTTTAATTTCTTCATAATCTTGGGTGCAACATTTGACTTCCAACCATGCACAAAGTCTCTCCAATCTGCATGCCTCTTTATCACCATGATTCTAACGGTTTCAAGCATGCTAATAATTAGCCTATATCTTATTGGTAAGATCCATCTATTAAATGTTTCGTTCATATTGTTGTCAACTACCGGATATTTTGATTCAAAGGATTGGTAACATCTTGCCTATCTCTCCTTAGGATATTCAAGCAATGATGATGAACATACAGGTTTAATTTTATCCAATCTTTTTAAATGCTTGTTAAAATCTTCAACGTATGTTAACTAAGAACAATTCCAAAATTACTTTTGCAAATCTTTTTCCTTCCAATTCATATACCAATTATGGTATGTATGCCTAACACAAACCCGATGATTGACATATGGTAATGTCTCTTCCACCGCCCTAATCAATCCTTATAATAATAAAAAAGGTTAAGTTAATATATAATTTATACAACAAAAAACTATTAATCATTAAAGAATAAAATACCTTTTGCATATATGATATTATTATTAGCCCTTCACTGCTACCTAATTCCAATTCTGAAGCTAACAAACTCATAAAAATGTCCAAGAATTAGTGTTCTCTACCTCTAACACAGCCCAAGTCAAAGGATATATCCTTCTATCACCATCTCTCCCAACTACACTCAATAGCTAACCTTAGAATTCAGTCTTCAAAAAGCAACCATTAATATAGAAAATTGGCCTCAAATGCCTGCATCATCTTTTCATGGCATCAAAGTAAATATAAAATCTTTTGAACTACACAAAAGAGATAAAGATGTATGAATAAATAAATAAATAAATGTCATAAATATTGTTGTTGATAATAGATAAAAACTTAATTTTGCATACATGTAACAACAAGTTTCTTTATTCCTAGCTAACTTAACTTAATTATTGATCCAAGATTACTAATCCTCAACTCATGAACGTATCCTTGTAGCTTGGCATATCATTCACATAATCACTCCTCCTTTCTTTTCTCAATCTCCTCTTTGCAGCTTTACACATACTTGAGTTGACAAATATATTGAGCTTTTCTCTATATTCGTCAACCATCTTCCCCGTTGAGATACTAGGCTTCTCGAGTATTCTTTCCCTAAAATGTCACCAATTTAGGTTTGTTGATCGTAAAGCACTTACGTTCAGGATTGTACGTCACCATTTTGAAGCACCTTTCATTCTTGTCACAAATGACATACAACTCCCATGGGCATCCTTTAATACATCTCACTTTGATCTTATAAATTTCTCTTTTTTAAACTTCACATTGTATCTTGTTCGCATTGCCTAATCCATAACATAATCTATAAGTTCTTTTACAGAGCCAAACTCCATCCCCAATCTCCACTATGCTCCCACGTTGGATGGATTATGCCTAATACTACTACTAGGAATTCACAATGGTTCACTAGGCTCTCCTCCGCTTAGATATTCCTCACTATCAATAAAACTGACAAAATTAGTCAACTCAATGTCAACTAGTTGGGGGTCATCGAGGATCTCAACTTGTATAAAACCGTCGTCATGGTCATGATCATCCATCTCTTCATCAACTCCTTCACTATCTCCTTCGTCAACTCCTAAAGCAACTCCTTCACTAACTCCTTCAGTAGCTCCACAACTTCCCTCCTTACCTTCCTTATTCCTCTAAATATAGGCAATATCTTACGTGCAAATGATGGGGTGTCTAATATATGAGTCACATAAACATCAATCATTCGATGGATTTTCATCAGATTAATAAGTTTTAAACAACTTTCATTTGATTCAATCAATCTCAAAGACTTACTAAATTCAAAAATGGGTACCCTATAACAGGCCTTATGGACTTGAAGGTATCCTAACTCATTTCCCATCTGATCACATATTTGCCTATAGCTAACAAAATCAAGGTCTACTTTATCAAAAACACTTGATTTTCTATCAACATATTTCAACTTCGGCTTTATAATGAACTTCCCACTATAAAACAACATTATATTTCTAAATTAGGCCATTATACACCTATTCAAAATAAAGAGGAAATAAAATTTGTCAACAAATTATGCATTTAGTATCACTTTCAATTGCCTCCTAAAAGTGTCCACAATGACCATAACATAAATTATATTACAAATGATAATATTTCATGCATTAGAGATTGCAAACAAATATATAAAAGCAAGTGTATCACCAAAAAGCATAGATTTAAATGATATTATCAAGACTATAATGGATACTACATGCACAATTATGAAAGCTTGGAGTGCTAACTTACAATTAGAGGATAACATAAGCATTTAAAGATTTCAAATTTGATAAAATAATCTCCATAAACTTAAACTAATAATCATGCATCATAAATAAACTTAAACTAATAATCATGCATCATAACATGATACTAATAAATTATCATGTAACTCAACTATTCTAATTAAAGTATTTATTTTAACTTATTGAATCAACAACTTTTTTTCATTTCTAATCCATCATTTTTATAGCAACATTAGCTTATGCATCTTAAATCCTCACAAACTAGACTTGTATTCTCTACTTATTTATAAAACATTAGACCTGGTCCATACAATATGTCACCTCACAAAGTCAAAATTTAGAATTATAAGGTAAAATTTTGAGTGTTCATACACTTCAAAACTCGCAATGTTTCAACTACCAATATACCAAAGGAATGATATAAGGACTTAATCATTTATGCAAATGACATAACAATAATAAACAACCCTAAGTGATATATCATGTCTTTTTTTGTTAAATATATTGCGTCATATCTTGTAGTGTAAAAGTGATAAGGAAATTGTAGCAGTCACTGTCATAAATTGGGGCAATGGAAACTTAATCATACAATGTACTCATTCAATGTTGTACAGGCATACTTGCAAACTTAAAACTTTTTTCACCTTGTTGAATTAAAGATAGCATAGTTTGAAAACCTTCTCTCCGTCTTACTTTTTCTCCTTGGCTATGTTTTATGCTTCTAATATGTCTTTTACACCAAAATTTAATGAAAATCTATGGGAAGATACAACTACTAGAAGGTTGACTCTTGGTCTAGTACAGAACTCATTTAGGGTATGATTAATCTCTACTGCATGAATTTCTTGCCTAATGCATGAATAAGATACATGTAGGGGTAGAGCAGTCACCAACTATATATATAGATAAGAATCATCAAAGTGTATATACCACATTTATTATTCCAAGTTAGTTGGGTGAAAGTTTTCATTGACCGAAATGCTTAATAGAGCAAAAATGTATCATCTTTTTAAATATGGAGAAAACTAACACGTTCATTACCAACATCCAGTCTTCGCATTCATAAAGGACTACATCTTACATCCAACACCTCAACAAGCATAGGGGACCACAACGTACAATCATAAACAAACAAGCATAAACAAGCAGATTTAGGAGACTACACATATAAAAACATAAAAATCAGACAACAATGGACTTACCACAATGAATTGTCAAATTCTTGTTCAGAAAACCAAAGAGCATGCGAATTGCTTCTTCAAAAGTTGCATCTCCTGCTTTAAAACGGTGAGTCTATCTGTTGCGTTTGTTGCATATTCAATATGCTGCATCTACTACGTCTGTTGCTTCCAAACTGCACCGTTTAAATGAAAGTGGATCTCACTTCCATTTAAACTCAAACACCAAGCAGCACTGTTTAAATAAAAGTAGGACCACTTCCATTTAAACTCAACCTCCCTTATAAATGCACCATTTTAATATCTAGTGGGACCCACTTCTATTTTTAAAAATTCCACATATTTATATGTGGGTCCCATTATAACAAAATAAAAAAACCATGTCAAAAAAAGCCATGTCAGCATTTAACTAACGGAAGCCTAACTCCATCACTGATTCTGTCCAATCAGGGGTTGTTTTGAATGTTTCCCAAA
>JANZXV010000001.1:17385110-17399890 GCA_027576455.1 Erythroxylum roigii | reverse complement strand
TTAAATTAAAATAAATACTTAAAGTTAATTATTAGGTTTTAGAAATAAAATAAAATATATGGTGAACGCAATTGATATAAACTAAATTACACTTGCAAATCAACCAGTGACCTCTATTTCATGCAAAGGTGTAAATTGATGTAGATATCTTTTCTTTTACAAAAAAAGTAATGATTAAAAGATTTAATTGGTTTGGCCTTTTTAATTGTAAAATTTTTGAATCGTTCAATTTTTCAATCTGATTTATCTTAATAACCTTTATTGTTAAATATCGATTGATTTATTAATTAATTGATCGATTTTCATAAATTAACCAATTTTTATAAACTAGAATAAACCAGTTATAATCTCCTTCCTCGATTAAACTTCAATCTTTTCGATAAGTAAAGATAATCTCTTTCTTCAATTATATTATAAGTTTTTCAATTTTGTTTAATCTTTATTGTATATCAATCTAATATTTGTTAAACATTTTAACCTTTAAATATCTTATCTTAATGGTTTAATTTTTGATTTATTTTTAAAACATAAAAAATAATTCAATCAACAGCAACGTCAACAACTCTAACGCACAAGGCTCCTCGCTTTACGATTATTAAGGAAGAGATATTAATTTTATGCAGTCTTCCCTTTGTATTTTTCAAAGAAGCTGTTTCCGTGATTGGACTTGTGACCTTTTGATCACAAAGGAGTAATCTTATAGTTGCTCCACGGCTCACCCTTAAAAAGAAAAAGATTCAATAATATTAGAAAAACAACATTCTAAAGTTCTAATGAAGAAAAAAAATCATTAATAAAGTTTTAACTATTTACTAATTCAGAGTTAACCTAAAATGAAAATATTGTTTTTTACCCCCCAAAAAATGAAAATATTGTTAATTATTTTCTATTTTTAATTATATTTTTATAACTAATAATATTAATTGATAGCATGATATATACGTGCACATTTTATAGGTATTAGAAATAGTGTTACAAAATAAATATTAAGATATATAATATTTTACTTATAGTGTAAAAATTTAAAATAACTCTCTTTTATATATTAATTAAAATTTATTAAAATTTCATGATCAATTTTTCCCATAAAAAACAGAAAAAAGATACCAAGCATTTATAATAGAACAACATAATGCTATTATAAACTAGTAGGCCTTACATATTTTAACATAATCTCAACCTATATAACTTGTCCTTTTTTAATAAATAAGTTTAAAAAAATGCAAATAAAGGCTGTACTTGAGTAAGGAACACTAAATCAAAAGGAGGCATTATTTTCATGACTAAATCGCATAGAAACCCACCCTTGAAAACTCTTAAGTAAGATTAGTCCCCCAACTAATCTCTCATTCGAGAGAAACAGTCGAACTGCAATTAATAATGGACCCGCCTAGATAGTGTGACTATCACCCGCTTACGCTTTCCATCACCGCTCGCTCTTTGTAATGTGATTGGCTACAGGAGACTCCCTGTCACTTTGATCCCACTCCTCTCTGGCACCTGATTGACGCGTCACCTTCACATGAGAGCACTCCTGTTACGTGAATACTGATGAGAATATTTTGAATTTTATTTTATTTTTCTTAAGATGGTAATAATAACATATAAAAACCGAAATGTTAATACAAAGCAAGTGAAGTCCGCGTTTAAGGACAGCTCTTTTTAGTTTCACGTCAGAGAGAGAGAGAGAGAGAGAGAGGGAGAGCGAGAGCGAGAGCGAGAGCGAGAAGGAGGGAATTCGATTTCTGATTTCCGAATTTCGAAGAAGGCAAGAGAGGAGCGGTGATTGGTGGATTTCGCTGGCCCGAGCTGGGGATCTGATCTGTGAGTTGGCAGTGGGGCGAAGGTTGTCTCCTTTAGAAATGCGTTTGTGAGAGTTCTCGTGCTGTTATATTGTGGTTGGGTGAGTTTAATAATGTCGTGAATTTGATCCGCTTTGATTTGGTTGTTTTCCTGGTGATGTTTTTTGTTGGTTTGAACTTTTGTTTTGTGTTGGTGAAGAGAGTGGTCCGGAGTTAGAAGTGCAAGATCTGATCTTGCTATTATGTTGCTATGGTTTTCATATCCTTGTTTGTCAATTTAGTTTTCTTTTTTTCGATGGTTGGAGATCTGATTTGAATTTGTTTAATTACTCCGTGTCTTGGAAATGGAAATATGGGTAATGCGATGTTGAACTTCGATGAAAGTTGGAAAAAATAATTGCTCATGCGCAGTTAATTTGTTGTGCTTTGATTGGAGTGTAGCTTTGGAGTTTTTTTTCCCAATTATATTTGGAAGATGGATTTTTTATATGATGGCAAGGCAATGCACTGAAGTACTTCTTTTCCCTTTCTATTTTTTGTTTTTACTTTGAGGTTCAGTTTTGGGAAGGGTGAGTACTTTCGAGGTTAAACCAATGAAAAAGGGCATGATTGAGTGCAGTGTCTGCCACTCAAAATTACTTTCTCCATCTTCCAGAACTATTTCAAGGGCATATGACCAACATAAGAGCAGGATATCATCAAAGCAACGTGCCCTCAATACCTTCTTGGTTGTTGGTGATTGTATCCTAGTTGGTTTACAGGTAATTATTCATCCAAGTTATGTTCTTGTGTAGATTGCATCTTGTTCAAAGGTGGATGTCTATCATTCTATTGTTATACAGTTTGACTCATGTTTGTAGAAGATACTCTCTGATCATTTGATACATTGTCAATACATTACGTTAAATAGTGGATGAAGGGCAGGTATTTTCCCATTTAGCTTCGAACTCTCTCTTTTAATGGTGCTTTACAAATGACTTCTACAAGTATTTGCCATCCATTGATGCATTCAATCATTTGCCACACAGATCCCATTCACACTTTAATTCATTATGTAGACCACATTAGGTAGGTAAACATTGGGTTCTTAAAGTTAAGCTTGAGACTCTTCTCATTTAACATTTGAATTACACCCTTTGATAATCTAATAGGCTGCTTGCAGTGACCTGCGCGATATCGCTTATTGTTTTGATATTTCAACTCTTCTCGTTTCTTTTAGTCTTATTCTGAGCGTTGATGCAGAATACCCATGGAAATTAGTTTTTGAAAATTTTATGCATGTTTAGACTCTCTGATCTGTCCAATTTGATTTTTTTTGGCAGCCCGTTTTGGTTTATATGTCCAAAGTGGATGGGGGATTCAAGTTCAGTCCAATCAGCGTTAACTTCTTGACAGAGGCGGCAAAAGTGCTTTTTGCTATTGTTATGTTGTTGTTCCAGGTACTGTTGATGGTAGTTCTTCCATGTTCTTGAATGTTCAATGATTTATAAAATATTGCACATTAAATTTACATACGGCCACATATTTTTATAATTGAATGCATTGGCCCCTTAGAAATTGTTTTCAGCTGGCAACTGAATGGGTTGAAACTTAAGCATTGAGATCAGACATTTAGTGCTGAACAGCAGTATCCTCTCCAATTCTCTCTTTGATATTTCTCCTTCCATGAATCATAATTAATTAATGCCTTTTTGAGTTGCCTTCTATTGCAAATTGAAAGTATGCATCTGGTTTTATCTTTCTTCCTTTTGGGAAGAAGTCATTTGGTTCTTGAATAGCGGCATATGTTATAATTTTCCGTCACAGGGGAAAAGCAGTCTTTTAATTTTTTGTTTCAGTTATTATGTACTTGTTTAGTGCTTGCATGCATATTTGCAAGAGTGAGAGAGTTGATATCTGGGGGTTGATTGATAGAGAGTAATAAAGGTTTTATGTTGGAATTAGGATGGAGAATCCTCTAGAAAGTTCAATCTTGAACAGGGAGTTGATGCTATTGTTTGACTTTGTTATTTAACAGGCAAGGCATCAAAAGGTTGGGGAAAAGCCCCTCCTATCAATTTCCACATTTGTACAGGTATATTTGACTGGTTATATATTCATAAGTCGAGCTGAGTTATTTTGGCATACACTTTAGTAGTTAGATTGTTGTTGGTTTGATGACAAAATTCTCCTTAACAATTTATGATTGAAATTTCCTTGATATCTCTCTGAATTTTAATTTCAAAGTTATCATGTGCCAAATTTAGAAACTAGAGTTTGAACTGAAGCTTTGTTCTTAACTGGGCTACATCCTGATTTATAAAGGAAGTATATAGTATCTTATCTTATGTTGACTTAATATTAGTAGGTTTTATGATTAAGATATTCCTATTGTAAGAATCAGAATTAAATCCAGTAGACAACTTCAATTTGTAATTGTTACGTACAATTGAATATTTTTGCGCAGTCCAAACTTGTGATTTTGATATCTACATTTTCTGCTTTGCAGAAGTTGTTATGAAGTTTGATATATTTTCTCAGTTACCTGTATCATAGCCGTCCGTTGTGTGTGGAAAAAAAAAGATTTCTGAGCTAGCAACTGTAAAGCATGGATAGCTGACATGCTATGATATTAATTCCTCTAACCTACTATTTCTTTGCAGGCAGCTCGTAACAATGTTCTTCTGGCGGTTCCAGCTTTTTTATATGCCATCAATAACTATTTGAAGTTCATCATGCAGGTAGCTTTTGCAGGGTCTTTCAATTTTGTTAGCCTCCTATATCTCAATTTACTCGTATATTGTCCCAATTGCCAAACTCCACTGTAGGAGGCAGATTTGCATTTCAGATGCCAAGTGGTTTTGTGAAAGAGTTAGGAATCTAAGTTGCATAAATATAGGGAAATATGTTTTGAGCTTGCAGGATTTGATATAGATTCGTTGATGAAATTGACTGTAAAAGTGAATTTCTAGTGCAGTAATCAAAACACAAAGCATGGTGGGGGACTTGTGTCCTTCACAATATTTATTGAATGCATCTTATATTACTCAAGTCCAAAGTTAGTTACTATCATGCTTCTCAGCAAGAAATCCAATTTACTTATCCGATAACACATATCCTAATTGATGAGCTCATGAACACTATAACATACTGAGAGAAATTTAAAAGTTGATATATTCTATTGATACACTGAAAAGAGGAGTGATGTATCTACATATTTATTACACTTATGAAGGAAATGATATTGAAGATGAACAATTTTGTGATTAAGTCAGGAAAAGTTCAAATCTCTTCTGTGACTATGAAAATGCCGGTAACATAATAGAACAGTTGGATCACATACTTAGACATTATTCATAATAGAACAGTTGGATCACATACTTAGACATTATTCTGGAGCTTCTTCCATTTCCTTTTTAAGAAGTAAAATTATTTTTAAATGAGCCTGCACCAACATTATAGCACATTAAGCAACTAATGGTCATTTGGAATCTGGTCTCTTGGAAAGATCATGGACCTGGAGGTTTTTAACATCACAACATGTTAACTAAATGGTTATCTTTCTCTCGTCATTCAATACTTGTGTGTTTAATTTATGTGGATATGCAATTTGTATCTCAAGATTGATTCAGAATCGGGACTGAATCAATTCTTGGGCTCCTAAATATTCCTGGTGCATTCCTCATTTTTGAACCTGTGCCTGTTGTTTGCCCAAAGTTAACTTTCCATAACATTCCATGCTCTCTTCATTTGTGGTTAGCTGCAGCAAATGAGAATTTGATGTTTGGTTGGATTTACTTATATGTAATTGTTTATTTGGCAGTTGTACTTCAATCCTGCAACTGTAAAGATGCTGAGCAATCTGAAGGTACTTTCTTGTTCTGATCTTGAGGAAAGGAGTTCAATTCTGTCTGATGTGATAGGGTGAGAGTTAGTAGGTCACCATAAAATCCAGCCAAAAGCTACCATCTCGCTCTGTTATATAATAAAATATCCCATTCTCTGATATGAACTCTGGAGTTTCATAGACATGCATATCCTTATCTTTTCTTTTTTGTGAATTTTTCTGAAGTTTGCATATGAAATTAAAATGCAGGTTTTGGTAATTGCTATTTTACTAAAGATAATAATGAGGCGGCGATTTTCTGTTATTCAGGTGAGTTCCGTCTTCTTATTGATATTCTTACAGTTAGTTGATGAAGAGCTTAATATCCAAGCTTTATTGACTGGAGTATGCATCTTTAGTGCCATCGGATAACATGTCAAACTGTTGTGATTTTGTGAACAGTGGGAAGCTCTTGCATTATTGCTTATTGGCATTAGTGTAAATCAACTGCGTTCTTTACCTGAAGGTACTACCACTATGGGACTTCCAGTCGCAACGGGTGCATATATCTACACTTTGATCTTTGTAAGTGATCTGAAAAACTACAGGGAAATTGTGACTGTATACTTGTTTAGCACCTTAAGAGGATGCTATCAAAGCAGTTTGGACATAAACACTGGACACTCACTTTAGGAAAATTTCAGGTAACTGTGCCTTCTCTGGCCTCTGTCTATAATGAGTATGCTCTGAAGAGTCAATATGAGACGAGCATATATCTGCAGGTAATCTGTTAAGGTTAAGCACTTCGATTTCCTTTTGAACCAAAGAATTGATCACCAACTGACAGAATTAGTTTTTTGGTCTGCCTAAAGGGATTTAGAGCCCTTTGTAGTTTTGTTATGTGTCAAGAAAACACATCCTTAGTGGATGGTGCTGTGCTGTTTTCAGTTCGAGCTTAGTCTGCCTTGGATGGATCCTGCTTATGACAACGAAAGAAGGCTGCTATGTGATTTTGATAGATGATTCATTTAAGGGAAAGTTTGTGGCTATATGACCTAATCTGATGTTCTCTGTTTTCCAGAATTTGTTTTTATATGGCTATGGAGCTATTTTCAATTTTCTAGCAATCCTTGGAACTGGCATTTTCAAAGGTATGTATATTGATTTTTATGGGAATGCTATGACAGTATTGAGTACAAAACCTTAAATTTTTTAGTTACAGGGAGTTTTATAATTAAAACCTTGTGGTTGGGTTGATGTGTAATTTGCTTTCTCTTGTGCTATGTGGTTAATCTAAAGTTTGCACAAATCCCTTGCTTTATGAGAAGGGAGTGCACATATAACAGACCTATATTATTCTCTTATTCTTGTTATTACGTTAATGTAGTTTGATTTTCACCAAGTTATAGCATAATGCATATATTCATAATGTAGACATGATCATGCAATTCTCTATCATACAGTTTTTGCTTGGTATCAATGTTTAGACCGAGTTTAGGGTGTATTCACTTTGGTTGCCTGTGAAGATATGCATATTATTTTTCATCATTTCATAGAAGTTTTGCCTTTCAAATCTATTGAAGGTTTTATATTATATATATTGACGTCAAATAAATGTTTGTAGACTATATTGATTTTGCAATTTGACCTTCTCAATTTCGTAGATGCTTATAGGAAATTGGAAGTTTTTATGAACTCGAATATGATCATGTACCTACGAAGTGGGTTTATCTTTCTGAAAACTTTTGATTTGTCATTCTAGAAAAATTAAACCATTAGACATTTAAGATAGCAAGATTTGTGTTGCTTTTGTCTTTCTACTAGTGTCAAACTTGCAGTTATCATCTTCTATTTTAAATTTAATATTGCAGATCCCAGTAGCTTTGACATCTTGCGAGGACACTCAAAAGCTACAATGCTTCTGATATTTAACAATGCAGCTCAAGGAATCTTGTCTTCATTTTTCTTTAAATATGCAGGTTCAGTGATATGAACCCAACCTGTAATTTCCTTGCCAGTTGACATGGAATAATTTATTATCTTATTACCTTATCTGGATAAACATATGGATACTGTTTTTATGAACATTTTTGGTATAATGAACTGTGTCATGGTAATTTTTAGTAACATTTACTCATTGATGTCCTCATCTACAATGTGCAGACACAATTTTGAAGAAATACTCTTCTACAATAGCTACAATTTTCACAGGCATTGCGTCTGCTGCAATGTTTGGTCATACTTTGACTATAAACTTTATGTTAGGAATTTCGATTGTGTTCATCTCAATGCACCAGGTGATTATGAAGTTATTTTGAATAGCTTTTTGTGGATGAAGTAAGGAGGGGAAAAAAATGTGAAACATGATGGTTCTTTTGCTTCACTTGTCCTTTCAGTTTTTCTCGCCACTCTCCAAAGTCAAAGAAGAGCAGCAGAATGGTATGGTAGAACTAAGGGATGTTCAGGAAGGCCACAGGTATGATTAATTCAGACTGGTGCATATAGAAATTTCCAGGCCTTATTCTACAAATGGTCTTTTATTCTTCTTCAAAATCATCTCTTCCATACCAGTATTAATGTGTACGTAATTTCTTGTTCAGATCAAAAGATTCATTCATAAACATGGCTGCTGGGGCTGATGAAGGGGTAAATACTGTTAGTCGTCTTGCTTTCTCCTTTGTTTTGGAAGTATTGTTTGTATTAACTTGATTTTGCTATGATTACAGGCTAGTCATCGTGTAGGACATGATGATAGAGAGCCTTTACTTCCCAAGTAGAGTTTTGTAGAATATGATACACAATGAAGGTTGGAAAGAATGAGAGAATCATTTTTTTTTTTCAAAATTTTGATTGGGAATATGAAAATCTTGTTACTGACATCTGCTTGGAATTGAAACTGCGTGGCTACTGGACTTTATTTCAGGAATTTTCTTGGAAGCAATTCTTTGGCTGGGCTTACGAAGACCATTTACAGGTGAAAAGTCAGTTACCAGAATCACAAGAATAAAAAATGAATTTTGGTACACAATTGAGATACATATCCTGCTTCGTTGGTTCACACAGTAGTTATGTATTGCACAGATGCTGGACTCTCCTACATTTTCAGAATCTAGCGCATTACCTGCTTGCCAATTTGTGGGGGTAACGTGTATTCTTTGTATGGTTGGTCCAGCTGTATGATTTTGCCCCGCATGATTTTCGTTTTCGTTTTCATATACAATGTTCTCTGTTTTTGTAACTAGACGTTGATATGAGAATATAGTCCGATAAACGAGAACATCCCTTCAGAGAACAAAAGTAGCAAGTCTAAATGTATCCGAGTGAAACTTTTTAGAACATATTCTAACAGCATAATCGAAGTTCAAATGTTGGTTCTCTCTTTGTTTCAGGCCTCATTATTTTCTCATTATATATGGACCCATGCCATACTATATTTTACATTCTTATGCATGGATATTGAAATTGTTAGAAGATGGGGTTATTGTTGTTGGGAAGGACGCAGGTATAACACATGCAACGATCAATCAATAAATCTTTCCCCACTTGAATGAATCTATTAGGAGTAATAATGAGCAAAAATTGGCAGCAATCCAAGTGACCACAAGCTGCCCTAATAGTGCACTAATCAAAAATCAATTACAAAACACAATAATTATTTAACGTGGCAAAAACTCCTTTGGTGTGAAGGATAAAAAATCACGGGATCTCTCTTGGTTTAAGCAAATGAAATCTACTATCACAAATACTATCTTACAGAGATCAACAGTTACAATAATCTAGAAATTAAAAGCTCAATCTCATATAACCACAAATAAAACTAGAGAACTACACTAAAAGAGCAATCACAACAAAAGCTTATGTTCTAACAAATTATGAAAAAGTCCCAGCAATCCAAATCCAATCTTCACTGTTGAAAACAAAGAACAATGAGTAAGGAACATGCTCACCAACATTCAGTCCGATCGGACAAAGAATGACAGACCAAAATTAGAATATGGTGAAGATCGTCATGTAACACCCCACTCCCGCATGACCCGAACCCGACATCGATGGTGATATCCGAATCTGTGCCCCACGAGGGTGGCGTGCTACATCACTCAGTAGTCAGTACTTTTTGTTTTCACATAACAACAAATGCGGCATTCAATACCCAAATTGGGTCCTCATTCAATCATATACAGTTTCATTATACACAATGTATACATTAGCCACTAGGGCCCATTTCCCAAATACAAAATATACAATTTATTACAAATTTAAAACAACATGCAATGCAGACGTGAACTGATCCCGACCTCTAGTCTTCACTTGTATGCTGTAGTTATACTCCCGTTGGCCTAACGGGGTACTCTTCTTATCCTGAAAAAAATAGTTGCAAATTTTGGATGAATTTTGCGAATTCAGTGAGTAACCATCCTTGATGGCTCACCCATAACATGCCATAGACAAATAAAGCAATTTGCATTATCCCATTCACACTCAGAATCAACCATGTACATTTAATCAATTATGCCATATAATACACCGTAATCACAGTAATTTACATTTTCCCATCAGGAGTATCATATCAATAGCATATTAATCACATTGTGCATTTGGATCATTTTACATTCCACATATCACATTTCATGTATCAAGATCATCAATCGTTTCCCGGTCAATATCATTTCATCAATTATGTTATGCATATGCAGTGCGCATGTGTCTCACTTTTTAGTTATTACGTTGTTGTGACCGAGTGCCTAAACTGTCCCATTTAGGGCTCATTTTCGCTTCTCTAATAGAGCCCTCAGGGTATGCACTAGAAAGCATCTTAGGGGTAGGAGAGCCTTCAGGGTATGCACTATTCTCCTTCGAGCTCGAGGCTCTTTTTCATTCGTTGAGCATTAAGCTTTAATCGGTAGCTACTCTGGTCACAACTGTCATTATCTCTTGCATTTATACCATGGGATGCATTACTCATAATTTCACATCTCAATCAGTCACTTCTTATGTCCCATTTATGTTCATGTGCCAAGTTCCCATTACGACCTCATATGCAAAGTCAACCGGATTATGCATCATAATTTGCCTTTCCCATTTCAACTGTTACATCTCACCGGACTCGTCCGGTATGCCACACAAAAATGGAATTTCATATATTCATCGGACTTGAGTAGCCCGGCATGCCATCATTTTATATGCAGTAACAATTCCATATTCAAATACATACAATTCACGTAGCACTTCAATTTCCCAATCACGTTTCGCATTCATCGGACCTCCTATCCGATTCCCCTCATACACAAACGCATGCAGTCATATTTCAATAATTCAAAGATACAGATCAAATATACAATATAAAAACGAAACAAGCAATGAAAAGAGACCATCTCGATCTACTCACAGTACGCTCCAGATTAGCATTTGCTTTCAAAGTCTGAGAACGCTTAAATGCAGATGTTTAACTTTTTTAAAACTCCAAAATCTTCAACCATCACAAAGCCCTAACTTTCATGCAACTCACGTACTTCATCTACAAGGGGTTTGGGTTAGGAGTTGTTGAGGCAAAAGAACAATTGACAAAGTGGTAACAGTAGGAGATAAGGGTAGGTGTAGTTTAGCTTTGGTGGAGTTCTTGAAGAAACACTCTGTGTACTTTCACTAAGGGAAGAAACTTCGAGAGAAAGGAACGAAGACCAGTACAACAACTTTTCTTTCACAGTTATTTAAAACGTAACTTTTAAAGCTGGGACACCTGTCCATTTCTTAGCCACTTATCCACTTCCAGATTTTTCCGTAAAGCATCATTTCGGGTCAACTTTGCATGTTCTTTCTGACCCCAATACTTAAATTATTTTGTAATACTTTCTTCTAGAAACTTGTTTCCCTATATCTTAAGTTTCTAATGCCACTGAAATAATTTCATTTGAACCTCCACTGAGTCATAAAACATCAAAACACTGAAGTATGTTCAGTGAGATAACCCAGTTCATATCCTTAAATAACACACTCACAGTACCCGTCACACTCTTTTCACTCAATCTCTCTCCATACACTTTAGATAGATTTTATTTTTGGACGAGATATAGAGAAAAGTCTTACGAATCCAATGGTTCAAGAATCAGGTCATTTGGAGGTCTAGAGAAGAAGTTATGGCCAAAATACTCCAACACGTTTATGCCTTTACGTGGAATGTATATGTCTCAGTGCGAATGCCATAACTTTTGCTACAGATGTCGGATTGATTTCGTTTTTGGACCATTGGAAAGAAGACATCTACAACTTTCATGAAGACCTCAAAGGCTAATTCTATCGTCTTACTTCTGTATCGTCTCACTTTTTCTTCTGTCTGCTTTTTATCGTCTGCTTTCTTCCGTCTACTTTTTATCGTCTACTTTCTTCCGTCTGCTTTTCTTCCGTCTGCTTTTCATCATCTACTTTTCATCCGTCTGCTTTTCATCGTCTTCTTTTCTTCCGTCTACTTTTTATCGTCTGCTTTTCTTCCGTTTGCTTTTTGCACCCAGAACATAGCCACTTATAAAAATCATAAATTTTGACTCCGATATCTAAAATTTTCATACTATATACCGTTGGAAAGATAAAAAAGAGATCTACAACTTTCCAGGAGGAAACTTTGCAAAAATCTATTTATATCAATCCCAAATTTGCCCCTAAAGTCTGAAGACGAATCTCCCCTTCATACACCAACATACTGCACCCAATTCTTAACTTCATGACAACTTTTGAGATTCTTAGAGACAGAATTGAAATTCGATGTCTTCATACGAAATGTATCCATATAGCTCTAATTTAATCCAAATCAAGAATAATCTTGTTTGGATGACTAGAGAAAACGTTGTGGCTAAAAGACTGAAGTATACTCAATCAATATTTTCCAGATCACTACCAATCTTGTTTCTACATGCTTCCTTGTCACCACTCACACCAAGATCACTCATTCTATTCCTTCTACTCCTCATTTTCAATAAAATCACATTTAATATCTATTATACTCGGACGTTGTCAATGAATGCATGTACCACTTTTTATGCGAAAACATTCAATATTTATGTGCATATATGCTAACATGATGCATGAGCAAGAAAAATACATTTCCTTCATCACTCTTTGAGCTCCCATATATCAAAATTTCAGGTCCTAAACCTTAATATGGGGACGGGATGTTACAATGTCAATGTTCCTGAGGATCATCTTAACTTTGTTTTTCACAGACACTAAGATGCAACAAATTAAATAACACAATCATGTTATTCTATTGCTTTATTATTATATGTAATAATTGTTTCCTTCTTTTTTTATTTTAAATGAAAATTAAAGTTAAAAGTTGGGGCCAAAATTTATTAGCATATGATATAAGGTTTCTATATCTCACTCAAATGTAAAAATATTCCAAGAGTTGGGAATTTTGTAATCCTTCACGTTTAACAATCATCACCTAGCATGGAAAATAAAGATGGAGCCATGAAGTTTCAAATTTCCAATTTCAAATTTTCCATTAGTTGGCCTTGCATGGTTTTTATATTTTTCACTTCAATACATAAGCACATCTTGATGTAGGTAAACCCCCCACTAGCATCTCGCATTTATCCTATTTATGTTTGCATTATAAAATAATATTAAAAAATAACAATAATACAACAATGATCAATGAGTAATTGTAGAATATATCCTTAGATGATACATTTTTTGCCTTCTTTTTTGTTCTTTTATGAAATTGTTGGAAATTGTTGAAAATTGAAATTGTTTAAGTATGTTTTGTAATGGTTGAATTAAAAATGTTGAACATGGTTAGAAATAGAAATTCTTTATGTATGTTTTGTGGTTGTTAGAAATTGAAATTGTTTATGTACGTTTTGTGATTGTTGGAAATGGAAAATTTTTATATATGTTTTTGTGATGTTTCAATTGAAATTGTTTGAAAATTTTGGAAATGTAAATTTTGTAATTTTTGAATTGAAATTGTTCGAAATTATTGGAAACAGAAAATGTTTATGTATGTTTTGTTAACGGTTGAATTGAAATTGTTATAAATGAAAATTATTTATGTATTTTCTATGATTGTTGGAAATGGAAATTATTTATATATGTTTTGGTAATTATGTATGTCAAATAATTGAATTATTAGTTTTTGAGTTATGGTAAATTGTGTTGAATTATCAAATTAGTAGTGGAAGTTCATTTGTTGGTTTTCGTGATGATTGTGAAAATGTTGAAGTTGGTAGTGGTAGTGTTCCATCGTAAGCCCAACAAGAAGTGAATGTTACACCTAGACCTGTTGTTAGGAAAAGATGATGGCAGGTGACTAGTTTTTTAGCACCACGAACAACTCTTGGAACCCAACCTTCAATTCTTAGTGTCATGCAATTAAGATATGCGACTCTCAATGTAGATACGGCAATACCTAGATGGTGGTATGATACATTGCATTATTCAATGCTTCATAATCTTACTATTATCAGCCTATGTCGATGCTATAACCTCTTATAGTGCGATTGATGAATTGAAAGGTAAACCTTTCAGTTGCTTAGTTTTTTAAATTAAAAGTTATTTGGAAGAAAAAATAGTGGATTAAGCTACTTATGAGTATTCAATCATGTGTGATGGTTGGATAAATAGGAGACATGAGCCTATTATTAATTTTTGGGTTTATTCTATAAATGACTCAATATTTTTAAAGTCTATCGATGCATCTGACCTTGTTAGGAATACTAATACTTTATTTGAGATATTCGATGAAGTTGTGAATGAAATAGGGCCAGAAAACATTGTTCAATTCATTACTGACAATGTCTTCGCTTATACAGTAGTAGGAAGAAGATTACAAAATAAGTATAATTCTTTTCTTTTATTTCTTGTATTGGACATTGCATTGACTTAATGCTGGAGAACATAGGAGTTCCTAGGTATTTTACTATTATTGATGAGACTATGCAAAAAACTAAAAAGTGACCAAGTTCATCTATAATCGTGCATAGATGTTGAATTTAATGAGAAATGAATTTACCAATGGTAGGATTTTGTGTCATCCTGATGTGATAAAATTTGAAACGAATTTCTTATCACTTCATTTTTTTGTTACGATGAAGAAAGAGTTAAAACAAATGTTTACAAGTGATAAGTGAGTTGCATCTTAGCATGCTAAGTCTAATGTTGGATTGAAGGTTTCCAGA
>JANZXV010000001.1:17349967-17362053 GCA_027576455.1 Erythroxylum roigii | reverse complement strand
CACGACGGGATCCAAGCAAAATGAGTGAATTTAATAGAGAAAGTGATTAAGATACGAATTTTACAGTCAAATCATGATTTCAGATGCTGTTTAGTGATCAGGTCCACTCGTAAGGGTCCAAGAACTTTGAGCATAAGGCCAATAAACAAAACCGGTTTGGCGGGAAAAATTGCTACAATTTTGGACCAAAAGGATTTTCAAAATCAGGGAAAAAAGAAAGTTCTCATCTTTACTTCATTTTGCTTTCTCTACTTCAATTTCCTGTAACCCTTGACATTGATCAATGGCCAAAGACCCTGCCCAACTGAGCGCTGCCAAGGTATCGTACAAGAACGCTCGGTCGGAAGAAAACCGGCAAGAGGAAGCCCCGTTGGCGAATGTGATCGGGGACATATTGAAGAAAAGAGGAGAGTACGCGGCTCCATGGTGGTTGCGAATTTATTACGAAGTATCCATAAAGTACTTGCCTGAGAAGCACTTGTTGCCCAATTGTCAGTCTCTCGGTGAAGTCTATCTCAGACTACAACAATACCAGGTTGCCTTGGTTTATCAGGTGAAAGTTCAAGCTTTTGTTTTGCATTTTCTCTGATTTAGGGTTTAAGAATTGAAGGTATTTGAATGATTGTGTCGGGTTTCAATTTTGGACTCATAAATGTAATGGAATGTGAAATACACGCGAGCTTTCGAATTGGGAATGTGTCTGTAGAAATAACATTTGGATCTTGCCAAAGATGCCAATGACCTCATTGAGCAGCAAAGAGTGAGTACTCAACTTGGTTGGACATACCATGAGATGTTTTTGAAGCCCGATGAAGACCATTACTCAGTTCGAAATGCCAACAAGTATTTCAAGTCAGCCATGAGGCTTGCTGAGAAGCTCAAGAAAAATCCACCCACTAATAAAACGTCTTTTGTGAAAGAGTACATTGATGCGCAAAACAATATTGGAATGCTTGAAATGGATCTTGAGAACTTGGAAGAAGTGAAGGCAATGCTTACCAAAGGGCTAGAAATATGTGACGAAGAAGAGATTGGTGAAGATGATGATTGTAGAAGTAGACTCCATCATAATCTTGGAAGTGTTTATATGGAAGGAAGCTCGGGAGCACATTGAGAAGGATATCATAATTTGTAAGAGAATTGGGCATTGCCAGGGGGAGGCAAAAGGCTATATTAATCTTGGAGAATTGCATTACAGGATTCAGAAATATGAGGAGGCTATTCGTTGCTATGAAAAGGCACTTGAACTGGCACAATCCATGGAAGATGAGGATGCTTTGGCAGGACAAATTGATCAAAACATTGACACTGTTAAAGAGGCAATTAAAGTAATGGAAGATCTGACGAAGGAAGAACAGAATTTCAAGAAGTTAACAAGAGATATAGCTGCTGCTAGAGGCACAGAACGTGAAAGGAAGTGTTTACTTCAGCAGAATGCCTCACTAGACTGTCTCATTGAGAAGTCAAGCATGACATTTGCGTGGCTGAAGGTAGTCTGGGTGTTCACATTGCTTCAAATTTCACTCAACCTGGGTGTCTTTCTCTTTGACTCAACCATTGTCATCACATTGAGTCAAATTTCACTGATTTAGCTAGCATGTGAATTGCGTGAATGCCAAGGTTTAGCTAAATATGTTACCTAATATTCCAAACTCTAAAAGTTACCCAATCAATTTTCAATCAATTTTCTAACATTTAGATAATAAGCACATAAATTGTATACTCCATCCCATTTAGTTTTTAATTTATCTCAATGGACATCAGTGAATGCATTATACTATTTTGGGAGTAAGATCTTCAGTTCTTTCTACAAGTTCCATCATGTGTTCTCATTGTCCTTAAACTTTGAGTTTTTATGGCTAAGGGGGCTAGATGCATTCTTTAGTTGTTAGATCTGATTTCAGATGTATTGTAATATTGTTTGTACCAATCATATTTCATGTTGGATATGAAACCAGCTGAATATTTGCTTTCAAACACCATGAATGTCTGATTTATCTTGACTTTTTCTCGAATATTGACTGACAAGAAAAGTAAACAATGTTATGGGGAGTAATAATCTGTAGATGAATGGCATTTGATATGTAATGTATGCTATCATTTTCATTTTACATTCCTTTGTTTACATAAGTTCTTATTTGGATTTTAGAGTTATGGACAAAGTTAAATCATTTAAATAGAAAATGCTGGCATGTGCTTATCATCCCCGTCTGACTTCTTGTTTTTTGTAAATAGAGGACTTAAGAGTTAATGAATATAGTAGTGAATCTCATTCTTCATTTTTTGTGCAATTTAAAACTGTATTTTATGGTGTTAGCATCATGAATTTGCAAAGCGGAAGAAGAGAATAGCAAATGAACTTCGTGACAAAGAGAAGCTAAGCGATTCATATCTGATTCTTGGGGAATCCTACCAAAAGCTCAGAAACTTCAAAAAAGCGATAAAATGGTTTAACAAGAGTTGGGAGACATATAACTCTATTGGAAACTTGGAGGTAAGCTGGTACTTTGCAGTTTTTTACTGCATATGTCATTACCGTCTTTGTTCTTGGAAAAGTATCATCAACTGATTTTTATGAACTTGCAATGTGCACAAGGACATATATTGTTTAAGCAACATCTAATATATTTTTTGGTAGTAAAAATGGACTAACATTTCCTTAAACTTCCAGGGTCAAGCATTGACCAAAATCAACGTTGGCGATGTCCTGGACTGTGATGGGGATTGGATGGGAGCGCTAAGTGCATTTGAAGAAGGCTATAGGTATTCATCTTTCGTTCAGTTTATCCTCAAAATTTTTCATTGTGTTAAATTCTTAGTTTGCTGAGCATGGAATGGTTAGCTGAATACCGCATATTAGCTTATGAAAAGGCAGCTCTTTACACCTTTCATAGGCTTCTTTAACTTATATGCAATAAAAATGATTCTCTTGCTATTGCTTTACATGTTAAGGAAGTTGCATTTCTATACATTTGACTTACCTTAGCTACTAGGCTTAAACACACATACCTTGAGTCCAAAACACGAACTTTTAGAAAATCCACAGGCAGTAGTACTGTTATCAGTAGCAAGTGTTGCATACGACTTATCTTTAACATCATCCCTGTTCTTATAAAAGCTAGCAGTCTATAGTTTTGCAGAAGTTATGTTTCAAGTCTGTCTGAAGATTAAGGAGAACATAATTGATATTACGTGATGTTATGTTTATCTCACAAGTAACAGGTTACAACTAATAAACAAGGACAAGAAGGTAATATTCTATTTTTTATGTCTTATCTGGGCAGCTTGAAGCATGCTAAATTGCTCTTACTTGGACTTGGATGTAAATAAAATTTGATCTTTCTTGCATTTGGTCATAATGGTTATGCTAATCCTTATTTATTTTCCTCATATACAGAATTGCCTCTGAGGCTAAACTCCCCTCTATTCAGCTGACAGCACTAGAGAATATGCATTACAGCCACATGATAAGATTTGATAATGTTGATGAGGCTAGGTAAAGTTTCTTTATGATGATAAGCATGTTGACTGAGAGCAGTACTAAGCTCAGTAAGATTGCAACTTAGTTTTCTTGGCATAAACATTGGTTCTCTTTTGTAGGAGGTTGCAACTTGAAATTGACAATTTAAAACAGCTAGAAATCAGGGAGCTTGAGAAACAAAAATCGACAAGAGATTACTGCTCTGAGACTGATACAGACGAGAGTGATTATTTATCAGAAAGTAAATCTAAATCAATGGCCAAGCTCTGTTCTACAAGATCAGAGACTTTGGAAAGTGTTGAAATCATGAATGATGATGTGCCCCTAGTTTCACTCCTTCAATCCAGCAAACGCTCATCAAACATCAAGGCAGCTCGAGCTGAAGACTGCAAAGTTCATGAAAATTTAACTAAAGCTTCTAAAAAATGTTTTACTGGTAACCAACAAACAGTTGTTGGCCGGAAAAGAATTAGAGTGGTCCTTTCAGATGATGAAGACAATTTTCCAAATGAGAGTGATATTTCAAAGGAGAAAACTACTGAATGCCCAGTAGAGGATGTTGCTACTTCTGATGAAAGTGGGTATCAGTTTTTAACCATGTCACTTAATATCTTCTTTGTAGTAAGTCTAATGCGTCTTTTTTCTCACTACAGTAAGAAGGAAAAGCAATTCTGGTGGTTGTGCATGTAGATTTCAGGTACACTAACATCTTAATCGATACATGAGATATTGTTTCTGTGTGAATCTGGTGTCTTAGTACTTGATACTTTTGGCATGGCAGGATAGCTCAGCTGTTGCCTCCCATTGTGCTACCAATTCAAGTGGTCCCATGAATGTTGAAGAAAGTGCAAGTTCATACAAATTTAAGACTCCTAATATGGTGACCAGTGGCAAAGTTCTCAGGTCTTTGAGCACAAATGAAAATGTTTCCACATCTGATCTTGCTGCCAGTGGTTCTGGACATGAGTTTGACATAACTGAAAACCTGACTGATAAGCTCAATCCTAGCCGTCTCAACTTACATAATTCCAACTGTTGCACCACAGTGAGTATTTCCTGATTTATGTGCAACAGAGAGTAAACACATCTTTGTCGTGATTTGTCATAGCAGGAGGTTATTATCCCAATTTTAATTCATTTCCAGATATCAGTTTTGAAGGACATTCTGCTTGTTAACATACTCTAGTTAATATTGCCATCTAGCTAACTCCATTTAGCATGCAATCTATGCAAGGATGGATCCATCAAGGCGTAGGGAGCAGTTGCCCCACTGAAGAGATTTTAAAAATTATATTTTCTCAGCAATTGGTGTAGTGTTTTTACTTTTGGCCTGCTTAATGAAAATTCTAAATCAATACCCAGAACAAGGTCTAGTTGTGTTAAGTTGAGAGGTTATTGTTTTCAATATGTTTCTTGCCATTGCACAAGCAGCCTCTCGCTGATGCACTTAATGGTCTTTGCATGTCGCAGTGACATAGCATCTTTGCTTATTGGAGTGGTTATTGTTTCTTATTTCTTGTTTTTGTTCTCATTCTCATTGTTGTAGCTTCTTCTTTGTTATCATCATTGTACTTTAACCTGTTGCTTTTGTTGGCTGCAGCAACATATCACCTTTAGAATTGACAATGATCTGATTCAAGTGGAGGCAGGCTCATACATTGCTGTTGATAAATTGGACATTGAGTCGTTAAAAGTTGAACTGGCATGCTTATATTATCTGCATCTATCCATGGACAGGAGATCAAAGGGTAGAAAAAATTCTTGAAGAAACTTTCAATTGAAATTTTTTCTATTGTGAGCATGCATAATTGTCAACAACCACCACTTCATGCAATTGATAGAATATTCAATCTATTATCTTCTTAGGTCTCTTGCCCATCATTCATCAGATGAAATATGCTGATCAAGTTCTGGAGTCCTGTGAATCATTGGATACTTTTAAGAATGCCCCAGGAAACATCATTGAAGTTTCTATTGCTGGTATGATTTACTATTCTTATTTTGGGAAGTTATAATAGCATCACCCTTTCCAGTGTGCCCTGGAGTTATAAGCACTCTGGTGCCTGTTATGACGAGCACAAATGAGGGTTTCCCACCTGTGAGCAACTTTGTTGGCTAACATATCTGAGATTTGTTAGTTTTCCAATAAGGATGCATCAGCAGTAAATTGCTTCCTAAGATAGGTAGCTTCTGAAAGGAAATTACCTACTTTTTAATTTAAGTTTGTTGAACATGATTCTGTTAGAAATATATTAGTTCTTGGATTGGAAAATGCTAGTGTCGAGGTCTTATGTAAGCTTCATATACCAATACATAACTGAAACTATGTTTTTACACCATGGAGCAGTTTGCTTGCCTTGATAAAATTTAGCTGGGAAATTTTCACTTTGAACTGAAGTAGAACTTTGAAATCCTCATAACCCTGTTATTTTCTTATTGCTGCAAAGATGTAACATATACTGCAGAACCTTTAGGGCAAATTTGATGTTGCTTACAAGACCTATTTAGTGAACCATAATTCCTTAGTTTGTTTTACTGTCAAGTTCATATTTATATGCAACTTAATAAGTTTCTTTTGATTCATGTTTGACAGGATGGGTTCAAAAGCGCTTGATGAAACTGTATATTGACTCCTGCATTGAATTATCTGAGACACCTAATATGAAGTTGCTTCAAAGACTATACATTTCAGAGGTAGCAATATTAGTTCGACAGGCAGGAAGAAAATGGATGTTTATTTTTCTCCTCTTGTTACAATGTCGAGATAAAATTTCTTAGTTGGAGGAACCAACAACTTCATATTTTCTTAATCCGCCCCCTTTTCCTTGACCAGGTTGAGGATGAAGTGATTGCTTCTGACTGTGAATTGCAAGACATATCTATATCTCCGTTGTTAAATGCCCTGCATATACACAAAACATTTGCCATGCTTGACTTATCTCATAATTTGTTAGGTATGTTTTCTTTTGTCTTCATCAGTTAAATGCTTCACAGAAAGCAGTGCATTAACTACCAAATGCCTTTTAACAATGCTTCTAGGCAGGATGCTATTATATGTAATTATCATTGTATTATGTTTAATAGGTTGTGAATGCCTTTTTTGACTAACAATAGTTGCTAACTGCTTATGCTTAGGAAATGGAACGATGGAAAAGCTTCAACAATGTCTCATATCAGGCCAAAAATATGGTGATTTGACCCTGGATTTGCATTGCAATCGATTTGGTCCATCAGCTCTATTTCATGTTTGTTACTTACACCCAAACTTTCCGAATTCTGCGTTCATGAATCATAAGGATTACACTCTTTTAGGTCCAATTTTCATAGAAGAGATATCTCCTTTCTGTTTGTACTCTTATAAATACTATGCTTCAAGCAAATATTATGAATCATGATCCCCTGCTTTCTATCTTTCCTCTTTCAGTTGAGATAACCCCTTCATTTGTACTCCACCAATTTCATGTGAAGGAATGTACATAGAATGTGCTTGTATATAGTGGCTGAAATTTGGCCTTTGTGAAATGCAATCAACATTGCCACAGTTGTCATATGTATTCCCATGTTGAATTCCTAAGAATCCCCAAATTCCATCTTCATTGGAATGTCGAGATTTTGTGGAGTCACTATTAGCATCTTAAAAGAATAGAGCGATATTTTGTAGTTCAGCTCATATGAGCTTTTTAATTGTGGTTCTGCAGATCTGTGAGTGCCCTGTGCTCTTCACCCGTCTAGAAGTGCTTAATTTATCTGGAAATCGCCTCACTGATACATGTGGATCTTTCCTTTCAACCATATTGGAAAAGTGTAAAGGTAAAATCCCATCTCTTATGCTCATTTTGACATAAAAGATCCTTGTAGATGCCATGACTTGATCTTGAAGCTCTTCTTATTGGCGTGTTAGCATAGCCAACTACCCTACTTCATGACTTGTCCAACTCTGTTCTCAAGTTGAAGGTGTTGGTATTGATGTTTTCTCATGATGCTTTTTGCTCTTGCAGCCCTTTATAGCTTAAATATAGAGCGGTGTTCTATTACATCTAGGACGATCCAAAAGGTCTCTGATGCCCTAAATGATTGCTCTGTCCTGGCACAACTTTCAATAGGTGCTTAAAGAGCGAATGTGTTAAGTACACCCTCTATATTATTGCTCATGTCCTGCCTAATAATCTGTCTTTTTGACAGGACACAATCAGCCCATATCTGGAAATGTTCTCAATAATCTATTGACCAAACTTGTTACTTTGAAAAGGTTCAAGGCCAATACCCTTTAGCTAGTAAAATACATTTCCATTTCTGTCTTCCGATAGGGAATAGGTATTGGCCACCTTAGATCAAAATGTTCTAAATTTGATGTTTTGATCTTTGCAGTTTTACAGAACTGAGCCTGAATGGATTGAGTTTGAACAAGTTAGTTATAGATACCCTTTGCCAACTTGCTAAAACCTCCTCTTTGTCACGACTAATACTTGGGAGAACTGGTGTAGGAACTGTGAGTACACTTATTGCCTTTCTTTATGTTTTTTCCGCATCCGCATGCGGTTTGAATTATTTTCTCTTCCTCTTATTAATTTTGCATATTGATGGAAATGCTAGGAAGGGGCACTACAGATAACAGAATCCCTTTTCAGAGGGTCTCAAGACTCTGTGATACTTGACTTATCATTCTGTGGATTAACACCTACATACATCCATAAACATAACAGTGATGCTACTTTCATTTGTGGAATTCTTGAGCTGAATCTTGAAGGAAATCCTATTTCAGAAGAGGTTAGTTAATCAATTCTTTACGGTGCCATTGGCATGGATATCTTTTACCTTTTTCAATTGAACAAATAACTTTAATCAGTTCTATACATTCAGGTTCTAATAGTTATATGTTACTTGAATGTGGTATTTAAGAAATGCCAAATATATAGAAATAAAGTACTACAAATTGCAGTGCCATGTATTGCAGATTGAATACATTTTAAAGTGTTATAGGACTTATCTTCAAACGAACATGCACTAACTAGTTCTTATTTTCCTTGATCTGAATGTTTCCTATGGGAACCGAAGGTTATATTGTTAGTGTTCCTTAGTTTTAGAAAACTTGACAGGAAGTTATTAATGCAGGGTGGGAATGCATTAGTATCCTTCCTCTTGGATCCCCAGTGTTCTCTGAAAGTTTTGATCCTAAACAAATGTCAGCTCGGGCACATTGGAATTCTTCAACTGGTTCAAGCCTTGGCAGGTTTTTTAGCAAATCAGATGGAACATTAACATTAGCTGATCGAAATATTCATCATACTTACCAGCCATTTTCTTTTCTGCAGAGAACGAATGTCTGCAGGAGCTCCATCTTGCTGATAATGTCATCTTAAAGGAAAAACATATATTGGAGTATGCTCATGCTGCAAAAGAGAGGGTAAAAGACATGAGTTCCCTTTTGCAGCCTGAGTCCAATGTATCCGAAAACTCTTTAATTAAGTTTCCATCAAAGGAATGTGGTAGTGAATGCTGTGAGCTTGAAGTTGCTGATAGTGAAGATGGTCCCATCAATATGGAAACTGTGCCATCAGAACTAGATGAGAGTTGCACAAGCTCTTGTCAGAAGAATTCGTCTATGGAGGGCCAATTCATCCAAAACTTGTCAACAGCCATTAGCATGGCAAAAAAGTTGCAGCTGTTGGACCTTAGCAACAATGGCTTTTCTTCCCAAGTTGTAGAATCATTGTATGCTTCATGGTCATTAAGACAAGTGGCTGGTTTGGCTTGGAAGCATGTGAAGGATGAGATAGTTCATTTCTCAGTGGTAACAAATAAGTGTTGTAGGATGAAAGTTTGCTGTAGAAGGTATTGATTAGTCATTTTCAATACTTGATATATATGTAATTACATGGATTTTATGCTATTAGCATACAATTCAACTGATGAGTAGGGATGGCAATATGGGTCTGACTTGACCTTGTTCAGTTGACGCACCAAAACATTGTCAACCGATCGATCAGGCTGCCTCCCTTGACGAGAGGTTGCTCAATTTATAATAATTGTATTTAGTGTGAATATTGCAACGAAGAAATTGTATAGATAAGTATGAAATTTTT
Organism: Erythroxylum roigii; assembly: GCA_027576455.1. Lineage (NCBI taxonomy): Eukaryota > Viridiplantae > Streptophyta > Magnoliopsida > Malpighiales > Erythroxylaceae > Erythroxylum > Erythroxylum roigii. Next base: position 17,352,489 of record JANZXV010000001.1, on the reverse strand, counting down.
GGAGTCTATGAAGGCAAAAGTTGAAGGATTAAGATTGGTATTATGTTAGTGAATATTTATATTTTTCACAGCACTTAAATTGAAGCAAAAATAGGGTAAGCATGCTCTTAGAAGGCAAACAAATAATGACCAATGGTAAGACCAAAAAAAATAAAAAACACATAGAGTATAAGAATCTTATGTTATGTGAGGAGTATGGTTTCAAAGTATTTGCATCATTTGTAGGAAAAAATGGTCATCAATAACGATCATTAGAAGACTAGGTAAAATTTTTATTTAAAATGTAATATACTCTTAGTTAAATCCACCTTTTATGTATACATACCCCTAAGAAAACTGAGCTTGGAAGGACGATGTATAATATTCATCATTAAATTATTTATTTGAAACACTTTATTCTCCATTATTAATAATTAAAAAAGATATATTGTGTTGTCTTTTATCATATATTGCTTATCTCATATTGATATAAATAAATAAATAAATATTGAATTGGTGATTTAATTAAGGTAATTTTTAATTTTTAATTTATTATACAATTTTATTCATATTAATAATAAAAAGGTTATATCTTAGTTCGGCTTTTATATTATAATGGTTTAAGTTTTTTTTTAGAATGTGATACTATTCATTATAAAAAAAATATTCAAACCCTTTTTCCTTTATTCCAAAGTTATTTTTCTTAGATGGAATCCAATAAACTTCAAAAAATGGGGAGCATATTTTCTGTTCCCATTATTTTAATTCAACTCTGTGCCAAGCCTCGGGAAACAAATCCCCTGTTTCCTATTATCTGTGTCATTCTGTACCTCTTACCATCCATCCATATATAAAGAGATCAAATCTCCTGTTTTCAATTATCTGTGTTATTCTGTGTCCCTTATCATCCATTTAAATCTGTGTCATTCTGTGCCCCTTATCATCCATCTATAATAAGGGGCACAGAGTGGCACAGATTTAGATGAATGGTAAGAGGTACAAAATAACACAGATAATTGATGGATGATAAAGGGCATAAAGTAGCACTGATAATCGGAAGCAGGAGATTTAATCCTTTTATATATGTGTAGATGAATAGTAAAAGAATAGAGTGATACGAATAATTGAAACAGGAGATTTGATCCCCTCGTAACGATCCATTGCTTGGGCCCAGAGTGGAGAGGGAAAAGATCTCTTCCCCAAATAATGACCCATCAGTGTGGTGAAAGCTTTTTGGTCTGATGCTTGGAGGATTTTTGAGTGATTGTACAATTTTCCATGATCACAAGACATCATAAAACACCACCAAATAGAAAGAAAACCACCGTGGAAAATACTTCTCTTCCTCCACCATTAACACATTTTTTCTACGCTTACCATTCCATCTCGGTCAAATCAAGAGAGTTCAAAGAAACCATAACACATTGTTGACGGAACACAACATTATCGTACACGTAATTTTCCCAGAAAACACATATTTAGGTACAGTCACTGTCTTTCTATTTAAGGAGTGATTGCAACATTAACACCTGTTTGGTTGAGGGGTTGATAATGAAACGAGATAGAACGTAACACATTTTTATCGTTTGCTTGAAGGTTTGATAATATAATAGAATGGAACGAAATGGGATGAAAGTGGAGGGTTTCATATTACGTTTCATTCCATTCTAAACAGTGAAAATAAAAAACTTCTAATTCGGAAAGTTTAGAATGGAATGTAAATTAATAAATACATAGTACCTAATATATCCTTAATAATTTTTCTTAATACCAATTATTTCTTTAATCCTAACCTCATTTTCCCCAGACTCATTTATTACAATCCACAAAAATTATATATAATTTGGTTCAGCCGGATTCTGCAAGGTTGGAATATCGTTGTTCCGATCCATGATCCTGTGAAGCTTCGTCTACGAAAAATCTGCAAGACAAACAAAGACTCTCCGGGGGTTGTTTCCCGGAAGGTCCCTCCGACGCTCAAGTCAATCTTTTGTGAGGGTTTTTGGCTTTGGAGAACGAAGAAACAACTAGAGTTTTTAGTCCGTACCTCTATCATGGTTGAATATTACCTTATATATGCGATAGGTTGCCATTAGGTTTAGGTCTCTACGTGAATCATCGTCATCGTGTTTGCATGGGAGTCGACTTCTTATTACTGGGTCGTTAATGCCTGGACTTGCAGTTGGGCCTCACTGGGCCGGGCCTCACTAGGCCAACCCGACCACAGTTGAACTTTGAAATTAACCTTCCAAATGTTTGTATTTGGTCAATATGCTCATTTAAGTGGCATCCGCTCTCAGCTCGTTAGGCTGGTCACTTGACGTTTAGCATCTGAAGTAGTAAATGTTTTTGGGTCAAAATTAGATGATCTTTTTTCTTTTGCTTAAGAGAAATTTCCCTATGGATTCAGATATAAATTAAATCACTGGTTGCTTTCTAGAAATAAGAAATTATCATAGTTATTTATAGTGACGGAGTCAGAAATTTAATATAGGAGGGTCCAAATATTAATTTTTTAAAATTTTGGAGGCCCCAGTGCACCA
>JANZXV010000001.1:17297586-17309215 GCA_027576455.1 Erythroxylum roigii | reverse complement strand
TCACTTGACACCTAAAACACCTGAAATGATAAAATCAATGTAAGCCACTTGATTTAGACATCAAATGAGAATAAAAAGTAAGTGTAAAAGTATAAAAAGATAAAAAGATAAGAAAATATGAGTGCATCACTCATGTACTTTAAAAGTCTTGTTCAAACCTTTATATTTTATGAGAAGTTCAAAATTAGTCCTTCTTTTAAGTTCTTTCGTTAACTTTCACTAATTTGATATTTTTAGACACATGGCACACCACGTGGATAATCACATCATAAAATTTGATAAGTGTCAAACATATTGTTTTATTGTTGATTACTTATATTCAAAATATAATAATATTTTATATGTAACAATAATTCATTTTATTCAAAATTTAAAATTATTATATTATTAATCTAATATGCTCTTTCATTAAATTTTATTTTTAACATTTTATTAATAACTATTGATATACTAATAAGTTTAAATGATAGTAAATTAATTCTTCCATTAGAATTTGATGGTACTATCTAATAAAACAAATAAATAAGATGGTCAATATTTTCTTATTTCTAATCTATTTTACAATTAACTAATATTAATTTTTTAATTTTAATAAATAAATTATAAAATTAGTTATTATTTTATTGATCTATCATATTTAAATATTTTTCCTCATATTAAATAGTATAAATATTATTAGTAACTAATCAATAATATTTATTTTAATAATACATAAAATGTCGAATAATAATAAGTAAGATGAACAATTTCTCATTAAATTATTGGAAAGTGAAATGTAGGATTAGAAGTTTTTTTTTTTCTGCTATCGAGTTTTATAAACTTTTTAGATATTGGATTAAAATAAAAAGTTTAAAATTTATGAAAAATAAAAAAGTTAGAATCACAAACGGATCTTATTCAATATGTTAAATTAATTCTTTTGTCATTTTAAAACAATCAATAATATAAATTTTGTATCCTATCGATCGATATTATTTTATCAGTACGGATGTAGATGCAGGATGATATTCACAATTTTGACGTCAACAAATTTGATATCTTATTATGTTTGGTTGATATTTTATTAATGAAATATAATAAAATGTAATATTATTTTATTATTTGGGAGGAAATTTTATAATAGAATATAATGAAATGAGATGAAAGAGGAGAATTTCATATTACATATCATTCTATCCTAAACAATAAAAATAAAAAAAACCTTTAATTTGGAGAGTTTAGAATAAAATATAAAATAATAAATAACTTTACGCTATACTATATTACGAACTTCCATTCCGAAAAGAATAATTTTTTAGTATTCCATCGACTTTTATTCTATTTCTTTATATTATAAACTGTTATCAATTAACAACTTTATCTTGCCTCCAAACATAAGTTTCTGATATTTGCTTCTCTTCAAATACCACTTTGCTAACCAAAACTCGAGTTGAAGGTAGGGCGGAATCAAATTACTTAAACCCACCATGCTTCGCTGCTTCACAGGCTAGCTCGGAAGCAGTGGTTGTGCTGCAACTCGAACACGAGACGTGGGGCTAAGCCTCAGGCCCATACCTGAGCTCTAATACCACTTTGCTACCCAAAACTCGCTTTGCTACCCAAAACTAGAGTTAAAGGTAGGGCAAAATCAAATTACTTAAACCTACCACGCTTCGCTGCTTCACAGGCTAGTTCGGAAGCAGTGGTTATGCTGCAACTCGAACACGAGACGTGGGGCTAAGCCTCAGGCCCATACCTGATCTCTGATACCACTTTGCTACCCAAAACTCGAGTTAAAGGTAGGGCGGAATCAAATTACTTAAACCTATTATTAACAAGATAAAAGGACATAATTGGTTTACTACATTAGATGCAAAATCAGGATATTGGTACCACTTTGCTACTAACCACTTTGTGGTCCCTGTCTAATTTTTCGATCTTGTTTTTTAATGCTTTGAGTTCCTGTACTATTTCCATCTGAGTTTGTATAAATTGTTCTAATTTGGCTTCTACTTGTATCTGTTGAGTAACTAAGTCAGTAATTTGTTGTGTAAGACTACTCATAATTTTTCTTGTACATACTTAGCTAAAGTAGAGATTTGATTCTGAATAGTGTCTAATTGTTTTTGATGAGGTTGAGTTATTTCAGGGTCTTGAAGAGATCGAGGAATCGAAAAAGAATTGGATCGAATTAAAGTAGGTATTTTTGAAGGTAATTGAGAAAAAGAATGTCTTCTGGTAAGAGGTGCTTGAGGTGCTTGTTGTAAGAGGATTGGATATTGAATAGCTGGTAAAGGTGTAAGTTTTTGTTGAAATTTGGTTCCTACCTTGGCTACTTCTGTGAATAAGTGATCTAAATAGATTTGTTCTGTGTCTTTAAATTCGATACTATGATGAGAGTTAGTCAATGCATAATTGATCTGATAAGTTATAGAAAATGGATATTGTCCTTCTAACATTAAATTTTCTTTATAAAATTTGTAAGCTATAGTTATATTCCGATTTAACTCTTGCGAGATAAGTGGAATTCCTAATTTTAATCTTGTATTAAACTTAATTTTTCCATATGCTAAATTTCCATTCATTATTCCTAATACTTGGTTATTTAAATCAGTCATTCTTTCATCTAAAATAGCCATCCTAATAGGTGAATCTATTCCTTCTTGAAAAGTTGATTTTAATAAAATTTGTATTGTAGAAAGATGGATATATCCGATTTTAATTCTTCTTTTTTCTGGAATTTGTAAAAGTTGTTTGGAGATTTGATCTTGATCTATCAAGTTAATTCGTAGTTGTCCGTTACATTGATCAATTCTAACGGGAGTTTCATAAATCATTTTTTCAAAATAAATAATATTTTCTCGAGTAAGTAAATTCCTAAATATTGAGTGTTTATGGATATCTTGTCCTGTTTTAAGATTTAACTGAGTTTTTGCAATTTGTTTTCTTTTATCATTAGCTATTAATGTATTAACTTGGAATGTTCCTAATGCTTCGGATAGTTCTAAAGTATCTACATCGAGTATAGTGGAGGTATTTTGAGACATATTATATTCTATTATGATAATCAAGATGTCGGTCGTAGAGGGTTTCTAAGTATGTTAATAAAGTTGTATAAAATAAAAGTAATTATCTGAGTGTGTCTAAAGATTGATAATAAGGTCTAAAAGCTCTTCTATTAATATTAGTAAATTGTAAATAATTGAGTCGTTCTTCATAATAAGAGATTTTTTCATTTACCGTTGCTATGGTATCTTCAGTATTTATTAGTTGTTCTCTAAGGGTGAAACAAATAGGACAATTTGTCATTCTAAAAATTTAATGTATAGAATCTTGAATCATATTCGTCTTCTAAATAATCAAAAGGATTTTCTTTATCTATTTCACTTTCACTAATTGGGTCAGTTCGTTCGTCTTCGTCCGAGTTATCTGAATTATCTAATTCTTCTTGACATAGTAGTTCATCTTCGTCACTTGAATAGGCTAGTTCTTCTTCGTTGTCACTTAATTCATATTCATCATCTAAATAAGTATAGATATAATGAATGCCCTCTTCTATAGAAGTAATTATAATATAGTTTACTATTTCTAAATCTGCTAATTTTCTTCATAGATAATCAAAACAGATATATAAATAATTTTGACAGATAAATAGAAAATAGTTGATATCTAATGGATGAACATACATCATGCATAGTTGTAAAAAGAATAATAATGGTTGCAAATAAAGTAAACAGAAATAATATTGAAGAATTTCAATAAGATAACTGATGCAATAATTAAAAAAGTAACAATACCGAACAGAATTCATGATTAACTAATGAAATATTTTAATGTATCTTGGAATTCTTTTCTATCCTTCCTTATTGACTGATAGATATATCGAGTTTGTGCCAAAAGTGAATGTGCTTCAAGGAATAACTGATAGTTATGGTGCTGTCTTGCTTCATGTATGGTGTTTTCATAAAACTCTATATAAGAAAGTTGTTCTTGCTCGATTTGTAAATATCGATTTATTAAATGTTTTAGCTGTCTAAGCTGATCGAAATACATTAACAGATAAGCTGAGAAATGAGATTCTTATAATAATTTCTGGATTGTACAATAAGTTCCTTCATTTCATAAATTAATTCTATTGCCTTTGCTGTCTCGTCCATTATTGCTGATCGACTGGCGGCTTGTGCCCTGTTCGTTTCCCCAGACCTACACTTCCTCAGGACTCCCCCAGTGGTCATCCAGGAGCTGCTTCATCATGACGCCCAAGGGGTCGTATACCCCCGGCACCTGTTGTTGTTCTTTCCTGTTTATTAAAAAAAAAAAAAGCCGTTGAAGACCATATATCAAGAAGAGTGTAAGTATTATTCCTACTTGCTTTTCGCTCCTCTTCCTTACTCTCCTGCCGATAATAATATTAGTCTTGAGGAAAAACAAAAGCTTTGTTTGGACGTTAAGTTCAATACGTTACTTGCTGTAGACCAGATGTTGGCAACAAAAAGTTTACTGGAATATATAACATGAATTCTTATTCTTCGTTACATCACGTTAATCAGAAATGGTTTAGTTCAGGCTTGTTTACAATAGCTGCCGGGGGGCCTTCACCAGGGCTGGGTCCTGATTTTGTTGGTTTGAAGCTGTTAGTCCCATACGCTGTGTATGCATTAACAGTAGCTGGTGGGGGAGTATCATGGCCAACACCAGGGCTATGTCCTGGAACTGTTGGTCCGAAACTATTGGTCTCGTAGTTTTTGTATGAATTAACAGTATGCAGAATCTCTTGTTTGGGTTCTGAGACAACTGACCGATCCATATCTAGTAATCTGGATGCTCTTGCCGAGTCATAGTTTGCGATCACGAAGAGAACAACAAGGGAAGCAAACATGAAATTCTTTGATGTCATCCTGCAAATCCAATTTGGAAAAAGAGTTAGTCACACGAGAAGGAAATGCAATCACAGAGACTCTAATTCTAGAGTAATGAACGGAGAAAAAGAGATCACGAAAATGCAAGCATCTTGAGAGGCGGAAGGGAGAGTCAAAAAATTTCCGATATCACCTGAAGGTTGGACCAGAAGAAGCAAAGATGCACTAGGAAGAAAGATGCAATGAACTGTGATGCATAAATAGATGTGAAGGGCTTATGTAGCAGAGCAGCATTTATTTCATTTGGCAATTTTTAAACTCCTCAAGGCAAATCAAATCTTGGTGCAATGAAGATTCATGTGAAGCTTGACTGACACCTAAATAAAATCTTTACTGTCTCATTTAACTTTAATGAAGACATTAAAGACAGATTATTATGATTTGTAGTTGATAATAGCATTTTCATCTTTCCTTATTGGCTCACTCGTCGTGGGTTACTTTGAATTATTATTTACGTGGTACTTCTCTTTTAATGATTTAGCTTATTACTATGTTCTATATGTAATGTATTTTGTATTAATTTATGTTTTTTACTATTTTATGCAGTCGTATTTATTTATATTTTGTATTATCATTTTTTGGTGTTATATGTGGATCTATCATAAATAACTTATTTACTTGATAGGGGTAAGGTTGAATACTACTAGATCTTGCATTTATGTGGGATTCTAACTAGGTATTGTCGCTATTGTTGTTATTGTTGCTGCTGCTATTGTTGTTGTTGTCGTCGTCATTCCATAAATAGTGCTATGGATCATAACAAGCATTTATACGTAAATGAAACTAAAAGGATAAAACTCTTGCTACCCTAATGTATTAAGTAAAAGAACATTTGCAAAATCTAATATTAAGCACCCATGTCAGATTGTACCTTGCCAAGAACATTGCCTTTTTAATATTTTACAATCTATAATTCAAATAAACCATTAAATTCTTCAGAACAAGTTAGTTTATTTATTGGTTTACCTCTTGCAATGATTCATTCTGATTAATCAAATAAAATTTAATTGTAGATGTATTACATTCAATCAATTAATTGTAATTAACTTTTGTAATAAAATATTAAAAGATATTGTTTATTTTATGCATATTTTTTGTTAAATAATGTATAAAATAAATTATATGAACTAAATATACATTATTAATATTAAATATTTGAATTTATTTTGCAATTTTTTCATACTTAATTACAAAGCAAATTAAAATATAAAAGTTCATAAACAAACTCCAAGCCATATGAAATTAGAAAGAGTTCACATTTAAATGTATTTTGGAAATCTCATTCGTCTACGCTAACTCAAAAGCCACAAAACATCATATTCATAATAGTTATCATTTGTACTTGTCCAAATAAGAATTGTTTTTATTTACTTTCTCTTTGGTCGGGTCGGCCTAGTGAGGCCCGGCTCAGTGAGGCCCAATTGCAAGTCCAGGCATTAACAGCCCAGTAGTGAGAAGTCGCCTCCCATACAAACACGATAAGTCACATAAAGACCTAAACCTAATGGCAACCGACCGCGTATATAAGGTAATGTTCAACCATGATGGAGGTATGCACTGAAAACCCTAGTTGTCTCTTTGTTCTCAAAAACCTAAAACTCTCCAAAAGACTGACTTGAGCGTCGGAGGGGCCTTCCGGGAAACAACCCTCGGAGAGTCTTTGTTTGTTTTGCAGGTTTTCCATAGGCGAAGCTCCACAAAATCATGGATCAAAATAGCGATATTCCAGCCTTGTAGAATCCGGCTGAACCATATATATTTTTAGTGATTTTCCCAAAATAATTATAATTGTCGCTAAATGGGATTAGTTTTCGGTAAAAACAAGTTTCACTATAAGAGTTTACCGTGATACGTGATTGCTGAAACTCTTGGAAAATGGCTTTAGAACTTTTGGAAGCCTTCATTGAACCTTCTTGGGCCTATTGAGTTCCCATTTACAATATGACTACAAATCCATTGGGCTAGGATTTCTGGTACTGGTCAGGTTAGCAGTCTGAAACAATCAGATTCTTGTGGTTCCCATTTTTCTGAAGAGTCGTTAGCTTGGCCGAAACGAAATGAAAGAACGAAACGAGAGAGACAAGAGGACGATCTGCGCCGCTTTTATTTTATATTTAGTTGGAACATTTTAGGATTTCATGATTCCAATCTGTGCACCAACATTCTCTTTTATAGTATTCAATAACACACCAATGATGGATTAGTTCTGTGATTGGTATATGGACGGAATGATGGAAAGACGCAGGCTCTGATAGGATTAAATGCTTTGATTGAGTTTTGGGAAGGTAAATAAGTTTTTTTTTCGTCACAATTTTTTTTAAATGAGTGTTTAGCTGTAAAATGATAAAGCAATTTTTTAGTAGATATAGCTTTTTTGGCATTTAAAATACAGCTTTTTAAGAAACTCAAATTTGGAGTTTCTAAAAAAAATATTTTTCCAAATCAATTAATGAGCCTATTTTTGAGTCTCTTTTTTCCTTATGTTTTATACATAATTCCCACAATATCCACAAGCACATCTCCACGTTTATTTTGAGATTTATATAAATATTATTTGACTTTTTATATGTTTTAATATTTATTTTTTATATTAATTTTACTTATGTTATAATATATATAAAAGATTTAGTTAGATATATTTTCATTTATGCTTCATAAGGTTTAAAATTATATAATAATTAATATATTGTGTTTTGCATATTGTTTAATATATTCTAAATAATATTTATATGCATAAATAATTTTTATTACAAAATAAAATATAGTTAAAATTAAAAGTGCTTTTTATTTTTATGTTGCCAAATAATCTATTGTATGAAGCTTTTTCAAAAAATCCCTTTTTTAAGTGACAGTCAAATAGTCAACTAACTTCTTAGAAAAACTCTTATCAGAAAAGCTCTACTGATATAAGCCCATCCAAACAAACACTAAGAATATATATACATGCATAACACTAAATGCATGCTTACTATTTAGTGAGCAATGGATCATTTACATATAATTTTATTGGTAACTAGTAGATAGCACCTTTAAGAAGTAACTAAAATTGTAAGTTAATTTTAGTTTTCAAAAAACTAATTGAAAGATAATTTTCTTTTAATATTATCGTTACTTTTTATTTTATCAACTTTTTGAAAACTAACTTATATTATTTATTAACGTTTAAAATGTCTCCATAACATTAAAATACTGACTTATCCCTATATCTTGAATTCAATTTAATAACGCAAAGAGGGAGTAATAGAAGACAATTCCTTATTCAAGATTTCCTGGATTTGATTCTTATCTTCCCTTCTTCACTTAGTTAAGCCTTTTTATAAAATAAACTACAACTCACAAAAGACAAAAATAGAAGAAGCAAGAACTCTAAGGTTGTTTGTACCAAGAAAGTTATCGAATGAAATCAAAAAGTTATTTAAACAACAAAAGCAAACTTTTATTCTCTTATTTTACAATTTCCAAGCACACAGAAACTAAGAAGAAACAGGACAGTGGAATTTAAAGTGCAATGACGTAATAGCTTATGTTCATGACTTAATCACATCACAAACACCTACACTACATATATCCAATAGTCAAGGATTCACAAAGACCTATATATGTGAAACAGTACGTTTTCCTTCATCTTACGAATGATGGAGGGGCACAGAGAACATGCTGTTGTGAAGTTCGACTCCGGATTCAGACCTTATCGGGCATGACCAGGTGGGAAAGGTATATAAGTAGTAGGATTAGGGGAAGGTTTTAAGGGATTGGTGTTCTTAACTTTCGACGGGGACGTTGTAGTTGGAGCGGACTGGTCCAAACCTCTGGCCGCTTTCACAGGTGTAACTGCGGTGAGAATCAAGAACACTAAGAGCATGACTTGATAGTCGGTTTTCTTGATGTTCCTCATACTGAAATGTTGGAAAAAGATGGATCAGAGTTTAGCCAGTTGCAACTATAGGAAGGAGGCATCGATAGGCTGGTAGTGCCGAGAAGCTAGCATACTATATATAGAGACTGCTGATATAAATATTAATAAAGTTCCCCTCGGTGTATACAGACAAATTGTTACAAAAATTTATTGGAACGAATAGACAATCTTAGAAAACGATACACGTCGTTAGTCCCAGTGTCTCTTTTTCCCTTAAGGACGCATACAGTACTAGCATATGACCTTTTCCATATAGATTAGTATATGTATCCTACTATTAATTTTAGCTTTGGATCTGATCTCCTAATATCTCTTAAAAAAATGCTAGAGGAAAATATACATGTATAAGCATGAATGCAACATATTTAATTTTCAAATACAGCTAGCTTCAATGTTTAGACGAATTTCAAACTTGTTATGATTAGATTTACTTGAATAGTTCCCTAAATGTGATCACCTAGCTATTAGAACTCACAACACCCGTATGTACAAGTGTATAATTATAGGATAGATTTTCAAATAAAATAAAATTTAATTTCTAATCTAGATATATTGAAAAGGAAGTGGGTAAATTATTTTATTTACTCATAAATATTTTTTTTTTGAACACCCTACTTACAAGAGGGGCTAGTAGGGAATCGAACCTGAGACCTAACCGAAATCAAGCCTCGCTCTCAACCATCGAGCCACACTCCTTGAGGATTATTTAATCATAAATATTGTAAAGTATAAAACACCAATTGAAATAATTAAGCTATAAATTAGTTTCATTCTAATTTATTATACAAAATTATAGATATTACATCAATTTCTTAAGATTGTGTAAATTTCTTGTATGAAATAATATAGAATAACTTTATTGAAAATATTGATTTATTATACGTCTTGACATAGCAGTGCAATAATGTTGATGCAAGGTAACTCGATTTTTTTTTTTTTTTTAGCATTTGATATTGAACATCGCCTGAATTTAAAATATGAAGTAAAAATCCCACCATCTTTTTATCTCGATGGAGTTCAGGTTTCAGATAGGACAATCCCAATCGTCAATCATTCCGCAGCACGCGTCTCTTCCCCACTCAGGAGACCTAATTTCTCTCTCTATACTACTAAGGTATATATTTGTGCTTCTATTATTATTTTCATCTATCAAGACAATTTTAGCTTTTTATCATAGAAAGGACACTTTTGCACCACTTGAAGAATGAGATACGTTAGGTGCTGCTGCACTGGTTTTGGCATATATTGAGTAGGAAAAAAAGTCAAGGAAGTTGCTGCCGGAATAAAATAAATACTGAAGTATACTGGTATATCATATACTGTTGGAATCAAGCTTCTATGTTAAATATTTTTTTTTATCAATATCAACTTTAGTATCATGCATGATCTATATATTATAAGCTGGAAGTAATAGAAATTATTAAGTGCATATGGCCGGTATGCTTATGTTTTAAGACTATAATTTAGACGTACGCGCGGCTTATGAGGATTTTCAAATAAAAATATACGATCGAGTCAATGAAATCAACTAATAAATAATACTTCTCTTGTGCTAGACCATAGCGTGCATGAAATCATTTTTGCTCAATAAATCGTTTCGTTATAATCAACATACTTTATCAGTTGACAACACGGCTAGCTGCTAGCTTGAGTCACTGTTGCATGATGCCTAATAACATTTGAGATTTGTTTGTCAATTTGTTGCGAATTACATTAGGAAAAAGGTAAACTAATGGTCATGGAGCCTCGTAGCTAGGGATAATTTTCTTTGAAGCTGATAGCGGTAGAATGTGCATGCGGATGCATTAACATATTTGGCAACAATTCTGGCGTGCTCTTTTTATATATATATATTATACATTCCTTCTTTTTGGTAACGGTAACCATTCAAGTAAGGCCGACGAAGCGTCTTATCCCCGAAAGTTCATAAAATTTTATTTAAAAAGGCCTACAGCTTCCATAGGCTCAAATTTTCTCATTAACGCCATCCCCAATTTATTCTACTGAACAGTAACAATATTCAGTTGATTACAGATCTAGGAACAGGTTGACAATGTTTGACATTTGGCGTAAAGTGCGCACTCATAGCAAATCATAAGAAAGAATGTCAAACTTCCTTGTTTTTTTCCTTGTGAAGATTTTGGGAAGATTGAGGCTGACTCAGGACTAGAATATCACAGCAGAGATTGTCCTCCAAGTCAATTCTTCGGTAAAGCATGCATACCAATGCTCACAAGGCCTGGCATTCGCGATTCTATAATTAATGAATGTGGCTCTATTCAATATTCTAAAAGGTCAATTAGATAGAGGAATTATCATTTCGGACTTCAACAAAATTAAGGTCATTAACTTTTTTATCGCACCCAATAAGCTGTCAAAGGTGGGGGTGTAAGGATACTTGAGGTTTTAATCGCAGACCTTTGCCACCAATTTGAGTTTTTTCTTATTAAAATTATAATTGTTGAGCTAACGAAGAATGATGCAGCTAAGACACATCACGCATATTGTCCAGATTCAACAACTCCAATTAAACCATACAGGATACTCCTCACACTAAGCATATTTTGTTGGAATTATGCCCATGACCCAATCGTTATGTAATAGATTGAACACTTTAGTTTTGTGATTATTAATTTTGATTAATAACATGGCAAATGATTTTATTATCATATTATGTTTATTGTTTTTATTCTAACACTACAAGAAAATAGCTATTCACCGACCGAAACTACCGTCGGTAAAATGATGATTTCCGTCGGTAAAAGTAAATACCGACGGTATATGGTGCGAAGTTTTTCGGTCGGTAATTGACCCG
>JANZXV010000001.1:17241232-17260446 GCA_027576455.1 Erythroxylum roigii | reverse complement strand
TATTTACCGTCGGACTTTTATTCATCGGCATATATCCGTCGCTATTCTTTACCGCGAAAGTTTCCCACCAACTTTCGAAACGGCTTTCTTAACCGTAGCAATGCTTTTGTCTTTCACCGACGGATGAAGTCATACCGTTGCCATTTCCATGCGATTAATGGTCCGTCGGTAAAATACCGTCGCTAACTAGGATTTTTCTTGTAGTGGTAGAGCAGGAATTATCGAGAACAAAAGAATCATGGTTGATTTTTTTTGTATGGTATGAAGAATGAAGTGAAGTCAAATATATAGTAAGGAACATACTTGAGGAATTGCTTCATCTAAATTTTCTGTGCTGCCCAAGTGAAATGGGTTGGCAATTTAGTAACTATACCCACAATTGAAAGAGAAAAAGATTGAAAACAATACAATTCAACTTACCTGAGCCATTGGAAACTTAAGGGAATTATAAGTCCATAAGATGCTAAATATATACTTAAAATGCTAAGATGTACATGAGATTAGAATATTTTGAAGACTAACCTTGGAAAGGCTGTATTCTAGTCTCAATGATGACATAAATGCTAGCACCCAACTTATATATGAGTGTCTCAAGCACTGTAGGATTACTTTTCCCTTTACTTGACCAGTATGAAAATCTAGTTGCAGCCACATCTTTAGGCTGAAGAGTATTACGGACGATTTCTAGCAGATAATTGTTAGTCTTAGAAGAACTTGTTACATCAAAGACACATTCTCTAAGAGGAAATGATGAGCAACCTTAGGCAAGAAAACTATAAGCTCTATGTTCCATTCCATCACAAGGTTTTCCCATTCCATAAACTTACTATACCTAACTTTCAAATTTGTTAAAACTACAACTAGGTTCAGTGACATGCACGACCCTCTTAAGGCAAGGGAACTTTATCAAGTAGTGTTTAAATGAAAGTGGGACCTACTTTAATAAATTTTTTAAAAAAATATCACTTCAACATTTAATTGATGGGGACCAAACTTTATGAGTAGTTATGTTCAGGCAGGCGCTATTTTGAACATTTTGTAAATATTATGGTTCATTTTGAATGCATTGAAACATTAGGATCCAACTAATATTTTAGTGTAAACGTCGGAGGCTAAATTTCTCTTTTGACCTTTCAAAACACATCTTAATGGTAATGAACATCAAAGTTATTTAATGCAAATTGAAAAGTAAAAGGATTGAAGAGGGAAGTTTTAGAATATTATCCTCCTTTTCTGATTATCATATAATTAAAATTGATAGCTAATAAAGTTTGTTTTACAAAGTTAATGTGACCTAAATTAATCGTTATGAATAATACAATGTTTAAATGTTCAATGTTTTGTGTTAAAGGAAATTGTAACTCACCTTTATGTTAAATGACTAAGAGTAAAAATACTTGAACTTAGTAAATATTATGTGGATCAAAATTTTCATCTATTTTTAAATCGTTGATTAATCAATTTATGTATTCAAGACACAATTTATAAATTATTATGTCTATTATTAATAATAATTACAAATTTTATTGATATAATTTTGTCATTAATTCTCTTAAGTGAGTATTTCATGACATAGAAAATGTAATAAAACTTCAACCAAATTTATTAAGTGAACTTCTTTTGACTAAGTTCTCTAATTTTTAATATCAAAATTCAAAAATAAGAAAAGTAAGAGTGAATTAAAATATGTTGATCTTAGATTAATTTATAAAAAAGTTACTACCGATTATTTAAAGAATGGTACATGCTCTTTCTTTCTTTTTTTGTACAAAAGAGACAAAACACGCAAACTAACTTAAAGCTCTAAAATATAGCGCCCCTTGCACATCCCGTTGTAGTAACTCCAGAAGGCCTAGTGGAGGCACCCGGAGGATATGAAGGCTTGGAGTCACAAGAAAAGCTACAGCCGCCAGTCTGTCCGCATATTGGTTCCCTTCGCGATAGGTATGTTGAAAGTGGACCTCCCATAGACGGGTAAGGTGACCTCTGATACCTGTCACCAAAAAAGGGTTCTCAGTCAGTACAATATTGGAGGATGATAGGATATTAATAACCTCAAATGAGTTGGATTCGACAACGATTCACCAAAAGCCCATGTCCCAGGCCAGTTGAAGACCGGAGTAGACGCCCCAAAGTTCCGCAACCAGCGGTGAAGCCCGTCCTAGATTCTGCTAGAATCCTCCACACTAGTTGCCCTGGCAGTCCCGAATCAAGCCCCCAGCAGTGGCCGTATAGCCCCCTTGCTGAACTGCGCTATCCAAATTCACTTTCACCCATCCTGGAGCCGGTCGAGCCCAGCCCACCAAGCTACCAACCAGTAACCTTGAATCTGGGAAGACGCAACCTTCCATAGCACAAGCCCGTATAATCTAGTCAACATAAGCTAGAATGATCCTAGGGCCCTCCATGGGCCATTCAAAACCAGTCTAACAAATGTTGCAATTCCTCCACTTCTAAAAAAACCAGCATGTAACGCCAAAGATTGTGGACCACGCTACCTGGTGGATGGTAGTGGGTTGTTAAAGATTAGATAGCAGCCACGTCACCTCATCCTAAGAGAAAAAGCTTGGACCTCTCACCGCTGGAGGAAACTGGCTCCACAGAGCACACATACGCGTACAATCCCTGACCGCATGAAATGAAGTTTTGGCTTGGCCACAGGCCGGATAGCCGTTATCCATGGCGATATGGCGAGTCACTCTTTACTGATTTGTCAATAGTTTCCCTTTCGCCAGGAGCCATAGAAACGACCGAATCCTCTGAGGCCCAGCCCACTTCCAAATAGTTTCTCAGAGCCTGTGAGTGGGGTCTGGGGGTCGTCCTTCAATTAGGTCATACGCAGACGCCACGGTGAATCTCCCATAGGTAGTCAACCTCTACGTAATTTGGTCTACCGCGCCATCCTCAAAAGTAGGCTGGATAGATGCGAGCTCCTCACAAACTGCTTGAGGAAGGTAGGCTTAGAACTTGGGCCAGAGCCAGTGGCCCCTTTCATTGATAAAATCTACAATCGTAGCTAGAAGAAGGCTATTGGGGATAGGAGAGAAGGCCACGAGGATTAGAGGGCCCCATCCTAGAACCCAGTTATCTGTCCAAAAGGAAGTACGCCGACCATTGCCTAGGTGCCATGAACACCCTTGCCGTACAACCGATCAAGTTGCGGCTATCCCCTGCCAAAAAGTGGAAGCCCCAGACCTATCGATCGAATGGGCTAAGAGATAAGTGTTGAGGCGATATTTGCACGAACGATTTGTACCCAGAGGGCCATAGGCTTCGTAAGTAGCTCCCACCCTAACTTAGCCAGCAAGGCATCATTCATGGATTCATGGATTGGATACGTTTAACACCCAAAACCCTGGCAGCTTTGGGCTGATAAACAGAATCCCAATTAACCAGATGCATTTTCCTGGCCTCATCTAAGGAACCCCAAATAAAATCACGCATGACCTTCTTCAGCGCGTCACATAACTGTCTCGGGAGCTGAACCGTTTGCATCGTGAAGATCGGAAGCAAGGAAATCACCGATTGGGTCAAGGTAACTCACCCGGCTAGAGACAGCAGCCGAGCATGCCATCCAGCAAGCTTCTGGGGGGGCCTGTCTAGAATGTGTTGATAAGTTCGTCGAGTCGTGCGTTCATGAATCAAAGGGACTGCCAAATACCGGTTAAGGTTATTCGTGCAAGTCACCTGTAAGACTTGGCCCAGGCAGCTGGCTAGGGTGCGAGGCACGTTCTTAGAGAAAAATACCCTAGATTTGGCCTGACTAAGTTGTTGGCCCGAGACAGTATAAGAAGCGTCCAACGTACGGGACAACACCCACGTCTGCACCTCCGTTGCTTCAGCAAAAAGAATGAGATCATCGGCAAAGAATAGGTGAGAGATTGGAGGCCCAGTCTGACTCAGCTTGATGGGTTTCCAGGTCCCCTCCTCCACCGCCTTTGAAATAAGGTATCCGAGCCGCTCGAGGCAAAGAACAAAGATATAGGGTAAGAGGGGATCCCCTGCCTAATGCCTCGGGAAGGACGGAAGGGGTCAGAGACGGTTCCCTGCGAGCAACACGTATAGAGACCATCGCGAGGCACTTCATAATGAGCCTGATGAGGCTCTCGGGGAACTCGATATCCATTAAAGTATTGTGAATAAAATCCCATCTGAGATGATCATAGGCATTGTCTAAGTCTACCTTGATGATCATGTAGCCTGTCTGACCAGTCTTTTTCTGCATAGAATGAATGACCTCTTGAGCGATGATAATATTGTCGGTGATGTGCCGACTAGGAATGAAACTACATTGATTGGGCTTTACAAGGTGATCCATATGCACTTTCAGCCAGTTAACGATGATTTTAGAGACAACTTTATACAGGATCGTGCATAGGCTAATAGGGCGGAATTGAGAAAGCTGGGAAGGGGAAGACAGTTTGGGAATCAACACCAAAAGGGTTTGGTTCAGTTCCTCCTCCCAGCGCTCAAGACGGAAGACTTGTTGGATAAGGACCACCACTACAGGCCCAACAGTTGCCCACTGTGTTGGAAGAAAAGCACATTAAACCCATCCACTCCCGGGGCCTTGTTGGGGTTCTTAGCAAAAACTGTCTGCTTGATCTCATGAGCAGGGACAGGAAGAGCAAGGTCCTGGATTTGAACCGCTGAAAGAGCTGGGAATGCTCCGGAGATAGGATACGACAAAATAGGCCCTTCATCAGCCGTGTAAAGCTGAACAAAGAAATCCCTGGCGAAAATTCGCATTCGCTCCGAGTCAATGATGAGAGTCCCCGTAGAGTCGAACAGTCGGGCTATCTGTAGCTTCTTTCTTTTGGACAGGGTGAGATTGTGATAGTATTTGGTATTGCGATCACCCTGCGAAATCCAATCACACCGGGCCCTCTGGTGCCAGTACATCTCCTCCTCGCACAAGACTTGCAACAACTCATCGCTCAACCGATCCTCGAGCATCGAGAGCGAGTTGAAATTATCAACTGTTAGGTGTTGTTGGATACTGGCCAGCCGGACTAACAACCTTTTCTTCTGGAGGAAGATGTTACCAAAAACTTTGGTGTTCCAGTTCTGCAAATTTGTAGAGAAAATGGCCATCGAATAGCTCATCGCCTCCCCTGCCGAAAGCCAGTGCTTGGCGACCACCGCATTGAAATCGGGATGCAAGATCCACGCATTCTGGAAACAGAAGGGTGCTACCCTAGGAGAGCGGTGTTGAGATCGGAAAAACTGAACCAACATAGGTCAATGATCCAAGCCAAAAAAGGGAAGATGTTGGTTCTCCATAAAAGGAAACGCTTGCTGCCAGGCCGACGAGCCAAACACGCGATCTAAGCGAGCCTTTAAGAAATAATATTAGGAGATGTGAATACGAAAAGCACTTGTCACCTCGTTATATGATTTTAGCACCAAAATAAATGAAAAGTCACATCTTCCTTATAACAGTTGCATATTGGACTAATAGTTGGGTGAAATTTGCTCGGTATAAAACATGTCTTGCATAGTGAAACTTGCATTTCTCGTACTTTAAAAAACTCTATTTAATCGAACCAAGCCTATTCTTGAAAATTTTAACCTAAATTCCTTATGAGAAGTGAGAAAAAGGAGTGTCATCCGTCTTCTTCTATTCTATGGACTCTATACCAAAGTGACTATTCTATGGACTCTATACTCATATATAAATAAAAATGAATATCAATTGGAGATTAAATGCCGAGGCTTTTGGATCGATGATAGTGACCAAGCATTTGTTATATCAAAAGGCTTTGTTACAAGTAACTCGTGGACTAGTAATTACTTAGAATTTCTACGTAGGCCCTAAAGTTGGACAACCTTAGTTTAAGACACGCAAGAAAAAGCCAAGTGAAAGTGGAGGTGTGTTATTGTTGCCACAGAAGTTGCCAAAAATCTCTACCCACCTCCAAGTCCAGCGGCTGGAGCCAATTCCCATGTAGAACTTGGCAGGTGCCCAAAGCTTATTGCTTTAATGTTATTGAGATTTGTTAATTCTTCCCAGTTCTAAGAAAGGAACTATCTTTGATTAGTTGTTGTCACGCTTATCTCATCAGCATCTCAGAACTTTATTTGTCGAATGTTAATTATTCACGTCGTCACCCCAGCTCAAGTGGGTGGTTGTTGGTTTGCGGATTCACTGCCTTTGGACTTATAAATTGGATTTTTGGTGTTTCCTATTTTAATCTTATTGGATTGGAGTTTTGGAAATTGATTCTTGGAACTTGAAAAGAGTTTGCTTTTGGTAAGAGGGAGAAAGAGAGCGGAAAATGATAACCTGCAAGGAGTTTTGGTCTAAGAAAACATTGGTGGGTCTTGGGTTGGGACAATTTCTTTCACTGCTCATCACCTCTACTGGCTTTTCATCTTCTGAACTGGCTAGAAAAGGTTCTGTCTCTTTCTCTCTGTAATGCACACGAGTATAAATATGCGTGTCTTCATTTGTTTCTCCGATTGGTATTTACCGTTTATATCTTATTATATTGTTTTGGGTATATGTGATGGAGTGTTAAGTACGTTTAACCATCAGTTTGTCCTTTTGACATTTGACATTGGCAAGTTCGATGCTTTCGTGTATTACCTAGTGATTGCTATACATTGCAGAGCTGGTAAAGTGTGTTTATTCTAATCTAAGTTCGAGATTCCGTCTCTATTTGCTAATTATTCATCCAGAAATCCTTTTCTGAGCATAAAAGACACTTTTCCTTCTGTTTGTTTTGTTAAACTTTTGGCTGTTGAATGTTGATTGCTGATAAAGATATCAGCATTACATGTGTTTCCTTTTCTCTCCCTCTTTCTCCCCTTTTTTCTTGACCATCTTCAGTGTATCTTACTGTCTTTGACATGGTCTTTGTGAAATTGAGACTTGATTGTGTATCATAACTTGATCACTTCTATACTGTTTTCGTCTTCAGGAGTCAATGCCCCAACTTCTCAGTCTTTTCTGAACTATGTGTTCTTGGCCATAGTTTACGGAAGTATTTTGCTGAACCGGAAGCGGCCTCTTAAGGTGATTTTGTTGTCTTCATCTATTTGCTTCTGCTTTCTTTAACTTTTTTTTTCTTCTCTTGTTTGTATTCATCACTAGATTCAGCCCCTAGAGATCTTATGCAGTTGAGTAATTGCAAAATGGCGATTTTCACAGGGATGAAGTGAACTGATTAGATATTATTGTGGTTTCTATGTACGATATTTTAGTTGATTTACATCCTTCTGGAATTTCTGCAGGCAAAATGGTACTACTATGTCCTTCTTGGGTTGGTAGATGTAGAGGCCAATTTTCTTGGTGAGTGTCTCACAGTATTGAAGATATCCACATAGGCATAGAAATCCAACGATACCATTTTAGTGTTTTCAGCTGTGTGATATGTACTTACATGTGATTATATTTTATTTCATGGTTCCATTCTGTATTGAGTATGCAATTCCGTTGCGATAAGTCCTGGATTTTGGAATAAAAAATTGTGAACATAGCTTATTGTGGAACTTAAGCTGCAGTGCCTCTTTTTCCTTTTAGTCATAAGTTGGGTATGCTCTTGCATTAAAGAAATGAGATATTTTTATGCATCCTTGTGTCATTGCAACTTTTGAAGCTAATAATCTCTCCTAAATGTTATTTTGAGCTGTTTGGAGTATGTCCTTGCATTTGCTGGAGATTTTCTACTCAATATTCTTCCAACAATCACTCACTCTGTCTCAAAGCCCTGAAAAATCTACTTATGGCTACTTATTTTCGTTTGAAACATATGCTTTGAACAAGTCTTAAAAATGTGCTGGATCTGGATAGATGGGACAATGACCTTGAATGCAATGATTGTCTTGCTATACCAAAGAATGACCAGCTAGGCATTTTCTTGCTAAAGTATTGATGTATGATTGTAATTCTTAAGAACTTAAACGTTTTTAGTTATATGGAAATTGACAAAATTTTCCATCTACATGCAGTGGTGAAGGCCTATCAGTACACGTCTCTTACGAGTGTCATGCTGCTAGATTGTTGGACAATTCCATCTGTTATGCTTCTGACATGGATTTTCTTAAAGACAAAATATAGATTCAAGAAGATAGCTGGAGTAGCTGTCTGTGTTGCTGGCCTTGTTATGGTGGTTTTTTCGGATGTCCATGCAGGTGACCGAGCAGGTAAAACTTTTCACTCAACTTGTCATAAATTATACCTTGTCTAGGTCGGTTTTCTTTGTCTTTTTTTCCCCCCCTTCCTTTTCTCTGATTCTATGAATTCAGGCAGTCGGTTTGCTTTCATGTTGTTGGTTGATCATTTCTCCTAGTAGTGAGTCAAATAAGGCTGTTTGTAATGTGAAAACTTGCCAACCTATATGACTGATACTTTCTCCTTTTCTCTTTGCCTTTTCATATGTGTCAGTACTTAAAGGTTTAGAAGATGTATGATTTGAAATTTTTCTTGAGTTTTTGGTTCCGTATTCTATATCATATATGATTTGTTATCCGTCAAGTAAACAAAAAAAGAAAAGAAAGAAAAACATGAAAAATTCTATTTTACCAAATCATTGTTTACATAGACGATCACATAACTCGATGATGAATGACCTCTAAATTTTACACCCCTTCCTATGTTAAATTGCTTTCTTTTTTTAATTGGATACATTAGTCATAATGGATTTTGTTATATCATAAAATGGATTATTTTAACTGAACTTGTATTTGTAGGAGGGAGTAGTCCTCGCAAAGGGGATATCCTTGTTATTGCTGGTGCAACACTGTATGCTGTCTCTAATGTCAGTGAGGTAAGCTTAATGTCTACTTTATCTGGGGTTCAAAGGGTTGTCTGCAACTTTTCTTGGCTGTATTTGTGTGATAGGTTTCTATTAGAGTTCCTGTCATCATCATTTGCGCAGAAAACCGTTAATCTTATTTCCCATCATGCTTTCCCATGCCTCTTCCATCCTTGTGAATTTTTTTTTAGTTTAATTTCTTTTATTTTCCATTATTCTGTCCCATGCATTCTTACATACTTGTGGAGAAGTGTTTAGATTAATCTTCCTCCCATTGACATGAGGAATTCTGCATCATGTTGGTCCTGAAAGAGGCACAACGAGAAATTGTTGTGCCATTGAAATGTATCACTACCAATTGTTCTATTGCCAGCATTGCTGGTTCAAGTTATGTTCCCCCCCTTACTCACACTAATTTGAACTGTTTTACAGGAAGCAGGTTCTTTGACATAATTGTTCTTATCATTTTATTACTTGGTTATTATATGAACAGTCAACTTTATTTGAGGACATTTTCTCCTCTTTGCTTTGAAGGGGACCATGGGGTCAAGGGTTGTTTGGTTTTCTATGCCTTGAAGGCAATCTAAACAGTTTTCTCTCTCTTGTTTCTTCATATGTTACATGTTGCAAAAAAATTTTAAATGAACAGAAATATAGATTTGTCCCTTAACTGTATACTTCTGAACACTCTTTTGTCTGAATGTTATCTTCAAGCATTGGCCTCAAAGTTCTCCTTTTCAGGGTTGATTACTTTGTGATGGCTGGGCCAAATATGACATTGTCGAACTGTTTCTCTAAATCAAATGGTTAATTTCCATAGCTCTTTGGGCACTTTGCAGGAATATTTTGTAAAAAATGCTGATAGAATTGAGCTAATGGCATTTCTGGGCATTTTTGGTGCTATCATCAGTGCTATTCAGATGTATCCTTGGCTTTGCTCCTTACATTTGTTTTTTTGAGGATTATAAATGTTTCTGGTTGTGGACTTCTCTCTCTGTTTAGTCAATTAGTAGTTTAGTCTCCTATTGCCATATCCTTGCTGGGGCTTTATTAAGGTTGCTGTTTCTTCTATCTCCTTGATATGAGCAACTATATCTTTTAAAGTTTATCTGGGCTATCTGAACCAATGTTGAAGTTGTTGTTTCTTGTCTCATTGTCATGAAACTTTGTATTCCTTAATATGATCTGTAGAAGTATTCTTGAGCGGAATGAGCTCAGATCTATTCATTGGTCAGCTGGTGCGGTAAGTTTCTTGTCCACCCACATTCTTGATTTGGAAATTTGTAAAACCTCCATGGAACTTGAAATTTGAACTCTTGAATTTATAGTCATGAGATTGGAGTAGATACATAATGGCCCAATTCATGTTACTGAAAGGGATAAAAGCTTGAATTTAGGGAAACTAAAATGTGGGCAGAGGATTTTTTAAACCACATGGTACTATTTCTGGATTTTTGCCTATTTCGTATAAATAGAACTTGGGAGTAAACATTCAAAGGATCTATTTCAATTTTACGACTGGCCAAGTGAAGCACCGAATGTAACTACCCAACTATTCCTCTCTGTCGCAAAAAGTTGGGAGATTCACCAAGATTAAATGATCTTTCAAGTGATGGATTTCAAATCGAGTTTAAATTAAAATCTCATTTCCATAGATAGAGATCTTCCTGCGATGAGCACTGATATAAACTTCAACTGTCAAATCATGAAATAGTTTCCTTGTATCGGTTGGTTTTACATTGTTTCATTTATGTAATTGCTTTCAGGCTCTTCCATTTGTTGGGTTTGCGGTGGCCATGTTTATGTTTTACTCCTTAGTCCCAGTTTTACTCAAGGTACATAATTTTAGATGCCTATGATCTTCCTTTTGTCATGAGTACATGAATGTGCCTGGCTGCTGGGGTGGGCTTGGAATCGGAGTCTGAAGAGTAACTGTGGATTATGAGCTAAAGTTGGGTGTGTTTTACACCTTATATAATTGCTTCTTGTTCTGCATTTTATTCTGATATGTAGTTTATTGGTCAATGACATTAAAGGTTTGCTTGCTGCTAAATCTCTAATTATGCTACTTGCACTATAAAGTTCAACTGACACCACTGCTATCACCTTTCTACAGTGACTACCTCTAGGTGGTTTTCCATTTGTCTCAAAGTTTTCAAACTTCAATGCATTAGAAATTCTATCTATTATGGTGCATATCGTAAACTTTTCCCGAGTATTATAATTATAACTTATCTTTCCTGTGATAGCTTCTATTTGGGAAAATTTTGGATCAGTTGTGAGATCAGTAAATAGTAAGTTATGCTTTGAACAGCCAAATGGATGATTTGTTACTATCCCTGACTATTATTATTTGCAGATTAGTGGATCCACAATGCTCAACCTGTCTTTGCTGACATCGGACATGTGGGCTGTTGTGATTCGCATATTTGCTTATCATCAAAAGGTTGTTAGCTTGTTATAATGCATCATGGCTTGTAAAATTGAAGTAATCTAGTATCAGAAATTTCAGTTGTGCAATTTCCTTTTTCTGATTCGATATTGTTCAGGTTGATTGGATGTACTTTGTTGCCTTTGCTGCTGTAGCTGTCGGGTTGCTCATCTATTCAGGGTATGCCTTGCAATATCATTTTTGTCATATTCCAACTTCAGCAATTCATTAGCATAGCTGCATATAACTTGGTCTTTCATTCTGTGTCAGTTTCACATTTATGTCAGTTTATTATTTGATACTCCTACAGATCTAATAATTCCTCCAATTTTCCAAAAGTTAGCCTTGCTATCTATTTGTGTTCGCAGTTTGATGCTATTCCTTTTCATGGTTTTTGACTTCAACTGCTAAGTCAGTCAAAACCTATACTAATGTTTGCTGAAACATTATAATCATTTTTTGCCAACTTGCTGGGAAGGAATCAGTTACCAAACATAACTGAAAATGTCGCTTGGAACATTATTTTCAGCTAATGCTTTTGACTTTCTGACGATGAAATCATTTCCTTTGCCTTCCTGCAATGTGGTATTAACCATGTCAAATTTCCGTGATGCTTCCGTAGGGGTGACACTGACAAGCAAGATGATCAATGTCATGCTGATGTTGCCAATGAAGATATCGAGAGAAGCAAACATTTTGGTGAGGAGGCTGGATGTGGGAGCTGCAATCAAGGGGATATTGCAGGGAGTTCAAAAACAGGGGATAGTAGCAAGCAAGACCTTTCTACCACTGGTATAGTGGAAGGCAAGACAACGAAAACAAGATTGTTGGAAGAGATGCGACGGTGAAGAAATCATGATTTTTTTAAAATCAAATTTTAGAAATTAAAAGCAATGGAGCTTTAAGAAATTGAAGACCAGCGGCACTGACTTCTGAATGACAACAAAAGAAAAAGTTAATGATGGTTGCAGGACATCAAGGGATTGGAAATTCTGTCACTCCTGCGGCCCTCAGTGGTTTAGTCAATAATGTTTCAGATGATTAGCAATTTTTGAGGACTATTAGTCATCAATTGAAGCATGTTTTTCTTGATTTTCTGAAACTCTAGATGAACAGTCAAATAGAACTTACCAACAGAGAAGAAAAATTAGGTGAGAACCCACCAATGCGTGCAACACTTGATGTTAACAACTAATTTACATGATTACGATTGATTAAATTACCAAAATGGAATTTCAGAGTGTATATGCCGGAAAATGCATTTACTGTGCTTTGAAACTAATATAAGAGAACAATTCGAAGCAATGAGTAGAATGGTTCAGTATGAAAATTGGTTCATGTTATGAGAAGCGAACCTTCTGCTCCATTACAGTCGACAGAACCCATTGTTTAGCACAAAGAACTCATGTCATACGCCTACGGCAGAAAACTTCTGTCAAGTTGCAACCGAAAGAAAACAGTTGAAACTAATTCTAGGATTTATTTATTCTCCTTCAATGCACATCCGAGAGCTTATGTTGGATCTCAACTCCCTTATTGGTTAATTGCCACAGTAGGAGGGCCAGGAACTTATAACGACTTCATGCTCTTAAAGCCATCACCATGATTTCTGGGCTTCTTCCGGTGAGACCGCGGGAACAATAGCTGTTGAATCCGCTTCTCAGCAGCTGTTTCACAAGTTGCCTGCACAGAACAAAGAGAGAAATTCTAAAAAAATTTATTCTAATGAATCGGATAGTAACATCAGCTAGAGAATTATCAATATGTGTTGGAGGATGTAATTTAAACTAGAAAACCGAATCTGCTGGCATTATTTACAGAATGTAACCAAATCTAAATCAACAGAACTTAAATTGCACAGGCATAGCTAAACGCTCAAATTTCAAAACTAACTGTTTTTGCAGTCAATAACTGAATTTCCAAGCCATTAAATTATGATGAAAATGATACTAACTCTGCCTCATATACACTTGCGTCTGAAAATTTCTAGGATCTAGACAGTTTAAATATAATCAGATGGACATCTGCAATCAATTGTTGAATATCGCACATGGACTGGATTAGAAGGGACGCTGCAGGTCATCTTAAACTTACCCGAACTTTGAAGGGGAATCGATGAGTGCGTACTTCCACCCCCGAGGAAATTCTGACATCCATGCCAAGGCTATCAACCCCAATCAAGTTTGCCCCCTAGATAATTTTTGAAAAGCCAATCATATACTTGATGAAAATAATGTGGAGGAGGAAAGTGACTAGGGCTAGGCTTGATGCCTCTGGGCAGTGTTAGAACTTGGGAACATATGATCTTATAAATAATTGCATGAATGTTGGATTCATATAAGAATAAGGTAGACAACAGCACATTAATAATAACCAACAATAACTCCAACAGAGACAAAACTAAGAACCAGCAAAAACAGGAAAATGGATAACATTTGAAAGTGACTACCTCAACATGTAGGCCCTTCCTTTTACAAAGAGCTTTCAGAGCAACACTGAATCTAATTCCCTTTGCACTGAAGTGCTCTAAAATAGCTGATGTTGAGTGTACAAGGACGTCAGGCTCAGCATCTTGAAAATCTTGTAGACTAATTACACACTGCTATACCAGAGAAAAGTAGAATCAGGACTGGAGTTGATCTTCAATATAAACAAATCCCATCAGAAAAAAAGCTTCATACGGCCATGTTAAGTAAAAGATAAATAACAGTTGCAAAAGTTTATCATTTGAAAACTGCTGCCGTGCTCCAATAATGAGCTGTATCTTATTTCACATCTTCATCTGAATTAAAATCATGATTAATTACAGGTTTAGTACCAATAATCCGAGTTGCTTCCCAACCCTATCCAGCCAAAACAAATTGAAAAAGAAATAGAAGGGCATAATTGTGCTAGAATACAAACTTATATAGTTGAAGCTGTACATGCCTGGTTGCCATACACAGAGAATAGCTCTATTCCCATGATCTCTAACCTGTAGAGAGTTGAACTAGGGCTGCTTCCATCATTTATGGGACCAAAACTTGAGATATCTTCACCTAAAGAATGGAAATAGAAATTTCATGGAACAATTCAACATGCAGATAACCCTATGAGAAGAACAAACTCTCATCTAGAGGCAATGGCTGCTAAAATTCATAGAGAATATGAAGGGCCACCTCCTGCCCCTAATAAAACAAATTTCAATACCACACAAGATTCATCTAATCCAGGTTGTTTCTGAAAATCACAGCTTTGAAGAACCTAACAGAAATACATTCACTTCATTCATAAGAAATGGAATTACAAAGATGATTTTTTAATCTCCTCAGTACACTAAAATGATTATCTGAAAGCTAGGTCCAGCATTAAGTTGTTTTGGCATCAACAACATATCCATAAGATACCTTTCCAATCTGAATTATACCCATTGCTATCCTTGCCACGGAATAAGTTTCTCAAGTGTGACTCTTCATCAGAAAAAGCAGGCCTGAGGTATCCCACAATAGAGACACCATTTGAGGGATGCTCCATCTTTCTATCATGCTCCATCTGAGTTGCCTATGATAGAGCAGAAAGCATGTTAAAAAGGAAAAGGAAGAAATAGCTGCCATCATACGCAAAATCATGAGGTGCACTTTGGAAAACTATCTACAATTATTAACTAGTGCTCCTTAATGGCATTCCGAAAAAATATCTCCCACAATGCAATGGAAAAAAACAAAACAAAGAGAGACAGAAGATAGTCATCCATTGACAGCTATTTAACAACTGTCATCTGCAAATCTTTTAGATTTGACACAAAGAGGTAAATAAAGATTCCCAATTAAGTGAATTCTCTGCCAAACATACAAGAAACTGAGTTTTGTAATCACCTTAGTCAAACACTTGGCAAAATAGAAAGGATGAATCCAGCTGCAAGTGTCAGGCATCCCCCAATCAACTGGGACATCAGACACTTCAGAAACCATTACCTATACAAAATTCATTAAGTACACAAAATAACCTTAGAAAACTAATAATTCACATTGGGGAAACAAACAGACGTGAATGCTTACCTCCAAATAGTCATCATCAAACAGAGTATCCTCATCATTACTAGTCTTGAAAACGTTGTACTCACTTGCTATCCTTTTGTTCCCATACATTGGAATATCCATTCCTATCAACATATTCTAAACATAATGAAATGATATCAGAAAAGTGATTCAAGTTCAGGTAACAATAAGGTCTCGCCGAGTCACATATTCATCACTTATTTGAAAACCACTACCTCTACGCAGCTTCTAGATAAAATCACATTTCACTATGAATCTTCAGTGATTGGTTATCTATAAGTTTCACTATATTTACAAAACTGGTATGAAATCCTAAGAAGAAAATCTGTTTTGCTTTCTGCATTATTGTCAAACCTATGAAATTAGTAAACTAAGAGTCTGAAGCATTCATCTTTAATTTGAAGATTAAAGAAGGGGTTTCTTGTTTTCTCAATAGCATGACAGGATGTGACATGTTGGGAAAAGCAATGAGGGAATTGTTGGAGAGTGAAAATTTGCATAAGGAAAATGAAATAAACAATTGAATTACTCATCTTCTTGATACTGATATGAATGGAAAAACAAAGGAGTCCAGGGGAAACTACAAATGTGTTTCACTGTCCTATTTGAAACAGATGATAGAGATAGAGTAATTATGTAAAGAAGCAATATGGCTAAACTAGAATCTACTAATAAACTTTCATCTACTTCATGTTTTTAAGGGTATTCAAGCAACTAGGTCGACTAGACACTTAATCGCTCCTTTTTTTTTTGCAGATATGGGAAACAGTAATATATCCATTTCAGTTGTTGGTAAACATTTAGTAGGAAGTATGTTCTTACCACAGGGTTGCTGGCGTCACGATCATACAAGATGTTTTCATCATCAAATATTTCAAAACATATGTCTGGCAACAATATAAGATATGAAATAATGAGATTCAATGGAAAATGAAGCCAATGCTGTATACATGATTCCCACATAACATCAATGACGGACCTCCATAATCATCGATAACATACTGATATTCTGCCCATGAAATTTCTTCATGTGGTTCATGGTGGATACTTCCAGGAAAGACCAGCAAAGCACTAGTGTTGGCCTAAGAAACCAATACAAGCAACTAGGGACTCTTCAGATAAGGTCTTGCTAAGGGAAAGCTTAACAAGAATATGATAACAGTGGCAGCAGATGAATCACACAAGTACAAACCTCAAGAGTTGTTCTTGCTATTTCAGCAGATGTAAGATGAGTTTCCCGGATTCTTTTGTTGATTTTCAGTTCTTCAAGAGGATGATAACCTTGGAGACTTGTATAATTGGTCGAGTCAGGAACTGAGTCAGAGTAGTCTGCAGCAACTGAAACTTTCAAATGGCAAAGATCACGTCCGACAGATGACCAATGGAATTGTGTTGATCCAAAAAGAGGATTTCGACATCTGAAATTTTGCAGAAGATAACAGCATTTTTCAATCAAATGTTCCCATTAGCAGCTAACTCAATGTCAAAATTAGAAATGATTGAAAAATTTTCAGGTAACCAAGACTATTGAAAAGATCATTCTCCTAAAATATGACAATGATTTTCCATTTTTTTTCCCTTGTCTACTTTGTCCTGGGGTTCAGGGATTGAGGGAGTATGTTAGCTGTATATAATTCAAATCCAAAACTTATAAACATAAATTTGGATAATTAAATCACACAGAAACGAGGAAAAAAAAATCAGAAAAAACAGGAAGAATATCATGGAATTCAACATATTTCTAACTTCGAGTAGCAGCAAAATATTCAAATTGAGAATGTACCCTATGCTGGAGAAATCAGAATCTCTGCCATTATCAATAGAAGATTTGATCCAACTGTTGGTTATCCCATAAGACGTTGAACAACAAACTCCATCTGAGTGGCATAGTTGGCACTGCAAAGGACCTGAAAGCAAAATAAAAAGCGATGTTGCTGAAAATGGTATCATCAATAAGCCTCAAGCCTCCACAAGAGGGAGGCCCACAAGGAAGGGGATTGACAAGGAGTTGAAAGAGACAATAAAAGTTTTTGAAATCTATACCAGTATCTCGGATGAAACAGAGGAAACAAATAACAGAAATTTCAATCAACTAATTCTTATGATATTGCCAAGTAAATGGCTCAGGCTGACGGAAAATAACTAAGGTCAATGTTGTGGACGCATTCTTGGGGAAAACGTGAGAAAGAAAAAAACATTAATATGAATTTTTATCGATTTGTTAGATAGTTGCTGTTTTATGGTTATTTCCTTATTAGGATAATAATACGGTAGGAATCCTATTATTGATAGGATAATAATAAGGTAGGATTATCGAAAGTAGGAAACATGCTTAGAGTAGGAATTCTATTATTGAAAGGAGACTTCGAAAATAGGAAGCATGCTTAGAATAGGGATTCTATTATTGTAAGGAGACTCGCCTTTTTAAAGGCAATCAGAATTAATAACGAGCAAGTCAGAATTTATTCAAATAAGAGATCAGAGTTCTCTGTATCGAACTCTAAGGTATCAGCCTCCCTTTGAAGAGCTGAAATTCTACTCAAGATAGGTCGACCAAAAAAACAGTATACTCATCCTGTGACTCGATCCCAAACACGGGACCATAACAGTCAACAATCATCCAAAGAAAGATGTTTACTGCAAAGTTATGAAGATGACAGAATAAAGTTATACTAAAGATAAAAATCATGATGCTTGTCTCAAATAGAGAAATTCCACTGAAAATATGTCTTGCTTGATTTATCCATATTACATACTGTGCCATCTTCTGCTTCAGGCAGCATACTTTGTAGAAAAATGATATAAACTAAGATGAAAATAGGAAATAAAAGGAAAGCCAGATAAACAGAAATCATCTTTTCTTTCATCATCTTAACTCAAAGGGGTAAGTGGGTTGCCGACTCAACTATTTTACTCCCGGGTTTCTTGTCAAACATAATACAGCAAACTGAAATTTACAGCAAAACCTTCCCCAGTTAGCAATAACCCATCCAAGACTATCCAAAATATGGAAATTAAGGGGCATTTCCCAGAAGCACTTGCAGAAAGATATAGTGAAAAGAAAAGGCCAAATTATTGCATCACTTTCATAGTTCAAACTAAAAGTTCTGGTCGCAAATTGGGTATTGGTAAAAATCCAATCAAAGCTTCAAATTTGAAAGCAAAGGGGAAAGCTTTACCAACAAATGGAAACTGAAATGAACCAAAATATCGAAATGGGTATCTGCCATGAAATCACTAGTACACATGGGTATGGCTGAAACACTCAAACAATATTGTTTCTCCTATGATTAATTAACCAAGTAACAGAATGCATCAGAAAGAGGTACAACAGAGAAGAAGAAGTGAAAAGCTAAAACAAGAAGGTAACACTGAGATTTGCAATGGAGATTACCAAGGAAGAGCGAAGAAGCAGCTGCGATCACCATGAGAATTAAGAGAGAATAGGCAGGGAATAAAAAAATGGATGCTTGCTAGTCCTTCTGAGTTACTAGGCGTGTGTTTGCGGTCTCAGAGCAATTGGGCCGTCAAAATCTGTGTCAGAACTGGCTTTGTACGGCGAAAGTGGCCATAACGCCCTTGATCTTGAAGGACCCCACTATTGTGCCCTGGTCCTTCCCCTTATTCCGGACCAGATCTTCTGTCTCACCAATTCTGTGCCCCCTGTCCCACGTCCCACAATGGATGGCTAGGATTGGTTGTGGGACAGGGGGCACAACTCTAATGAATGGCTAAGATTAGTTGTGGGACAGGGAGCACAGGGTTGGTGGGACAGACTATTTCAAGCCCCTTTTTCCACTCTTGAAAATTGGAAGTCACTAATTTTCATTTTCCTTTTTCTTTTCCACTTTTCTTTATATATAAAAACTAAAGACACGTACAAAACTGTTTTTTAATCTAAATTCATCAGAATTTAAATATTAGTAAACTCATCCTTTTTAATTTTAATATATAATCTAATTTTCATAACTTACAAAAATCATAATA
>JANZXV010000001.1:17208683-17221116 GCA_027576455.1 Erythroxylum roigii | reverse complement strand
TAACAGCTGATAGAATCAGCTAACAGCTAATACAATCAGTTGTTTGCCAAACAGGGCCATAAACAGCTAATGTTAAACAACTAATTTTACCAATCATCTCTAACAAACAGCTAACGTAATCCGCTGGTTAAATTAGTTGATATAATCAGCTATCAGCTAACAGCTAAATGCAATCAGTTGATTGCCAAACAGAACCATAATGTTTATTTGATAGAGATGGGACAAAGTATTCCATTTTAAAATTATTAAAGGGTAAAATAGTGTAAGAGATAATGATTGGGGTCATCTTAGATTTAGGTTAAAAGTGTTTTTTGAACTTCAAAGATAATAGTCGAATACAACTTGAACGCTAATATTTTGAAATGTTTAAATTAAACTATAATGTTTTAAAAAGTTTTAAACAAATTCTAAATGGATGAAATATTTGACAGAGTTAACTTTTCGTTATGTAAATGTCATATCAATACTGACGAAGCATTACTTTTAGTTTTTTTTTTAAAAGTAGGCCTTATTAACTAGTTTTTCTTTAAATTAATTAAAAGTAGACCATATAGTAATATGACAGTGAGATTAAATTTATATATTTTAGACTGAATCTCACTTGTCATGTGATTATAAGGTTCAATTTTGTTCATTTTAAAATTTGTCCCATTTATCACATAGCTGTGAAACCTGCCTATTGTTAAAAATAAAATATTGGAAAATTAACTTTGCTAAATTTTTTTATTTACTTAAGCTTCATTTTAAAAGTTTTTAAAAAAGGATTTAATCTAAGCACATTAAAACATTTTAAAATGTTTTGTATTCTATTATAATTGTTGAGATTCAAAATACTTTTTTAGTTCTTAAATTTTTTACCAGACATTAGGAGCAAATTGGATCTTATGCCATGATATTTCAATTAGTTTGAGGATCTTATCATCAATTGGCAATACCTAGAAATAATCATACAAAGGAATATAACCAAATTTATTTCTCATTCAGTATACAAGATGAACTATATATTCAAAGTTTTAAAAAATTGGGAGAAGGCAGCAACTCGAGGAAGGTTGTTGCTTCCCTCTTAAGCATATTACAAATTCACAACAGCTAAAGTCAGTAAATTGCATCTAATCATCCCAATCTGAGCCCCTCATCTTACTCAAAAACAAGTAATAATTACGCGTACAGAAAGGAGGATGAATACCAATAAATCACATGAAAGCCTACACTCAGAAACTTACAGCTTTTTAAAAATTACATTTTTAGATCACACACCACCGGGACTGCAACTTCAGCATAAATAGGTCCAACAGCGACGATGAGACCGGCGTCATCTCCTCTCATGTTTGAAGAAACATGGTATCACCAGTTCATTCCAACGATGTGGTTGAAAATCACCGATAGCCACCACCATATGGCTGTTGAGGCATGTAACCACCACCCATCATTGGATTATATCCACCATACATGGCTGATCCAGGAGGCTGCATCTGGCCCCTTTGCCCCATCCCCATATTCACCCCCATTCCCATTCCCATTCCCATTCCCTGCTGATTCATGCCTCCGTAGCCTCCTACACCCATACCTGCACCTGGAGCACCACCCATGTTCATACCCCCACTCATTCCCATCCCAGAACCCATCATAGTATTTGAAGGAGTCCTGATGACACTTGCACCGGCACGGCCAATTCCAGACCCTGATCCCATAGCCTTGCCCATCGTAATAGTAGATGCAACAGCAGATGGAGGCGGTTGTTTCTCCATCCTTTTCTCCTTACGATTAAGGGCATCAAAATCAATTCCAATGTCTGACAGTGGATTGATTTTAGCTGCATATATAACCAAACATGTTAGATCTCTCCTACAAGATAATCACTACCCACTCACCACAAAGATTTGATAAGATCGGCTCTAGCTCAAAAATTAGTATACTTACACCCAGATATGTTCAGATTGACCAGTCCTCTGCTAAGTGTATCTGCCCAAACTGTTGACTTGGTCTCAAATTTGTCCTTGGCTGGTTGAGTAACTATAGCTAGTGACCCTGTTGAAGATGGAAGAGTTGCCTGTGATGCCACGAATGTGCTCATCCCTTGAGAATATAAGTTACTAAAGCCATTACTGTTATGTTGAGCAGTTGGTCCAGTTGCAGTTTGAAGCCCTCCCTGCAAAGCAATTGGAGCCACAGACCCCTGCTGCAAGGAAGAACTTCCATCATTGAGCTGTGAAGGAGTTGGTCCAGTTACAGTTTGTTCAGAAGTTTGTGACATCACTGGAACTGCAGAAGGTGGTTGCATAATAAAGTTTCCATTTCTAGATAGTGCAAATTGTCCACCAGGAGTTTGTGGAGTCATGCTTGCTGGGATAGGTGCAGTAGATCCTCCCTGATAGGGAAAGTTTTCATTGTTAAACTGTGAAGCTTGTCCAACCAGAGGCTGAGGAACCAAGTTGGAAACCATAGGCGCAGTAGATCCTCCCTGTGAATAATAGTTTCCACTACCAAAATGTGGAGCCTGAGGACCAATAGTGGAAGCCACTGGCACCATAGTTTCTGCTTGTGAATTGAAGTTTACATAAACACTAGTGCCTGCTTGTGCAGGTTGACCAGTTGGAGTGGTGAAACCTGGCTGGGAAGCAGAAACTGAAGGTCCTGATGGTGGGAGTATGTCTGCCAGAATGTCAATTTCCTGGTTTTGCATTGACGGTTCTTGAGGTATATACTGTGAGTTCGAAAGTGGAGGTTGAACATTGGATGTTGAATAAGAGATGCCAGAGGATGAACCAAAGTCATTTATAGACTCAGCATTAAATGCAGCATTATGCAGTATTTCAGCATTTTGATTAATGTGGGGCTGGAAAGAGGGCGGAGAATAAGTCTGTTGATGAGCAGAGATAGCATCTGATGATGGGAAAGCCTTGAAAGGAGTATCATCAAATGGGTTATCAAAAGACTGCATCAATAAATGCAATTTTGACATTAGGGCCATATATGTAAAACAACATAACTGTTGGGCTACTTGGTAGCATTGTAAGTAGAACTTAAATTTGTGAGTATCTAAAATTATTGCATATCTTCAACCAGCAGACCTACAGCAGCAGCTAGATGGATCTAAGGACGTCAGAGATCATCTTTATTTTATAAGCCAGCAGGTTAGCACAACACACCCATCTTTATGTTATTATGCAAGAACATCATTTTCAACATTTTGAAGAGGCATAGGTGGATTAACTAGGATATGTATGGTTCATGCGTGCTAGTCTCTCCATGGTGTGGGATAAGAAAATGAAGCGCTTAAGATTCCTTTCTTGGAAATCATTCCTAAAGAGTATTTTCAGCAGAACTCAGAGCAGAGAATAGTTTCTTTGGAGCACATATATTCCACTAAAAAGCAAGACAAAATACCACATTGTAAAAATGGTTCTCCTATTTTAGCAATTGATCATGACCAAATTTATAGTGATACCAAGTGATCTCTTGGTGTTGGGAATAGGAAAGCGAGAAGGTGGAGGGTGTGAGAAGGAACTGGGAGTTCATACACAACTAAAATGCTATATGATATCCTACACTAACCTGATTCATCACAGTAGACTGAGTCGCATCAGATGTTGATCCTGAAAAGTTCATCTGGACATCAGCCTCAGGGTCAGCAGTTGAAGAAGACGTAACCGGCATTATAGCTAGTGGATTTGGCGCAAATGAGTCTGACAGAGATCCAAATAAGTCCATTTCAGCAGTCATAGATGTACTGGGAACTGTTGAGGCAGTTGGAGCCATACTAGAAGCTGCAAAAGCTTCCACAAGCAAATATGAAAAGAATAAGCCCAAAGTCAGTCATGTTTGTTCAAAAATGTCCCTAAGCATGTCCCCATGCAATACTCCAAATTTATTCAGCTCAGAGGCCACTCTATTTCAGTTGCGCTGTTAATATAACACTTAAAGCACCACAGAGATAGGTTTTCACGTCTTTAAGGCACATAATTATGAACAGTGACCTAGCATGTTACGATCTTACAGTATAGGGTGCATGAATCTTTTCCTACCTGATACAGGGCCACGTGGATCAAATTCATCCACTGCCTGAACTTCCTGGCCCTCAGGAGATGCAGAAATAATGGGTGCTTGGCTTGAATTTACACTTGAATGAGGAGCAGCAGCTTTAGGAGCAGGTGGAGAAGTTTGGGGAGCCACAGGCAAAGAAGTTCCAGGAGCAATTGATGCTGAAGTTTCCCTGTTCCTTTTATAAAGGTAATTGAAAAATAAGCAAAACTAGAAATCAGGGAATCAAACATAATCTTAGTCCAACAAACAGGCACAAAGTGGCACCTTTCACTTTGGACAGGGCTTTGGGATTCACAAACAG
The DNA here is from genome assembly GCA_027576455.1 of Erythroxylum roigii. Classification (NCBI taxonomy): domain Eukaryota; kingdom Viridiplantae; phylum Streptophyta; class Magnoliopsida; order Malpighiales; family Erythroxylaceae; genus Erythroxylum; species Erythroxylum roigii. Next base: position 17,216,771 of record JANZXV010000001.1, on the reverse strand, counting down.
CTTCTTCATAAGCAGGAGGAGCACTGATGTTTGATTCAGATAATTTTCTCTCAAACCTCCTAGTAACAGTCATAAGTTGAGATTAACAAGGTTCAGAAACCATAACAAAGCAAACAAGAACAAAACACTATCAAAAATATTTACCTTCCATCATGGGATTGATCATCAGCTCTGGCACCACTACCACTGCAGAATTAACCATATTTTTTAGTATGACAGTTTAGGTGGTTGCAAATCAACAACGTGCAGACATCTCAGCAAATTTAAGTTGGATCTCATGTATTGTGCCATTCCTATCTGACACTTGATATGCAGTCAGTATTTGGGTTGTTTAATGCACCTTATAATCTAATCATACGGGCTAAAGTGCATCAACTAAAACACATTAATTCAAGAAGATGATTTGAACAGCTTCTCCCATCTTGACAATTGTCTTAACAGATAAGAAATATTTTCCCAACTCATGAATTTAACATCTTTCCTCTTGCAGTAAGCCTCATATTAATTTCACAAACATTTGCTTAAAAGGAAATGCAGGGAAGTTTCTTAACTTCTTCAGTGGTAGTGGAGGCATATAGGATGCTAATTAATTGTTTCTAATTCGATGAAAAACTTGAATCATCAACACACCAGCTATAGGTAAAACAAAAAGTTTAAAGACAGTGGGAACAGTACCATGATGATGCTTGACCATCATCCTCATAACCATGGTCTCTGTCTCTATCTGCAGTCCTGCCCCGTGAACCATAACCATCATCACTTTGACTTCCTCCCCGATAGTCATCATCTCTATAGCCATCTCTGCTGTAGCGATCTTCATATTCTCTACCATATCGGTTTCCATCCCGACCATATGAGTCCCCATATCTTCCATATCGGTCATCATCTCTGTAGTTGTAATCTCTATCTTTTCCATAGCCATTTCGATCATCATCCCTGCTTCCATAGCGGCCTTCATAACGATCATCCTCGTATCTGTCACCATATCCTCCAGAACCAGGTCTGTACATCCCTCCTGTTGATGCAGTTCGAAACCTATGAAAAAAAAATGCAATTTATATTTCTTGTTAAGAGTTTTCTTCCAAAATGCAAGATTTTCACTTAACAGTAGTTAATGGTGAACTAAATAAGCAATAGCGTCCCAAATGGACAAATTGGAGCTCATTATCAATGTTCAGCATTAGCCACAGACACTTGAAACTATTTGACAACTTGATAGAAGAAATAACTTACTTATCTCTATTAGCGGCAGCCTTCTGTCTAACTTCAATTATCCTTTCCTTGTCATTCACCAGCACTAAAAGAGCTTGAGATTTCCTTCTCACGTTATTACCCTGATCCCTGCCACTCGAATCTATATACTGGAAATCTGACAATGTCTACAATACAGGAAAGAAAGCGATATAAAAGAAGCAATCATATTATTGTAAAACTTCCATCCCAAGACAATAAATTGGCCACCCAAGTCATTAAGTTGTGAAAATTACAGATATTTGGTAGCCACGTTCCCTTATCTCATCTATTACACGCTCTGATCCATGAGCAACAAGGTACTCCAACACAGTCAAAGCCTGAGACAGAAAAAGACAACAATTGGTGTGTTAGAAGCTTATATTGCCATATTTGAAAAAAAAGGCCATACTCCAAAAATACAAGTTTGTCTAATGAATTTATTTTTATTGTCCATCCATAAAATTATCTAAGACTAAAAAGGCAGTCATACAAATGATGAATCAGTTCCATCAGTTGTATCATTGAGGAACTAACACAACATAATTCAAACCTTGTAGACATGCCGCCAGTTCTTGCCAGTATCATTAGTCCGTTTCCAAAGCACCGTCATGATTATCTGGAACTCATGACTGAAATAGAAAGTTCCTAAGTTAAAATCTTTGTAACAAAACAATGGATGCAGAACATCAGAAGAAAGTTGAACAAGCTTACTAATTTCTTGTTGCCTGAGCAATATCTGCCAAAAGGGTGCCATGAGGACCCCAAGGCTCATTACTGGTTGCATCAAGAACCTGAAAGAAAAGCATAGAAATTAGAATGCAGTTTTTCGACAAGGCGGTGATGCCTCTACCAAGTCTGGAACACAGTTTATAGTTTGACAGATAGCACGCAACAACCAATGCCAAAAAAGATAGATTAACCAAAATAACTTTCTGACAAATCAACTTTACCTTCTGTTCTATCCCAGGAACTTTGAGTACTTTTTTGTTGACCTCTCTTTTACTGCAACAAGTAAAATGGACCACTTAGGTTAAGGTGGTGTCTAGATATATAGAATGCAAGAAATTCATGAAACGTGAGAAATATCCCTCAAGGTTATATCACCAAAGTTGACAGTCCGTAATATTACATAACCTTACTGCTAGAAGCTATATATTCCACTTCACATACTATACCCAATTTCAAGGTAATAAAGATTTAAACCGTAGAAAAACAAAAGGTTAAACGATGAGCAAGACTTACAGGTCCCTAACAGTTTGATCAAAGGCCTTCTTCATCCTCAAGGGATTTACCAGGCAGGCAGTATAGGGCACCAACTGAGTTACAAGTCACTTCAGAAACCCTTTTGATGAACTGCAAAAAAGTAAAGTTCATTGATGAATTATACCCCAAAAAAAAAGGAAAGTACGGAAAGACGGGATAAGGCGCAACCAAGAACAATGAACAAATTATCAGAGTAAAAGACCAATCTTTATCACAAATATGTAAACTTTGATCAGGCCGTGAACAAATAAGCAAGGATCTAAACCAACAAATCGAAGCTGTACGCCATATTTCACCTCCAATAAATATGGCAAACACGAGATAGAAAATTAATAACACAAAAAATTGCATTTTTACTAAACATGACCGTTCACAGAAATAAGCATTTTGACATTTCCAAATCAAACATCAATATCAATCCAAACCAACACTTTCACAGATCAACTTGAATCCCCAAACCACCAAAATTTCCTTTCAATCCCCAATCCAAAACGCAAAATCCAATTTGAAGATACTAAAAACATAAAAGCATAACGGATCAAACCCAGATCGCCAAAAAAAAAAACAGACAATTAGCAAGAATGCATTGGAGCGACATCAAGCTTAAAATAACATGAAGAAAAAACCGAAATTTGGAGAGCAGAATGAGATCCCAAAGGCATAGAAAGAAATATAAAATCAAACCAAATCCAATATTTAGAAAACAAGATCGAACCTAATCGAAAATTTGAATCCCAAAGAGATCTGAACAATTGGGAAATGGGTGCCGCTGTTGTGTGTGTGTTAAGAGGGAGAGACAAGAAAAATCTCCGAAAACTTTTTTAAAAAGGGCGTCTTTCCTTTTTCCTTTTATTAATGAATGAAATGTAATTGTCGACTACAGCTAAGCAAGAGAGAGAGAGAGAGTGCAAGCAAATGTGGTGGTGTTGTGTTTGGGTTGGGGTGGGGTCTCGGAGAATTCGCTAGGTGGTCTATTGTTATAGTTTTTTTAGATGTTTCGAGAGGATTTTAATTATGAGAAGGAATCGTTAAGCTATATATATTTAGATTAATTTTTAGAATAGGATTTTTATAAAAAATAAAATTTTGATCCTAAATTTTAAATGATTGCATATATAAATAAAATTGTATATGATTAATTCGGAGAGAGGCAACCTAAATTTTAAACGACTGCATATGTGGATCAATTGGTCCAGATTTCTCATTTAAGACTCTCCTCTACAGAAGGTCTTGAGTTCGAGTCATGTTAAAGAAGGGGAAATAGGCATGTTTCTATTGATGATCCTCTAGCCCCCTAGGCACAGCTCCTTAATCGGATTAATTACGGACGCCTCGCTTCCAGCGGCAGTGTGGAAGTTGAAGCTACTAGAGAACCCGAGGGTTGATGGGAACCTGATACTAAGCAGGGAAGCCAGTGATCAATTATCAGTTGACCAATCAAGTATGTGAAGACTCCTTGTACACAGAAGTATATAGGCTATGTAGAACCTGATGGATCTTAAGGTTTCAGATTTACATCATCTAGATTTTTAGGGTGAGGTCGTAAGGACTTAGGATTAGTCTGATTACGCCAGGATACCTAATGTAATAAAAAAAAAATATATATATATATATATATACGATTAATTCGGGGAGAGGCGAAAGTGAAAGAAACCAATAGAATAAGACAACCCAACTTGAACGCAGTTAATGAAGGATATCATTATTTAATTTTACTTTTCTGTTTCTTTTTAGGTATAGAAAGGCAGAAAGTTATTCCTTTAGATATTTTTCTAGACTTTATTTATTCCTTTTCAAAGTAAATTCTTTATTAAAAAAAAAACTCTATTCATAATTTCGATTTCTGCGCGTGGTTTTGGTCAAAATTGGGATGCGGCAAACATCGGACAGGACAGGATAGTCTATTTCCGAACGGTGGAAGCGTTACGTAGACATGCGTCTCGTAATCATTAGGAAGAAAGAATCATTCAGGCTTCTAGATAGAGTGAGTAGTTCCTCCAATATTTTAAATTAAAATGTCCATAGTTAATATCTTATATTACCTATTGTGCCTTTGCCTTACAGTTGATTTGAAATATCACCGCACATATTCTTTATCTTTCCTTTTAATAAATTATATTAACTAAAATGTACGATCGTAAGGTGTTTTAATTAAGGCTTATTCAACTAGCCGACCTGTCATTTTCTCTCATCAGTCATCACTTCCAAACAAAGACCCCTTAGAGCTCAGCCCAGATCATACAACTTGAATTCGGATGTTATATACGAAACACAATTGTAGGCTTCGTACTCAACATTAGCGACATGCCTGCTTCTCAACACTTCATTTCTTTCTTTTTTTTCTTAATAATAAAAGATTAAAAAGAAGATAACAGAAAAATGTTATATTCCTCTTGTCATTTATTCTTGCTCAATGAGAATATTCTTTGCAGAGATAAAATAACTCGTTCATCCAAGCCTAATATTTTTCTTTTGCGTCTCGGTGTATTATGAATAGGGCTTTAAAGGGGCAGTCGAGTTGGTGGAACAGGAGAATATAAAGCTAAAAGGTCTTGTGTGAATCTTTCAACCTAAACTTTCTTAATTGAACCGTTGTATAAGGTTTGCCTAGTACGAAGTGCCCGATTGACGTGATTTACAGACTATTACGTCAATTTAAAAATTTACTCAGTGTGTATTTAAAAGATAGTGACTACAACTCTTCTATTTCAAAAAAAAAAAAAACGAATAGAACATCTGTATAATTTGTAGGCTCAACTTCATTTTGTGGTTTAACTGTAACATTATATGGCCCGTGGAGATTGACTTTATCATCAAGGTCAAATTAGGGATAACACTTTGGTCTTGTTTGAAAACTAATAGTAAAGAAGTCGAAATTAATGTTATGAATACTATATCCGTATTGGTATCAGGTACAATTCAAATAATTTTTTAATTTATAAAATAATCTCTAAAATTTTTATAATTACAAAATAATTCTTTAATATATTGTTCTGTATAATTTATAATTTTATACGAACCTTATCTTCAAATATCATAATAATAGAAATTTAAAATAATAATAATATATTTATTTTTAATGTCATTTTGTTTACATATTTTACATATAAATAATATGAAAAAATCATTAATCATCTTTTTTTTGAAACGGAAGAATTCGCAGCCGTTATCCTTTGAATGCACACTGGGTAAACTTTTGAATTGACACAATAGCCTACAAATCAGGTCAATCAGGTACTCCGCACTAGGCAAGCCCTGTACGACATGCTCGATCGAAAAAGCGTAAGTAAAAGGAATCGAACACAGGACCTTTCCTCTACTTCATCAACTCGACTACTCCTAAAAAAGTCATTTAATCTCCATATAAATATAAAATAAGAACAATTTATTAAGAATCCTATAGATAATAAAATTAAATTATTAATTTTTATTACTCGAAGCTTTATTAGTATTATAAGACTATTAATTTTTTTTAATGTATGAGGATCTTTCAAATATTTACCTGCTTTTTATGAGAAATTGGCACTTTTAGCTTCTCTTCGTTGTAAAAAAAAAAAAAAAAGGATTTAGAAAGAAATTATTAATTAGTGGTTGACGTGGATTTATATTGTCCACGATTTTATCTTTTCGCTTCCATCCTCGTCATCTGTATAGTTTTATTTTTCTTGATATCGTCGTCTGCCGTCAAATGGTTTAGAGACTTTCGTATTGCATGTATCTATATCACGCAAGCCGTCTCTTTTCGCCACACACCATGAGTGGTACACCTCTATCATCCAATCCCTCTCTTCCTCCCTCCCTCTGCTCACCCCGCCAAGCTCCCCTCCTCTACACCTACCAACGTTCCACCGCTGCCTTCTTCACTCACCTCACCGGAGCTTAGGCCACCAAGCTCGTACATCTTTCTGATATTCTCTCTGTTGTTCACACTCCGACCATTTTAAGCCTGTCTGATAATCCTGAGATGTGGCAGAATAGTTTTTTTTTTTTCAACCTTGTCCTTCAATTTTTTGAAATTTATATTATTAGTCAATATTTGGTCGATATTTTAAATACCTACCGATCGGCATTATGCAAAATTACCAATACCAACCGCTGATACCAAAGAGCTAAGTTTCATACTATCTTTTGACCATATGATACAAAACTTTAATATCAGTGGAAATAGGAATGCAGATTTATTACTTAACTTTTACTTATTTAATTACTGGTAATGGATAAAATAGAGAATGAAAAATTTTAAAATAATTATGAACTTTTATTCTTAAAAAAATGTGAGTATAAATTGAAATCAAACGTTCAAAACTAAAAGATAAGAAGTGAGTGAGATACTTTTAAAATGTTATCAAAAAATTGTGAGATAGTAATTCTTATCAAAATATTATCATCAACGTCACTTATTATAGGCTTTTATTTTTAATTTCTTTAATAATTCTCTTATTTTATTTCATTGATACTATATTAAGTAAAAACAAGTTTTTTAGTTCTTTAATTTTACTTATCACAAAATAATTCATAATTATTTATAATTATATAATTTTATAAATTAATGAAAATTAATTACTTATAAAATACAAATATTTTGATTAATTTTTTACAAAACAGTTCATATACTAATTAAATGTGAATAAAAAATTTCATTATCATTTCTAGTATTTGATATCAAATATAAGCATAATTATTAACTTGATTAATCTCATTATTAATGAATACGTATTAAATACGTATAATCCATAATTTTATTTTTATTATGATTCTCGTTTCCTATTTTTATTCTTATTCTTTTATTTCGATTCTTTTATTAAACATGAAGTCTTATTAAAGGGAACAAATCACTTGTTTATATTATTCTGTGTTTAGTCTGTTTCATAAGCATCTATCCATCCAATAAATAGGACCCATAGAAATTGATAGGTAAAAAATAACAGAAACAAAAGATCGGAGCTCATTTCTAAAGGCTCCTGTGTAGCTTAATTTTCAATGAGAGAGTTCCAATATATCAATAGTTGTCATTGGGTTTATCCCTTAACTGTAACTATGTGATTACCAAAAATCTTAAAGATGCATGAGCAAAGTTTTACCAAGAGCATTCACGGCAATGGAGATGTTCAAAACTCTTAACTTCCCATGATAACATTTCAACAGAAAATGTCGCATAAGGAGGGAGTTGAAGTTCATACACCACTGGCCCTATGTGCCTGAAGATTTGAAAGGGACCAAATAATCATTTTACGAGCTTTTAAGAGGGTTGTTAGGTCTATAAGATCTAGTGATAAGGAGCAAGTTTTAGGTAAACCCACTCACCTTTGATAAAGGTCTAGTCTTTGCAATGCAAATCACTTCATTAGATGTCATATATGAGCTAGATTAGTCTTTAATTATACTAATAATTTTTTCCTTTATGTTAAGGTTTCATCCAAATCTGCTATAGAAGTGCCGTCAAACTGAAAAGTTGGAACTGAAAGAGTTAACAGGCCATATAAGACATGAAAAGGTGACATCTGTTAGTTTATGCCCTACAGCCAATCGCTTTGGTTGTAGTTTAGTGACAAATTATTTAAAGGCATTCTTTATCTTTTATATGTTTAGATG
>JANZXV010000001.1:17198358-17208583 GCA_027576455.1 Erythroxylum roigii | reverse complement strand
TTCCGCTTTATTTTGATTCGTGTTAATCATTTTATAGAATTAAATAGATCTTGGTTTTCGGGAAATCAAAAATCACGAAAAAGTTTCGTGATTATTCCGCTGCGGTCGGATCAGATCTGGTCCAGATTTTCCAACAACATCTTGATGGAAGAGTGGTACGGGGCCTTATACCAATACATAACTAGATGGAGTATTCAGAATAGATCACCTATTTTTATTACTTTGTGCTTACTTTAGTTCATGAGTATCCATCTATTTAGTAAATGAGCATCTATAAAAATTAAATAAACAAATGTAAATAAATTAAAATAAGCAATGAATAATGGAAACAAAAGTTTAACACCATCAGTGAGGTTTATTATAAACGAAACACTGCAGGCAGGCCTGGAGGCACTAACTCAAAACGTCTAATTGTCTAATTTATTCAGCACCTCTAACTATGAGAAAGGCTTGTAATTGTCTCACAGGTTTCTGAGTTGAATATTTGGATTGCTGACAAGTTTGGCATTCACTGATGTACTTCTTCACATCTTGATATTGTCCCAACTAGTGAAAGTTCATTGCTAAACGGGCCACCATGTCTTTGAAACCCGAGTGGTCAGTAAAAGGTTTATCATGGAACTCAGAAATAAGCAACTGTTGTTATTTAGAAGCTTTTAAATTATGTATACGAGATTGAAAGTCTAATAAGCGCCATTATGGTAAAGAAAGCTTCTTAAAATTTAGGATCAGTGTAGAACTTATGGTTTAACAAATGGCTCTCTAAATTGTAGATATTGTGACGCGAAGCTTTAGATTAGAAAATTTATTTATTTATTGTGTTTTACTTTTATTAGGACTATGAGGATGTTTTTATCCTTGTTATTAGGTTATAGGTCATTATAACTCATATAAATACTTCTTTATTGTATTACGGAAGAAACTTTGCCTATTTTCAATCAAAATACTCTATTTCTCTTAAGGTTTTCTCTACCTTTTGGGTTCTTTGTAGATCTTAGATTAGATCTGCGTTTTTTGTACTCTTGGATTAGAGTACTGTGTTTCTGTGCTGCGTCAGGTGGTATTAGAGCCTTGAAAACCCAAGGTTTGTTCATCTGACAATGGCCAACACCAAAGATGACGTTTGTGGGTTACCCGAAGTTTGAGAGTCAATTCACAATATAGAACGACAGCTGACATTGATTCAGGACCAATAACAAGGGTTTTTGCGAGGAGACAACATAAGAAGAATTGATAAACTAGTTATTTGGGAAGGTGACCCTGCGAAACATCCTTAGATTCAAAATCTCGTATTATGGAATCATGAAAAAAGTTCCAGTGATGAGGAAGAAGTCATCCAGCTAAGATGAAGAGGAGACTATGAATATAAACTTAAAGTAGATATCCCATCTTTTAGTGGAGATCTGGATATTGAAGGCTTTCTTGATTGGTCAACGGAGGTAGAGAGATTCTTTAATTATACAGAGATTCTAAAGGATAGGAAAGTGAAGTTGGTAGCCTGCCATCTAAAGGGGGAGCTTCCGTATGGTGGGAGCAGTTGCGGGAGTCAAGAAGGAGAGAAGGGTGGAATCTAGTTTCCTCGTGGAGGAGGATGAAGCAGTTGCTTAGAGTGAGATTCTTACAGCCAGATTATGAGCAGTATATTTTCGATGCATATCAGTAGTATCATCAAGGCGGTCGTAGGGTCTATGAATATACAACAGAGTTTTTGAGGTTGGTAGCCCGCAACCAATTGTCTGAATCCTAACCTCAACAAGCCTCACGCTACTTGAGATGGTTGAGATCAAATATAAGGGAGAAGATAGAAATCCAAATGGTGCTTACAATGCAAGATGCGAGAAATTTAGCTATGAAAGCTGAATCGATACTGAATGAGAAGCAATGGGAGTTTAAGCGCTATACAAGTGAGAAGAGTTTAGGCGATAAAGGAAAGGAGGTAATTACTGCAACCCCTACGAGGAGAAGTGTTGATAAGGGAAGCACTAATGGCGGAAGCTTAAACAAATTAGCTCCAATAACTTCCCAACCCACCAATCCTTATACTAAACCAACTCTATCAAAGTGTTACAGGTGCGGTGAGCCAAGACACAAATCTAATGAGTGTCCAAAAAGGAGAGCAATAAACTTGGTGGAACAACAATAAGAAGATGATGAAGAGGAAGTGTATGGGCCTGAAGGTGATGGTTGGGAACAATAATGAGAAAAGGATGAGGAGACGTATGTGTGTATCGTCAGAAGACTGATGATATCCCGCAAAGAGCATGGTGATTTGCAAAGACATAAGCTATTTCGTACAAGGTGTTTAGTGTTAGGGAATTTGTGTGAGTTGATCATTGATGGAGGGAGTCAGGAAAATATTATAAGTGCAGCTACTGTGAAGAAGTTAAAAATGACTACCAAGCTACATCCAGATCCTTATAGCATTGGGTGGATCAAGAAGGTTGGACATATTATGGTTAAAGAATGGTGTAAAGTGACTTTCTCTATTGGAAAGTATCAGGATGAGCACTAGTGTGACGTAGTAGAGATGGATGCATGTCAGATTCTGTTGGGAAGACCATGGCAGTTTGATGTAGATGCAATGCATTCGGAAAAAAAACACATACTATTTTGTAAAAAATGGCGTAAAGTATACCTTAGTACCTATCAGTGGCATGAAGTCTCAAGGAAAGATCCAAAAGCCTTTATTATAGGTAGAGAATAATCGAGGCAAATTTATTGGTGAAATGAAGGAAACAAAAGAGGTGCATCTGTTATTAGTTAAAAGGGAAGAGCTAGTAGAAAGCAAGCCTGAGCTTATGGTACCTCAAGAAGTGCAATCTATATTGGAGGAGTTTGCAGATATGATTCCAGAGGACTTACCAGAGGGATTACCGCCTATGCGCTATATCCAGCACCATATTGACTTGATTCTAGGAGCCAACTTGCTTAATCTACCTCATTATAGGATAAGCCTAAAAGAGAATGAGATTTTACAGGAGAAAGTAGAGGAGTTGATAAGTAAAGGCCATATTTGGGAGAGTACGAGTCCATGTGCAGTGCCAGCATTACTTATGCCAAAGAAGGATGGGAGTTGGAGGATGTGCGTTGACAGTAGAGTGATCAACAAATCACTATTGGCTATAAATTTCCCATTATGAGACTTGATAATATGTTGGATCAACTGAGTGGAACCATTATTTTCTCTGAAATTGATCTTCAGAGTGGATTCCATCAAATAAGAATAAGGCCTGAAGATGAGTGAAAGACAACCTTTAAGACAAGGGATGACTTATATGAGTGGATGGTCATGCCTTTCGGATTATCCAACGCACTTAGCACTTTTATGTGTCTTATGAACCAGGTGTTGCGACTTTTCATCGATAAGTTTGTGGTTGTTTATTTTGATGATATTCTTATCTATCGTAGATTTATTGAAGAGCACGTGGGACATTTAAGGCATGTATTTGAGGCCTTAAGAGAAATCAATTATATGCCAACTTAAAGAAATGCTTATTTATGTTGGAGAATTTGCTATTCCTCAGATATGTTGTGGGAAAAGCTGGCATTCGAGCAGATGAAGATAAGGTAAAGGCCATTAGAAATTGGCCTACACTGAGAACTGTTGGAAATGTGAGGAGTTTTCATAGTTTGGCGACGTTCTATAGGAGGTTTATTAAGAATTTCAGTAGCATTGTAGCTCCTATTATGAACTGTTTGAAGCAAGGGAAGTTTAGATGGGAAGAAGCGCAAGAGCAAAGCTTCGTCCTTATCGACGAGAAATTGTGTACAACACCAATCCTAGCTTTACCAAATTTTGAAAAGTTATTTGAAGTGGAGTGCGATGCGAGTGGGATAGGTATCGAGGCAGTATTATCCCAAGAGAAAAGGCTTATGACATACTTTAGTGAGAAACTAAGCGAGGTAAGGTAAAAATGGGCTACCTATGATAAGGAGTTTTACGCCATTGTGAGGGCTTTGAAGACATGAGAGCACTACTTAATTGGAAAGGAGTTTATTCTTTATACTAATCACCAAGCATTGAAGTATTTAGGAAGTCAGAAGCAGTTGAGGACTAAGATGCATGCTAAATGGTCAACATATGAGTCGACGAGTAGCCATGATCAGAACGCTAACAGTTAAGATTGAAGGTTTCAAATACTTGAAAGACTTATATGTTGATGATGAGGACTTCAAAGGAATATGGCAAACTTGTCAAAAAGAGAAGCCATATAAAGACTACCACATTCATGATGGGTTCTTTATAAGAGGTAACCAATTATGCCTCCAACGGACATCAATGAGGGAGAAGGCAATTAGAGATTTATACAGAGGAGGGTTAGCTGGACATTTGGTTAGAGACAAGACATTTAAGGAGGTACGTAAAAGGTATTTTTGGCCTAAATTGAGGAGCGACGTTGTTTATATTGTTTCTAGGTGCCAAATTTGCCAAACTTATAAAGGTCATGCATCAAACGTGGGTTTATACATGCCATTACCTGTGCTTGACAATATTTGGGAAGACCTTTCTATAGATTTTGTATTGGGTTTACCAAGAATGCAAAGGGGGTATAGATTCAGTTTTTATGGTGGTCGACAAATTCTCTAAGATGACACACTTTTTACCATGCAAGAAGACAACAAATGCAACAACCATTGCTAAATTATTCTTCCGAAAGGTGGCGAGGCTTTATAGGGTTCCAAAATCAATTACCTCTGATAGAGACACTAAGTTTCTGATTCATTTCTAGAGAACTTTGTGGGATATGTTTGATTCATCGTTGAAGTATAAGAGCACAGCTTACCCATAGACCGTTGGACAGACTGAAGTGGTGAATAGGATTCTGGGTAATTTAGTGCGATGTATTTGTCATGATAAGTCAAAGAATTGGGATTTTCTTATTGCACAAACTGAGTTTGCCTACAACAATGTTATCCATAACTCTATCGGTTGATTTTCATTCTTCATGGTTTACACTAAGGTATCAAATCATGCACTAGACCTTATTCAGTTACCTAAAAATGTTAACATCCATGCGAGTACAGCTAAGTTTACTAATGAAACCCAAGAAATACAAGACAACATGAAGGAACGACTTGAAAAAGCTAATGCGAAGTATAAGGCTAATATGGACCCACATAGAAAAAATCAAGTGTTTGAGGTGGGAGATGAAGTAATGGTGTTTATGAACAAGAGGCAGATTAATGAACATCACCACAAGTTGAAGGCTAAGAAGTATGGTCCATTCAAGATCGTGAAGAAAATTAATGACAATACACATGTCACTCAATTACCTTCGTGGATGGGTAATATCAATCCAACCTTTAATGGTGCGAATATTTACCCCTACTTACCGGAGTGCAAGTTAAGTTATCCAGAGCATAACTCGAGGTCTAGTTCTTTATAAGAGGAGGGGACTAATGCGGAGCTTTAGATTATAAAATCTATTTATTTATTTATTATGCTTTTCTTTTATTAGGACTACGAGGACATTTTTATCCTTATTATTAGGTTCTAAGTCATTATAACTCATATAAATACTTCTTTATTATATTGCATAAGAACTTTTGCCTATTTTCAAATACTCTATTTCTCTTAAGGTTTTCATCTACCTTTTGAGTTCTTTATAGATCTTGGATTAGATCTGCATTTTCTATACTCTTGGATTAGAGTACTGCGTGCTGTGTCATATTGAGTTCGTTAAAAATGGTTGGGTAGGAGAGGAAACTATAGAAAAGAGGAGAAAATCATTATAGTACCATCTAGAAAATGTATCCACATCTCTATTACATTTCTAGGCTTGTATACAATGTCATAATCAAATCTAAATAACTTAGTCATCCATTTATATTGGTCTAGGGTTTGAATAGTTTAATAAGGAGACCTTTTAGGCTTTTTTGGTCAATGAAAGTTTAGAATTTTCAGCCAAGTAAGTAGTATTGCCATTTCGTAACAACTTCAGTCATAGTGAAAATTTCTCGAGTGTAAGTCGAAGCGACAATATAGCATCAACAGCTTGTGATGAATCTTCACATTTAATATCAAATGGTTGGTTGAAATGCAGCACCCTACTCTTGCAAGACACGTACTCGACATCCGGAGTGATGTCTGAGTACGTACCCGGCGAGAGTGGCATGCTAGAACAGTCAAACAATCATACTCATTACAAAATTTTCATAAATCACACGCATATGCGAAAAATCAATAAACAAATTGGGCCCACTTACTTATATCACATAACACACGTTGTTCATAAAATCATGTAATTCACATCGGTTCACTAATAATTAAATAGCATCACGTATCACTTTGATCACTTATTTCATGTTTCACATTCAAGCAGTCATACTATTCATTTTAGTCATTTAAAACATACATATCAATTTTATATGCAATGCTTATGAAACTCACTTCCAATTATTATTGTTGTGACTGAGTGCCTTTTTACTGGCCCATATCCTTTGTGGATACTGAGCTGTATCAGATAATGTCCCATATCCCTTAGTAGATACTGGGTACATTCACAACTGAGCCAGAGGCTCTTATCACATTATGAGCTTTAAGCTCTTAATACTGGCGACTTTAGTCATAACTGCCTTTATCTTTCATGCATTCATGTAATGCAATGCATCAATCAAATATGATCAATCAGTTATATTATTTCACTTTACACATATCATCGCCCTTGGTCTGGCATTCAATATTTAAGTTGAGAATCACTTATTTCATTCACATGCCATTTTTCTTCGAAATTTTGTCCGACATTCAACAATCAAGTTGAATATCACATATTTCTTCAAATTCACATACAAGGAGCACTTCCAATGATTTTTACATTCATCAAACACCCCGGACATTCAATGTTTGGAATCAATAAAATCACATTCACGTTGCATATCAATCATATCAGTATTCATTCAATGTAAAAGTTTAAAACAAAACAACAATGAAATGAGACCATCTAGGTCGACTCACAGTGCGCTCTATATTAGCATTAGCTTCCATGATCCGGAAACATTTGGACATTCTATCTTGTATCATCATTATACAAAACACATATTGCACACACATTATTAATTGAACAATCACATGAACAATCAATCACATACATATGTGTATGTATTGTGCATAATGCATGCTCAATGACAATCCCAGGTATATTATCTAAATTCCCATCTTATGCTCATTTTTATTTCATAATTCATATATGTCTAATTGAACTTAGGTTTACACTTCATTTGCACACGATCATTTTAAGTTCTCCATTCAATCTTTACCATTTGTATGTGTCGAGCTTATTCTTAATCTTACACTTCAATCGTCATTCCTTTTCTAACAATAAATGTTCTCATAATACCCAATTCGCATTCACATTTACTTAATACATATTACTTAACTCCTTTGAATCATAACTACAACATATGAACATCTTCATTCCTGTTATAATCATGCCTTTGATACTTGGATATCATCCATTCATTCACCACGTTATAACCCCAATTATCACTTCAAACATATCACACATTAGTCAATTAATTCAAGCATCATTCTAGGTTCAATTTAAGCCTTAATTAAGACCCAATATCCAGTGAATGTCTATTAGGCGGACATTCATGTCCGCTGAGCTGATCTTCACGGGCCAGTTATAGAAATTTGAAAATTTGGCCATCTAGACATCAAAATCTCTTCTCGGGGTCTTTAGAAAAGTTGTAGAACTCAAAGTCCTCTTTCAAAGCATACATAAATGACCTCAATCCAAGTTCTATAGAAAAAGGCATACGACTTTCCCCAACCTATATCCAATTGCATCCTTATTTTCTAGATTTCAGTTCTTTACTTACTGTATTCACTACCTTATGCTTGGTCTATCATTTCTAGTTTAATTTCTCATCATTTACCCATTATTCTAACTCATTTCAACTTAATATCATCTATAAATAGATTATAGTCCATGATTGATCATGAACACTAAAAACAGAACATACACATATATACACATTTGTTATAAACTTTCTACACCCAGTACTCAATTTCTAGTCAAAATTTGAAACTCTTAAAGACAGAATTTTAATTCTATGTCTTCATAAAAAATGTAACCATATATCTCTAATTTAATCCAAATAAAAAGTAATCTCATTTAGATATCTATAGAACAAGTTATGGCTAATTTACAGATGCATAATCAGTGGAAAATGTTACAACTAACATTTTTCCAACACACTTTAAACACCATTTACTCACTTAATCCAACATTATATCATTCTATAATCTATTACCCATTAAAACACAAAAGCAAGACATGAATATATCCACATTTCTCATCCATGTTTTAGCATGTACCCATCCTCATTTTATGAACATTTAACTCTTAACTATCATCAAAACATGTTTCATTCATCTAATCAAGAACAGTGATGCTTATACTTACTTGATTTACCCAAAGCTTCTTCAATCACCATGAAACCCTAGCTCTCCAACATATACGATCATCACAAATAGAGGTGGAGTAGGGTAGGTTTTCTAGTGGTTAGCTAATGAAGATAACAAAAATGGAAGTAGCAAGTGAAGGATAAGAACAAGGTTCAACATTAATGCTTGGGAGAAGAGAGGGTCGTAGATGGAGAGAGTGCAAATGAAGAAAATGAAGAAGATGGAGATGAGACAAGCATATGTCGTATTTAGCAAGAGAAATACCCAAAATATGGTCTTTCACTTAATAAATTCGTGATTTAAGTGGTGTGGCACATGTCACTCTCTTAAGATCTCTTATTGGTCTTGTATTAACTAGTCCATTTGTCTCCAATTTCTACTACAATTGTCTTTCAATTTGCAATGACATAAGTCATTAAATCTTAAAGTCACATATGCAAATTTCTACTGCCATTTGACATTTATTTTTACCACTATTCATCAATTATTCTGCCACTTGATATTTTTCCTAGTCTAAAAATACCTTTAAATATCAAAAAATTTTCAAATTTTCACCAAAAATTCTGAGTCAATAAATATACTCTCCAAATCAATTCTTAACACATACAATTCACAATTCCAAATATAATCACATTTATAGATCAGCTATACCTGAAAAATGTCAATAAATGCATGTATTGTTAAGTCAATTATAATCCATATATTTTGGACTTAATTTTGGTTGATTTGTGAAATTGGTGTTCATAAATTGATGGAATTAATTGTTAAATGTCCACAAGTGGTTGCCAATACCAAAAAGATGAAAAAGGATCGAAAAGAGGAAAATATCATAAGAAATTCGAAAATTCCAGTCTGGTCGAAATTCACAGATTAGGCGTGGGCACGCCTAAGGTCATAATCCTAATTCTGTAAATTTCCAGAATTTGTCTCCAATTAGAACACAATCGCCAAGATTTTCTGGAGTCCTTTTTAAGAAGTTTCCCACCAAAATTGGAAGACTACTTAATCTGGACAATATCTAATCAAGGTAAGGGAAGAGATTTAATTCAAGAAGGACATTAATGTTGATTGCCGTATTTTAAATGGAAGCTAGGGTTGCAAGGAAGAGGATTGCACGTTCTCTGTTTTCTCCAGGAGTTGCCCTTTTCAATTCTTCCAGTGATATCATCGCATATTCTCTTCTCTTTGGGGTTCTCCGCTATTCACGCTGCTGAATATTTTCCATCGCATATCATCGCACATCTTCTCTTATTGGTTGCCGCAAATGGATTTTCTTCATTATTCCAACAGACCATCGACGAACATTCTCTCCTTGGCTGCCGCATCATGCTTTCTCCTTATTTTTCATTATTGAACTGATCATCGCATACCCATTCCCTCGTTGGTGCCGCATATTACCTTCCTTTGGTTTTATAGTTTAATTCTCCTACACTTTTCAAGTAGTTTAATCATAGGTTGTTGGGCTGATTTAATTTCTGGTTTTTTTTGTTCTTAAATTTCTGCACAATTTCAATTAGGGATTTTTATTAGTTTCATTAAAGACCTGTTATGGAGACTATTTTTATTGTTATTTCTTTTGATTTCAATTTAATTATGGTTAATTAATTTTCTTGTCTTGGTTGAGGGATCCATGTTCCATATTATTATGGTGAGATATTCTGAATCTTTTTCATATTGTTAATGAACATTGGATAATTTCAAATCTGTCTTGTTAATTGGATTTGTTAGTTTCTAGGTGCGCAACTAGAGATTAATTGATTCAACTGCTAGGTTAACAAAATCTGACGTTCAATTTTGGTAACCACAAGTAGCAAT
>JANZXV010000001.1:17160218-17171955 GCA_027576455.1 Erythroxylum roigii | reverse complement strand
AGACTAGTTTGCTTTCTGCAATCACTGTTGAGCATTCATTGTTCAATCACTTTAACCAATGAATGGATATTTTAGGTCTGAGTAATTCTTATATAACATTATGTACATTGCTGAACTGTGGTGTGAGAACTGTATCAACCTTGGTTGAAAGTCTCATCATCTGTTTTGATCTTGTTGGAAATAATAATTAAGCTAAACCAGCTTATTCATTTAACCAAATTATTATATTAGTCCAATTCTTTCTCAAATGCACTATTACAAGGAAATATCCCTTAGATTCAAAGTTAAAATGTGAAATTTTCATTCTATGTGTCATGGTAAAGAAGGAGAGAGCCTAGTTGCCTAGGATTTTCTACTGGAAGCATGAGCTTTGATACTGGTCAAACTGTTCTCTAAATGTAGGTTGCTATATCTAAACTTCCTACCCTTGGTCTCTGTTTTGAATTGGTTATTAATGTCGTATGCAGTCCAATATTTGCAGAGATAGTCCCAGGAGAGATCTCGAACGAGCATCTATGCTCTGGACATGTCATTTGAATCCGTACTAGCTTCATTTGCTCCTCCTGCAGTTGGTATTTTGGCGCAACATGTTTATGGTTATAAGACTCCTGAAACATCATCAGATGGTGTGGCAATTGAAACAGACAGAGAAAATGCTGCATCACTTGCTAAGGCACTATACACTGCAATTGGAGTTCCAATGGCTATATGCTGCTTCATCTATTCTTTCCTCTATTGCACATACCCTAGAGACCGCGATCGGGCCAGAATGACTGCATTAATAGATTCAGAAATGCTGCATTTAGAAACAGATAATTCTCCTACAGGACAAGTATACTCTCACCAACACATTGCAGAATCAAAAGAGTTGACAGTTGAAGAGGTAACCGAAATGGAATTAGAATATGAAAAGGATGTGATATTTGATTTGGATGATAATGATGAGAAGGCTCTACTGTATCACCAGCTAACATTATCAAACTCAGGACACTGACATCGTCTTGTCAGGGCAGAAGTTGGCCTTTCTGTACATTGTACCAAAACTTGAATTGACAGCAAATGCTTCGTCAGCACCATTCTTTGAAAAGATTGACGTTTTTTACAGGCGCTTTCAGTTTCACAATGACGAGATCCTGCAGAAATATTTTTCCCTTTCAGGCATGAGTAGGAACCTGCGATTTCTGTCATCTGAGAAACGAACTGACCCTGAAACTGGTCATCATCAGTCACAGGATTTAGACAATGATTCTTGCATTCAGAATCGATGTTGATTTCTTTTCATCATCTTGTCAAAAACTATTCTCTTCAAATTTTCTCAGCTTTTTTCTCCCAAAATTTACTGAAACTCATCTTATTAGCTCATAAGGTTCTTTAAGTATATTAGAAATCTTAAATATATCCTGAAAGAGACTAGGCCAACAAGGGGTATTACTGAAGATCTATGGAGCAAAAGTCACCATTAGAGTTGAGGATTGAAGGAGACATATGAAACATCAGCACATGGAAGATGTCCAGGTTCTTGACAGACACACTTCACTGAAAAGAAACTAGAAAGTAATTGTGATCTTTTCCTGGATGGCTAGGTCTCCATTTCACACTCCTTCATGTGCATCACAGATGGGATAATAAAAAATCATGAAGCAAATTTTTTTCTTTTATTCTGGCTTTTAAAACCTGAGGTCCAGTACCTATCATCATCAACGACTAGTCTGAAAGGTACGTGATGACGGTGATTCAAGAAGAGCAAGTGAAACCACAATTTGATATGGCTTGAGGATTTCTTATTTCCAATTTCCATTGATGATGATAGGTACTGGACCTCAGGTTTTAATACCTTATTCAATATGTTTTATATTATTTATTTTATTACTTATTTTTATATTTTTATTGATACATATTTATTTATTTTATTATTTTTGTCTATTTTTATTTTATTTTATTATTTTAATATGTATATGTATATTTTACGTGTATATATATAATTGTTTAATTAGTATTAAACTTCTTAAAACTTTTAATTTAGTGATTCAGCTTTTAAATTTTATATAACTTATTGAAATAATAGATGAATATTTATGTAGTGACAGTAAAAATAAATTTAAATCTAATTTTTAAAATTTATATATTAAATAAAAAAAACTATAATGCTGGTGCATCTTTTAAAAGTGGACTCGCCGGACTTTGACTTGCCCTTTTCTTACATTAGAAACTGTGTGAACGTTCAGAGTTCACAGGAGTGTTGCAGGCAAGTCACCTATGTCGACTTCCAGCAGGGAAAAAGGAAAGAAGAACTAAGAAGGGCGTTTACTTTCAGAAAATAATTTTTTGTTTTCTATCTTAATTTTTTTGCATATATTTTCAATTTTTATTTTCAATGAAAAATTGTCGAAAACATGTTTACTAATTAATATTAAAAAAATCATTTTCTAAAATTGAAAATTGCAAAACATGTTTACTAAAATGTTGGGGTTGATGGTCGCCGGAGGTGGTTGGACGGGCTGCTCCACGCTGGCTGCTGGCGCAGGCTGGAAAGACGACGCAATAGGGGCCGGCGGTAGGGCGCGTCCAAGGGCCTGCGGTGGAGGACCGAAAACGCGGCACTGGTCCGCAGCAGGTGGCGTCGCGCCGGTGAGGCCAGTGACATCTCCGAACGCCGGCGATGGTAAGGCAGGTAAGCAGGGTGGCTGGTCGGGTTGTTGGAGAAGGGGGGAGTGCGTGGATGATGGTAGGAGATGGGGAAGAGCCGAAGTGGTAGAGGGGAGGGCCGAAGTTTCAAACACAGATCTAGGAGATTTGGCGGGTTGTTGGACCAAACCGGTGGCGGGGGTGGGTAGATCGGGGGAAGACGAAGACGATGATGTGTGTTGGGTTGGGTTTCGACCACCGGAGGCGGCGGTGGGTACTGTAGCGCCGGCGGAAAAGCAGCCGCCGGCGGTTGCTGTGGCTGATGAGGAGGTAGAAGGCAGGGTGGTGAGCTGGCGGTTGGCAGATGGTTGAAGGCATGGCTTTGGGCTATTGGAGGTGGCTGGAGAACTTGTCAAAAGATTCCTAAAAATTAGAAATGAAAATTTGGAAACCTATTAAAAGTAGTTTTCTAGTTTCCTAGAAAATTGGAAAAATAGAAAACACACTTTTCTTGAAAAATTGATCTATTTTTTTATTAATAAACATGCTTTCTAATTATTTTCTATTTTATGAAAAAAATTTCTAAAAAATTAGAGAAATTTCAGAAAGTTAACGCACCCTTAGTATTTGGATTATTTAAGTATATAAAATAACATGCAAGTAGCCTATAAAATTAAATGGCTCGTACAACTACTCGCTTAATGTCATGTAAGAGTATCCTGTGTAATTTCATACAACTACTTGTTTAGTACCCTATGAAATAACATGCAAGATTGGGCAATGGGCCACATACTTATCATCTGGTATGAGCTAAACCCAAAATTAGCTGACAACATTGAGAAAATTCCAAACATTGTCATTTGGTTTTGGAATAGTTATGTTTATATTGAATTCTAGTAAAAAACGTTGTGTTCCGATTTAACCCTTTTAGGAATAAAAACTCCAAACTGTGAGGTTAAATGAGTTGTGTCTCATTTATTTTCTACTTTTTCTTTTGAAAGATACGCTTCGATCGATCCCAACATATATACTTTTAGATTTCTTATGTCAATTAGTTTTAGGTGAACACATAATTAAACTCATAAAAATCGTTTGAGGATTACGTTTACTCCAGTCCAGTATTATGAGTCATTATTATCATATTGTGTATTAAAATTAAATTAACTTAAACAGATAATAATGCTTAACTTATTAAATTAAAAATAATATAATTTGTTTTAATTAAAAATATGTATTCTTGCCTATTAATTTTCTTGGTATTCAACTCAAGATGAAAGTAATTTAAAAATATTAAATAATTGCTACTATATCTTGTGAAGCTGATAGTTATCAAAACAATATTATATTGTTCAAATTTGTGAAAGTTCGAACGTTTTGTAAATGACAAGAAGGCTCGGAACCGAGTCTGCTGCACTGGGAAAAGGGGGTTGACCTCGGAGCTGCTATTGATTGTAGTATAAGATTTATTAGATACATATTTTGACTGCATCAAGACATTATTTTAGCAGAATGAAGGAGACACGAGTAGTTAGCAGTTATTAATAATATGTTTGTAGCCAAAGTACTACTCTCACTCAAAGTTTGTTTATTGGTCCTCAATTGCAACCTAGCTTTTTGTCCGCTACTATATATGTGTAAGAATAGGCTCGTGCCTTAAAAACAAAGGCTAGTTAAGCGATTAAGAGATAGTTTATCTCTTTAATCACTTAAATCCTTGGCTTTGAATATGAAATAGCCTTAAATCTTTGAGCCAGCTGTCTCACTCTATGAGGTGCCCATAAACCAGCAAAGAGATTAGTTACTAAATCCGCCGATAGATACCTTGATCTAAGACCAAAAAAAGAGAGAGAGTTTATCAGTAGGGACTCCGACTTGTGCAGAAAATCCACCTGATAACATAACATATATACCGTCCATTGTTTCATTATTCTTTAGCTCAAAAATGTACGTAATCATTAATTAAATCTGGTGGTTCAACCTCAGTGATTCAACTTCTTACTATAATCTATAGTTATAAGCTAAGTGTAACTAAAATTCATGCCTTGCATAAGGTTATCTGTTTGTTCCTGGCTCATTTTCGTCCCTTACAACAAGACGGATGAGTCGTGTGATTTATTATTATATATGATTAAATTAAACAAATGGTTGTTTGGAGTAATCCTCAACTATATTAAGCTATTAGATATGCATTAACATTTAATATAAAAGCGTAAAATATGAAGAGATTTAGTAATACGTATCTTTATCTCTTAACAATTACACATGAACTTCGGAATTATTGTTCCCATTAGAACCAACTCGGTCTCATGTAGCATTTGTCAAACAACTTCTTTTCCAATATATAAAGGTGACTATAGTCTTAAGACATACCTCTCGTCTGAAAGTAAATAAATAAAATTATTTTCCAAATTTATATTTTGCGTGTTAAAAAAAAAATACAAAGGACTCCCACATTTACGAACCAATGGCTTTACTAACTCCAGAAGTGAGACACACTTGGTGACCAGACTGTTGGAAGTAGACCACCCAAAGGGAATCAACATTGAAAGAGGGCTGTGATGTTTAGTGCACATCATCGTATAGTTATAAAACGTCATTCCCTCTCTCTCCCTCTCTCTCTCTCACATGCCAAAGCCGCAACAAAGGAAAGAAGGATGTGACCTTTAATGATAAAACAATTCAGACCGACCACTTAAAATAAAGATTTTGTAATTAAATCATATGGACACATGTAAGCCCTCTCGGTCAAATGCTCACCAAACATGCTTTTTCTCTTTTCTTTTTACATTTCCTTCGTTAAGCCTAGTACGACACTACTGCCTGTTCATCCATGTTCTTTATAAGTCTCAGTCGCTCTTCTCCTTCTCTTTATACATGTTAGCACACACACAAACTCCTACTCCTCCTCAGTCTCATCCCTCTATTTCTATCCTCTGCTCTTTCAGATGGCTTCCAAGATGTTTTTGCCCACCCCCACCACGAGCAGTAGTCATGTTATGTTTCCAGAGAACGTTTCAGGTAGTAGCCTTTCTCTTGGGCAAGTTTCTTTGCGCAAGAAAAATGAAATCTCCCCCTCCACTGGACATTCAGTAGTACAGACCCCTTTTGTTAAAACACAGCCTGTCTCTACCAAAACCATCAAAACCACTTCTTTGTTGGCCAAACTTTGGAGGGATGTTCATGGTTGCAACAACTGGGACAACCTCGTCGAACCTTTGCACCCTCTACTCCGCCAAGAAATAATCCGATATGGTGAGTTTGTTAATGCCTCGTACAAGGCTTTTGATTTGGACCCCAATTCCAAGCGCTATCTCTCTTGCAAATATGGAAAGAAAAACATGTTTAAGGAAACTGGAATGGCGGATTCTGGCTATGAAATCACCAAGTACATATACGCCACTCCTGACGTCAATATTCCAATGAATCCAGTCCAAAATGGGACTGCCTGCGGCCGTTGGATTGGATATGTCGCTGTATCATCTGACGAAGAGACAGTTACGAGGCTTGGAAGACGAGATATAGTGATTACTTTCCGAGGAACAGTCACGAACCAGGAATGGATCGCCAATTTCATGAGCTCGCTGACTCCGGCGAAGTTAGACCCTCACAATTCACGACCTGATGTGAAAGTAGAATCTGGATTCTTAAGCTTGTACACTTCAGATGAGAGCCACAACAGATTTGGACTCGAAAGTTGCCGTGAACAGCTCTTGTCTGAACTTTCACGGTTGCTCAACAAGTACAAAGGGGATCAAATTAGCATATCATTAGCAGGTCATAGTATGGGAAGTGCATTGGCTCTTCTACTTGCATATGATATTGCCGAGCTCGGATTAAACAAAATCGACCATAACAATGAAGTACCGGTGACTGTCTTTTCATTTGGAGGGCCGAGAGTTGGTAACTCAGCGTTCAAAGAGAGGTGTGAAGAATTGGGAGTTAAGGTGTTGAGGATAGTGAACGTGAATGACCCCATCACGAAGGTACCTGGGGTTTTCCTCAATGAAAATCTTAGGGTTTTGGGAGGGAGATATGAGCTACCATGGAGTTGTTCATGTTATGCTCATGTGGGTGTTGAACTAGTTCTTGACTTCTTCAACATGCAAAACCCTTCATGTGTTCATGACTTGGAGACGTATATCAGCTTACTGAAAAGTCCAAAGAGAGTAGACGTTGAGAACTGCGAAATGGATCTTTTCTGCAAAGCAAAGGATTTGGTTTCCAATACTGCACAAAAGTGTAACTTGCCATTGCCATCGGCAAAAGCTGCAATTAAATTTGCAAACTTGGTTCACTGTCAAAGTATAGAAATTTTGATGGCTGAGAACATCTTAGGGTGGATGAATTGCTTGGCCTTGTTTATTTTTCTGTAGGTATATATGTATATATATATATAGAGAGAGAGAGAGAGAGAGACTGAAGAATAGATCTCATGTATATTGTAATTCTGCAGCCCTCCAGGAGAAAGTTCTTCCCTGTTAATTGTGGGAATATTTTTGTAGTTGTACAAATTTATGTATTCTCCTCAGTGAATTAACCTTACATGTTTGAGAGATTAAAAGAAAAAAACTCTTCTACTACATTTGGATTGTTGATCAAGCTATGTATGGCTCAAGAACCACACCTAATATCCATGAGTCAGAATACTTTTGATACATGAGTTCATTGCTTAACATGTAGTGATTCTAATCTACTAAGGTTGATCTCCAGATGATCTGGAATAGCTATGGTCGGTAATGGTTTTGGTTGGCAGATCAAAACCATTACCGACCATAGCTATTAGTATATCCTTTCTGCTATAAGGAAAAACATAGCAAATTAAATCACCTTGGATTATCTGACCAATTTTATCATGTCCAACTTGTCCAATGATCAAAACGACGTCATTTTAATTATTAGACAGAGTGAGACAATTTCTAAACTCCTCCGATGACCAAAACGGATAAAATTAGACAGATGATTCGAACTCAAATTAAATAGATAATGGCGAGTATATTATTAATGCAAAGACCGAATAACACAAGTACATTATCAACTCTATAAGTTTTTCCTATGACAAAATTAATACATATGGTACTTATGTTGGCAGAAAATCACTTTTGAGGAGACAGATGAAGAAGACTACCGACCAAGTCATGATGTACTATTTACATATAATACAAGATGATATTGAGGGGTGTTTTTGTTTATCTATTTTAATCAAATGCATTAAGATTAGGCAAGTGATCGAGTAGCTTTGTTGATAATTAATTACATAAAAGAGGAAGATAACATACAAAATATTCAAACATTTGATCTTTAACATTCACGTTAAGAGAAGATTTAGTCTTTTGTTTAAAAATCTTACAAAAATATATAGTGATAAAGAATATCATTTGATGACAATCACGCCGGCCAGTTTTACTCCTAATTAATAAGTATCTCTCATTTAGTTGCATAGATATGTGTACATCTAATTCTTATTTAATATAAAACACTGTCTACAATCTAATGAATAAAATACATAGAATCACGTAATCAATATTGGATTGTTTTTGATGAATGAAGCTAGCGTGATGTTGTTTTTTAGCAAGTTATGCCACACTTTCTAACTCTGAATGTCAAATTGAGCAGAGACAAGGACCTAGCAGTACGGAAGAGATGCAAGTCTTGAATTCCCATCTCTGTTCTCTTTTGGATGAGAGGAAAATGCACGATTGAAGGGTGAGTAAACTTTGTCGATTATTCAATGGTCAAAGCAGCAGCTCTCGAGACAAACATGTATGGTTGATTAATTGGGAGAGAAAAGGGCATACTTATCGAGTGTCATGCATGACCGTGTGGGTGATCACTAGTTTATTTGATTGCCGCGGTTGGAAAATTGTGAGTTAACTCGTTGACATATATAATTCCCTTCTCCAGGTCATTATCCAGACCTAAAGTTGCTCATCCAGCGAGAGGAATGTTCATATTCATACAGGACCCTGGTACTCTTCTCCAAATGTGAAAACCAGAATCCATTTTAACTCGGCTTCACTGTTCATTTATTGGGAATATTAAATTGAGCCCTTTATAGGATTACAAACAACAAAGTCAAATTCAATATTTTAATTTTAATGAACAAAGCATTACTTAATAAAATAATAAAGCATGCAATGTAAACCTAAAATGTCAACAGAACCGTGTAATTTGGGATATTGATGAATTCCCTAACATTTCTATTAATAATATGTCAACATAAAAGTTAGGACTTTCCGTTTTGTGAACGAATGGTGATGGTTATAATGTACGCAACCTTTCATTTATATTTTTAAGAAGAGGTAGTTTCTGTGAATTCAACCTATGATCTTATGGTCACAAAGAGCAACTATTCACCTACAACATGTCAACGTAAAGTTATACAATTTTATTTGTATATTCAATCATAAAAAACATATATTTATATGCATCAAAGTGTTATAATAACAAATTTGCCAATAACTAAGCATATTTTAACTCGCGTGCATGAGTAATTGAATTTTTATATAAAGCTATATGTAGGAGGAGACTTGTGTTTTCTTTGTTTTATTCTATTTGCTAAGAGTATATCTTCTAATATACTCACAATCATATACCTATTTTTATTAAAATTTTATTCAAATGTTTTTATTAGTTATAATTTATTTAAACCGTTCATTTGTGTAAGAATTTGTCTATAAATAAGAATTCTATAGATAGTACACATAAATTTAATAAAAAAGATGTGAGTTTTATGGTGTATTTATAAAACATGCATTAAAGATCTAACTATGTAAATCTCTTATCTTCACCTTTCTCTCTTGTTATTTTTTTTAATTTATACATGATATCATTAATTTTAATTTCTTTTAATTAATTGCATTATAATCACATTATTATAAAATTATCATGTCAACAACTATATAAGTTGAAATTGTTTGTCATCCAGTCATCAGCCATGCAAAGTGAAATTGCTACCTATATTAATAACTCTTATATGTTATTACACCATGCATATAATATTAATTTTGTTAACTAGTTGTATTACAATTGCATTATTGTAAAATTATTATAATATTATATACTATATCATAATTATTTTGATTAAGTAGGTGTATATTACTTTAGTTTTATTTGCGTATAGTTTATAATTTAGTGTATAACTTTATTTGTAAATAAGAGTTCTCATTTTGGTGTAAAAAACACATAGGAATTTAATATGAAAAAAGAGAGTTTTATATTGTGTGTACAATAATAGGAATAAGTTTAATACGAAAGCTGTACAATCAATTCTGCTGTCTTGGTCCTATAGATGGATCAATGTAGTAAGGGTGTGTTGCAAGTTTGAAAGAATTTGGCCAAAGAACTTTTAGCAATGATTTTGTATAACGTACCTATTATCTAGGTCCGACCTGAGCAAGGACAAGAAGAACACTTGCCCAGGCTACTTTTGACTTGACTTTATTTTGCTTGCTACCCTTGCCCAGGCTGACACTTATAAAAAACAAAAAAAGATAAAATAGGATCAGGTCAAGAGTGAACCTTGGGCAGGTACGAGTGTTAATTTTTGGCACTCACAACAAACAAAAAGAGACAAAATAAGATCCTTTTTTACTTGGCTCAGGCCTATAAAACATTAGGATTCATTTGATTGTGTAATTTATTAGTTTGCTTTTTTTTTTTTACTTTTTATTATCAAGCATTTGTGCTCTAAAGTGCTATTTTAATTGCGTAATTTGGGAGGCTCCCACTTGTAATAATACTGCTGATGTCTCTTGACTTGCGAGAAAATCGGATTAGCTGCAACCAAAACCAAGCTGCCGACATTGATAGTTTAAGCTGCACGATGAACTAGGATAGTGTTTGGAGATTGCCACGTTCATATATACAAGATGTTCTAGTTGTATTTGAATATATCTACTAGAATCAATTATAGTTCTTGTGTCATTATCACGTCTATCTCTCTGTTGTATTACTTGATTTAATGTTAACATGTTGCTTCATATGCATATGTTGTCTAATCTCATAACTCAATCTAATACATATTGAACTGGAAAAATTAGTGAAATCAATTACTTTAGAAATGCTTATTTAAGAATGATTGAACACAAAATTAATCCGAGAAATAAAGTTACTAAATCATTAGATCAAATTTCTTCGTACCACACCTTACCGCACCATTGAAGGCTTCAAATGCAACGCATGCACCTAAGCGTGAGTAAAGCAAAAGTGTTACGGACTTACCATCACAAACTACAAATCCTGTCTACAATCCATTGTCATGTAAAAAAGATCTTAAAAAAAGGTAGATTCATAAATTGATAAGTGAAGTTAACATGGAATTGAAGTTAGATTTCTCCCTTGAAGCATCGATCCACATTGACGTGACAAGAGGTCAGGGGCAATCCCAGAAAGGTTTCATGCAAAACTCATAACGCTCCATGACATCTTCACGTATATATATTTTTTGATATGTTGATGTTGTTCTAGGTTACCTAGCTTAACTTTTGGCTAATCAAAACCGTTGCCTCTCCTCTTTCTATTTTTGATATGAGATGGTGTTTCCTTTAAACGGGGGCTATGCCACCAAATTTTGACATGGTAACCACTATTATTAATTTATCACAACAATTTGTACAATATTTAAAAGGTATAGCCAATATGTGATTTAAAAGAATTAGAGTTATAATTATATTTATAAATTAACCTCTTCTCATCTAAATTGGAGATTAGTAAATAAGGATTTCAATTAAGAGCTGTAAGTAAATAGTGTTGCAGCGAATTGAGAGAACTTGAGATCAAAACACAAAGTTTAAAGTATTCTAGGCGTGTTGGACACTTTCCTTAAAGTGTTATTTGCCCCCACTATATTTACAAATCGGGTTAAAGGCAAATTACTTCTAGGATACAAAGAACACAAGAACATTCAAGTTGTAAGAGTATGAATATTCTTTAAGAATTATGAATACAGATATTGTGTTGGTAAAAGTTCGAACGTTTTGTAAATGACACTAATGCTAGTAATCTAACTACCAAGCAAGAATACCCAACCACTTGTGGGTTTTTGATCAAGTACATATGCAATTTTCTTTGTGTCGTATGACTAGGGATCATTTAGATACTGACATAATTGTAC
>JANZXV010000001.1:17140998-17154752 GCA_027576455.1 Erythroxylum roigii | reverse complement strand
CTATCCCCAGCGAGCTCTGGATTGTTCTCACGCAAAATGTTAAATACCCTACCAAGGAGCTGCTCATATGATGCAGCAAAAAGATAGTTGTGTTAGTCCAAGATAGCATAAAGATAAAGGCTGCATACCATCCACCAAAAGGTAGACATATTGCATGAAAACTCAACAGAAGTTAAAGTTGACACTGATTGCAAGGGTGTTCTGGCTTACATCTTGGGAATAAAGTTCTATGCAAGTTATACATAACAGATCTTAAAATGAGAGAAAATTATATCACAAAGTTGGAAATATGACAAATTATGGAGATAGTGATACAGTCTTGGTCTCTAAACTTCAAAGCCCACACACACAGATCAATAATACAGGTATAGGATCAGTCAAAATATGGAGACAGAAGTATGAAAGGATCTTTTTGCATTATTATAACTGTGATGGATGTAAACGTAAGTTTTCTACGTAGGTGTGTGGAAGCTGAACAACAATTCATATGGTAGTACCCAGAAATGTAAAGACCTATACCATAATTCCTAGCACCAGCACCAACTAATAGCATGCCTTTAACAAGCTTTGTTTTCTCCCCTAGTTTAAAAGGATTAGTTCCATTGAAATATCATTTTACCTCTTCGTATTCATAAGCACAGTCACCTCCTTCCTAAGGATAACGCTGCTGTTGTAGAGTTGTCCCTTCACCTTGCTCATCCTCATCCACATGGTCAACTACATTATTAGCCCTCCAATCATTTGGAAGCGAACATGAAATAAGCAGAAAGATTGAACAGCGAAAACACAAAAATGCCAGGTTTTTTGTACATAACAATCAATAGGGCACCTAACTCAATTCAGTTTTACCAAAATGAAGTATTCGTATGTAACAATCACACAAAATGATGGAACAAAAATTAAGGAACCAAGCACCGAAGCTCCCATTTCAATAAATTAATTACAAAACAGCGAAGTAGCAACAACAAAATCTTGCACAGGAACACATGAGCTCCTCCAGAAAGAAAGAAGAAGAAAACCATCGAATTTAATTATAAACTTTTCACACCAGATGTTCTAAAATATTGACGTGATGCTTGGTAGGATATAATAATGAAACAGCATTAAGGATGTACTTAAATACAACAATAATGCAATGATCAATAAATGACAGACTATATAAAGGTGATTACAGAGTAAAAGAGAATGAATTTTTATGTTACACAACGTACATCTTGTTACAATGCAGCTTTTTTATGGACAACCAAATCTTAATTGCATGATGTAACAACGCATATTATATTGCACCAAGCACAGTCATTATATTTTGCAACTCACCAAACCAGAATCTAGGCTATATTTTGCAACCATTCATCTGTGGTCTACTTCTACACCCTTACAGAAATTTAAATGTACTTCCAATCCTTATCTCCATGTTTCAATCTGCTCAATCAATGCACTTCATCAGGTGTCATCATTCAGTAGAACTCACCATGAAACGACCACTACACTCCCCATACTCCTTCACCTCCCCTACTTAACAGAAACTTAAACACTCTAACGCTGGTGGCAACCATAAACTAGCATAAAAGTAAAAATCAACATTCAGCTTGTCAATTAGAACCAGTTCAGGAACATGAAAAACTAAAGTATCCGGACAACAGGTGCTTGATAAATTGGTACCAACTTTCACATCATAGCCTATTATTAGTCATATCCTCACTACACCTATTACTACCTTTAAAAGAACGGAAACAGAAACAATAGATACAGTAAGTAAACATTAAAACTGTATCGCAATTCCAATAATTTCAGGTGTAAAGCAAAAACCTTTCATCCCTCCCACTGAATAGAAGTATACAACTGAAGCAGATTAGTTACTGAGATAGATATACCGAAAAAGAAAAGAAAAAGGAAGCTAAAGATATAATAATCAAAAAGAAAGGTCAAAGAGCACCTTATATGTCTGCGGCAATAAACCCAAGCACGACCTTCTTTCCTCTTAAGCCCCAACAGAAGCTTCCATTCCACAGGCATATGATCACCGACACCCTAATCCACCCTCCACCCCCTTCGCTTTTGGTTTCTACCCTCTCTTCCTCATCCTCACATTCGACTCCGGCAGCAGTAACAACGTCGGTGCATTAGATATGTCAAATTGAATAGATGGGTGAAGAAATCGAATGGGGTTGTATTCGATTCTTGGAAGTCAGGGAGTGATGAGAGCAATTGTTTGAGATGTTTGATTATGGACTGGTTTTCAGGGGGTCGGTAGAGGAGGTCGGATTAGGCGGCAAAGGAGGACTTGAGGTGACTTTGAGGAGGAGGCTGGCCACACGATGGCGATGGTGGCGATGGAGGTGGGAGGAAGGCCTTGAGTAATTCTGGCGGCGGGAGCTTAAACTCTCATTGAAGATTGTGTGGTCAATGGCAGCGGTGAAGAGCTCATCGTCGGTGTAGGAAGAGGAACAAAGGGATAGAGATGTTGAAGAAGGATAAATCTGTAAGAATAACAAGTTTCAGATGTCAAAGAAGAATAGAGATTCGTGGATTAGATAAAGATAGGTTGGAGATGGTTTTACGTATTCTTTAAATTTGAAGAATAGATATTCTGAAGAATGGGTATTCTGTGTTTGGTTTTAAACCAAACACAGGTTTAATAATACCTGAGGAATATGTTGTGAATAGCAATGCTATTCCCTTCAACCAAACAAGCCATTAGAGTTATGATTTCTTTGAAGAAGTTAAATTGAAATTCGGGTTTGAAGATTTTCAAATTTTGTTCACAAACAGGAGAAATGAGTTTAAGCATGGTGACCGATATGTATGGGCACACCATTCAACAAATTGTGAATGAATTTTTGGAATGTTACAAGAACCAAAATGAATTGATAAGGTCTAATAAGGGTCCAATGAAGAAAAAAAATCCATCAAGGTTATAGGTACGCATTCATGTGTTAAGCTAGAGGGTTGGGTTCCGGAAGCTGCGCCCAACACCTTTGGTACTACACTAACAAACCGTGCACTTATAGATTATCGAGGGTTAATAATTAAAACTTATACACAACCAAACGTCGATCATGCTGTTGAAATTTTTAGTAAAATGATTGAAAAAAAAACAAAAATTGTCCACTACTTTCCTCGCTTTTAATTGTTAAAGTATACAAGGTTTTAACTAGTTGAATGACTTAGCTTTGCAGAAACCCCTTGGGTCATGTTAGATATCAATTGGAGGGCTACCGTGGGGTCGTCGGGAGGGCTCCACTCGTGTTTTGGAAGGGGAACTCTCAGATGAGTCCTTTTATAATAAAACTAAAAGCGTACTAAAATGCCTATTAAACATTATGTAACCGGCAACTACCATATGCTCTATCATTGGAATCAAATATCCAACCAGATAAAGCTCACTTGATCTTGAACATATTGCTAAAGCAACTATGCAAAGTTAGATATTTTGTTTTTGAGAACAACATAGTAGCATTATAAAATATCTCCAACTTTATAGCCAAATCCTATTGCTTTTTTGTTAGCAGGAAAGTATACTAAGAATCTTTTTATCTCAGCCTGTTGAACACCTCAAGATAGTTTTCAACTTCAACATTAAGTCTTTATAACTCCCAACCAATATCTTGTGACAATACTTACATTTAGTCTTTGCTACTTTGTCCCTTCATTTAGTATTGTTAAAGTGATTCTAAAAATCACTTCCTAATAAACATGTTCCTTCATCCTAAATCATTTTTTTCACTTGATACTAAATTAGAATCTTTACAGTATACTATCCAGTACAGGTTTAGAACTCTCCACTAAAGGAATATATTCATTAGTCTGAAACAATCAACACATATGGGAATATAATTTATTTATGGACATTTACATGTATATATACACTTTATGTCAAAATTGTTACATGTAGGAGTAAAGATAAAAAGGAGACATAAATGAGGCTAACTATGATGGTCATACATCAATGAAAATATAACATATCACATTTTTAACTAGTATTATTGGATACCCCTCAGCAATAAAATTTGTATGAAAACTTGTATGGAACAATTTGGTCATATTTTGACTTCAAAAGTTAATGCCAACTCGAAGTAAGACTCAAATCATTGTTCTTTTTTTAATGTCATAGAGTTAATTGAATGACCTTTGTGAAAATAAGAGAATAGTTAACTGAGGGCATGATAATAACTCAAGACCGTTGTAACCTTTATGTATAACCAACTACATAAAGAAAAGATCGTAGGAATAAAGAGAAAATCGCATAATAAATAGGAGATCGTACTTTTTCCTAATATAGATATTTCCTAATGTCTAGTATACATATTTAACAGCCTTAAATGCTTTAGATCGTATATTACATTAGGAATAAGTTGTAGATTATTTTGTGTATTACAAAGCTTATCAAATATGCACTCAATATAATGACTGCAATTTTTTTATTATAACATATCATATTAAAAATGAACTTTATATCCCTATTGATAATTGAATTTTACTTATGCCTTAAATTAATTGTTTACTTGAATATAGTCTGAAAATAGTGAAATTATATTCTACAAATAGTAAGAAATAAGAAGACTCATTAAACAAGTTCCTAGTAAAGCCCTTTCTTTGTTCAATAGCATACATATGGACAAGATCTGAACTGAATTGATGAACCTTCTAAGGCAAACGTGAGTAGGAAACTTTCCTCTTCCTCCCCCTTAATTGAATGGATGCATGCTTAAATCTAATTAAAAGTAAGTGATACAACTAGGTTTGTCATGCATAATGCATAATCTTATATGATGAGTAGATAAATAGTCATCAACAATAATGCAGTCCAATTGAACTTGAAACATTATGCTTAAAAAAAAGTGAAATAAATACCAAGAATAGTACCTTATAAATATGTTATAAGCCATTCCTGAATTATGTACATTCTATAACACAAACTCTAGACAAGTAAGAAAGTTAAAGAAATAAAAAGCCTAAGAAGGTGGCAATAAGAATTATTCCAGAACCACAATCTTATCTACGTAGGAAAAGAAATTGTATTCAAACAGAAAGTGTATAAGGGAAAAATAAGTCTCCTTTACTTCCAAAAAAAGTAGTTTCCTTTACTTGCACATACATAGGTAAATTTATCAAATTGAACTAGCTATTTGCAAAATCCATATCCATGTTACCCAAAATCGTTTTTCCTTTTATATTTTTTTAAACACCTACACATATATTCTTAGTTAAGTATAGAACATAATGATATATCCTTCTAATTTAATTGTCTTTAAGTGTTGACTCATATGACATCAGTTTAAAGGAGAAAAAGGTGATTATATATATATATATATATATATATAACACACCAATGTCCTCTCTGTTGGTAGGTAACAACTAACAAGAAGCAATATAGTTGAAACAACTAAGTCTCTTTTTCTCATTTAGAAAATAATCATACAATTCAAATAAGCTTTATTTAACCCAATTGGTTGGTGTGGGTGGCGCATACCCTCATCGCTTAACCAAGAGGTTTCGGGTTCGATCCTTGTCCTTGGGAATGTAGCAAACTCCTGGGCCAGCGGCCGCCCCCGAAAGGGATGTATCAGCACCGCGAAGGGAGATTAGTCACTGGCTTCGACCCAGTGGACACCTCCTGGGAGACCAAAAAAAAAGCTTTATTTATTATGTTACGGAATTCACAATTCTTAAACTCATGAATACCTTTGAATTTCATAAGCTTACTCTATAGCTTGAAGCTTGATAATAGTGGTCCGTTACAAAATCTTGAACCACTACCAACTCAAAGTTTCTTTTCCTTTATGGTTTTAGCACTTTTTGGAATGTTAAGGAAGTAAGGAAGGGAAATTACACAAATTGATCAAAGAAAGAACATCCTAGATGGTAAATTATCATCAAAAGTTTAAAAACAAGGTTTGAAAATGAAGCCTAAAGTCATTCTAATCTCCAAGTTATTAACTTTCCTAAAGTCAAAGGAATATATATTGGTAAAAAATTGAAGCGTAGGGATGGGAGAAAAAGGCAAACAAAGCCAAAAAAGGAAAGTGAACCCAAAAACTATAACTGCATCAACACGCTGAAAATCATGCTTGTGACTAAAATAGGCTTCTTTTCTATCACTCAACTCAGTAAAATAGACGTGAGGACTTACCTAATACAAAGGTAAGTAGAATCAGATGAGACTATGGTAGAGGAGCAATTACTGTGGTAGATGGCCAAGGACGAGGAGCAGCAATGGCTAGCAAGGAGCGAGGAGTTGAGTTAAGCTACATTATGAACTTGATTGGGGAAGAAAGAAGACTCTGCTTTATATTTATTGAAACAATTTCGTTTTACCTAACATAAAATGATGTTGTTTAACATATAACTAATAAAATGTTTAGTCTTCAGGTTTGCCCAAGCTCAAATGCCTAAGCTTATGGAAGACCGTCACCCTCCCTTACTGTTTATACTCGAGGCACTTCATCAGTTATAGCCATAGATGAGCTTTTTAGTTATGGCTCTCAATCCTGTACACACTTAAGGCTAATAACAAAGAGCTCAACTCCGAATGAAAAATCAAATGGATGCTCATCAAACTGATTGGAAATTTCAACTGGGAGATCAGGTCTTTGTAAACTTGAGCCTTATAGATAGATTATTATGGCTCACTTCAACAAGTTGGCTAAGCAATATTATCATTTATTTAAAAACTTAGAGTGTGTCAAGCCTTTTTTTTATTGATTAGACTTACTTCATACTTAAAAAGTCCACAATATTTTTTCATGTCTCTATACTTAAGCAGTGTCATAAGAACACTACTACTCAGCAAGAAGCATTGCCATATGATTCTTCTAGTTCTAGCCACTACTTCTTCCCAGATTTTAGGCTTTAGTAATGTTGTAGAAACTGTTGTATTCAAAAGACTAAGTTAGGTTTGTTGCTATTTTTATATTAAGTGGGGCCATGAACCCACGTTGCCTTTTATGTAGCCAATAAAGTAGGACTTGTAAGCCCATCAAAGGATACTGTAGTTAGTGCATTTGATTAAGAATAATTGATGCCATTTTTCAATAAAAGTTGAACATGGCATCAAAGCTCTTTATGATCTTGAGGGGCTGTGAGTGTTCAAGAGATAGTAGTGGCATAACGTCTAACAATACATCAGCTCTTTCACCTCTAATTTTTAATGGTGAAAATTATCAAGTTTGGGCACTCAAAATGAAAGCAAAGTTGAGAGGTATTGGCTTATAATAGTAGATTGAAGGTGAAAGACAAATTCTACCTCTAGGAAATAAGCCAATACTCAATCAAATTAGGTTTCATGAAGTGAAGAAGTCAAAGCTCTAAAAGCCTTATCTCAAATTCACGTTGTTGTCTCTGAATCAATTTTCTCAAGAATTATGAGTTGTGAAACAGTCAAGAAAGTTTAGGACACACTGAAAGAACTCTATCATGGTAACTGGTTCTGCCTGATTCTGACAGAACGGAACGTTGCCGTTGGGATCCATGAGTCGACTGTTCTCTGTGGTGACTTCGACGTTGAGATCCCTGCAAAACAAAGAAGGCACGTCGGGGGTTATGTCCCGATTAGCCCCTCCGACGCTCAAATTAGTCTTTTGGTGAAGGTGAGGCTACTGAATATTGAGAAAGCTAGGTTATGATTGCATACCTTTATCACGGTATAACTATACCTTATATATGAAGCAATAGCTAGGTTTAGGTTTAGGTTTTTACGTGTACATGGGAGTCCCTCTCTTGCGGACGGGCTAAGGGGGGCATGGATCGGGCTTGGGCTTGGTCTCTTTAATGAATGGGTCGATCGGCCCACGGGTCGTCATGACTGAGTCCAGGCTCAATATGACCGACCCGACCAAACATGTTAAATTTTATATTAACCTAAGTAGTATATTACTTAAAGTTTTTAAATTTGATCTCTACTTAAATTTTAATTTGATTTAATTATTGCATGTCCAATTTTTTAATATCATATTATGAATGTTCGAACTTTTTACAAATATTTAATCCAATATATTTTAATGAAGTTATTCAAATTATAATGAAAAATTGTCAATACTTAAAAAAAAATTGCATTTATCATAGTGTATGTTAAAAATAAAATATGTGTTATAATTGTAAATAACTTACATCATTTTTATTAGAAAAAAAAAGACAATGATATAGCCATGTTAGCATTCATTTCATCAAATTTATGGCCATTAATTTGCAGGCCTTCAAGGTATCGGTGAACAACTTTGTTGACTTACATTGATAAAGATTGAGAATTGGGACAACTATGTAGAAATGGTCGTCCTGTAGGAACACTAGATAAATAGTAGCCATGAGCCTTTATTAGCCTATGAGTTGTTGTGCTGCAACTACAAATAGGTCAAGTCGTGTATAATTAAGCTTAAGATATTACGAAGTGGAGGGGTTATGTAGCCATAATAACCCAAATCAAATGTGCCTAATTAAAATATTTAATTAGCTAATTAAACATTATAAGATCACGAAAAGGAAGTAATAGTACTAGCTAACACATTATTAAGCATAAAGATTAAGGAAAAAGGTAAGCTTTTGTGCTTCGATCCATCGCATGTCTGCATTTGCCTCCTAAAGTCCAAGCAAAAGATGGTGCAACCGGTACTCTTTTCTTTATAAACATGCATTACAAAGCTATGGCTAGTCTATATATTACTTGTCTTTTTTCCGAGTCTAAATGGCCAATTAAGTGGACACCTAGCTAGGCATGAGAATAGGCGGTGAGAAAAACATGAACCAATTATGTCGCTTTCTCTGGTTACTTGTTTATTGGATTGAATTCTTCTCAACTAACAAAGGTTTCGTGGTGTTAAGTAAACCATAGCAGCTAATTATGACTTCAATTGCATGTAGAGTTCACCATAGAAAGAAACAGGTGGCTAGAATATCTTCCTGGACATTATAGCAAAAGTTTGGGATCCATCTCAATCATGTTCCATGTGCATTGCACATCAACTTTGCTTAAGGACATACACCGTACGTTCATGGTTAATTTGTAAACATCATTTTGCAGACATACTCAGATATTATGGGAACTTTAATGGGTAAGAATTTATTTCCAGAAATTATTATAGAATTGATCTAACTTTGGAGTTTTGGATTAATTAAGGTGAATGCGAAATAAACTTAACACTCTCTTACCTTTAAATTAAAAATTTGTCACCATTCTTTTACATCATAAATATATTTCTGTTAATCAAAAGTTTTTTACTCGATATGAGAGCAATATCTGATTATTAAGTACATAATATTCATCTAAAGCCTATATCATATATTTAAAAAAAGAACGTAAACCA
This sequence comes from Erythroxylum roigii, assembly GCA_027576455.1. NCBI lineage: Eukaryota > Viridiplantae > Streptophyta > Magnoliopsida > Malpighiales > Erythroxylaceae > Erythroxylum > Erythroxylum roigii. Next base: position 17,145,453 of record JANZXV010000001.1, on the reverse strand, counting down.
ATCATCAAAATTACATTCAAGTAAATTAGGAAATAGAGATATTGTGCTTCTAAAAAATACATATCTTTTCAAAACTATTTTTTGAAAATTGATGCAAATTATTAAAAGGAAACGCAACAATACGAAAGAAATCGAAAAAAAAAAGAATAATTTTGTTATTTAGATGTAATTTGGGAAATGAATGTTAACTAATAGAGTTTTTTTTTTTTTGAGAAATTGTTAACTAATAGAGTTGCAGAGAGTGAACCATTGGCATTGAATTACTTTGGAGTAAATTTCAAACTTATTCCTAATCTTTATCTCATGTAAAAAATCACTTACTCAAAAGTAAAATTCAAACTTGTTATTAATTTTTTATCTTGTATCAAAAAACTTTGTTGTTTTGCACCAATATTATAGTTATAAATTTTATATTAAATTATATCAAATATATATAAAAAAACTCTCTTGTAATTTAACAAACTTTGGAAAACCTCTTAGTCTATAAATTTTTTTAAGAAACCTTCTTATAGTTTTCAAATTTTCAAAAATTTATTTGATTTAGACTTCAGTTAAAAAAATTACAAAGAAACATACACAAAATGAACATTACATATTGACCAATCAAATGATACTTACACAATAATCTAAGTCATCTCTTAAATTGAAACTGAACTAATTAAACTCGACTCAAACTAATGATTTATTATAATTATCTTAAATTATTAATGTAACTTTAATTTAATTAGTTTGAATTGATTTTAAAAGCTAAATTGAATTACTATGTCAGTAATATTTGTTTAGTCCACATACGTTATTCATATCGTGCGTGTTTTGTCGTTATTTTCTAACCAAAGTCTTAAAAAAAGAGTTTTTTAAAACATTAAAAACTAGAAAATTTTCAAAATTTTCTAAAGTTTTTTAAACCGCGTGAGAGTTCTGTCTTTTATTCTATTATGAGTTTATAAATTTTATCAAAAGAATCTTAACCTTCACTTTTTAGCTCTAAATAACACCATCTTTAAGAAATTAACACTACAACATAAACGAATTTTGGTTATGAAAAAATAATTGCTAAAAGTCTCAAAATCATCACCAATAGTTTTTTCCTACACTTTATTTCATAGCAAAAAACTATTAGCGACGTTTTGTGAAATCATCACTAATACCTTTTGGCTACGCCTAATTTTCATAGCTTAAACTTATTAGAACGTAGCTAAGTATTTTTAGTTACATTTCCATAAATGCAGCCAACGATTTTTAACTACGTTTTTTTAAGCATAGTAAAAAACTTTTACCTACGTTTTTTAAAACTTAGTTAAAACTTTTTGTAAATATAGTCAATTTCTTAATATATATTTTAACAAAATGTTATACCATGATTATAATTATTTATGACATTTTTAAGCCATATTAATGTATATAATAATTAGATTTTTGTTATTTATTATAAAAATTATACAAAAATAATTGATAATTTGAAGTATTGTATATAAAAAAATATCAATAAATTTGTTCATGTTCAAGATTTTAATTACAACTTCAAAAATACTAATATACAAAATAGTAAATATTGAGATTAATTTAATCACTAGCCTCATTTTCATCTTCACTGCTTACATAATTTAGGCTAAGTAATTTTTTTAGGAACTTTCATGCTTGACCAATTTTTTTTCAAAGTGATTTGTTTTCCTTTTCAAGATGTTAAACATATGCTAGTCTTGATAAGGATGAAATAGTTACTTAGTACGAAATGCAAGACCTTTGATATATCAAATCGTATACCTAGCACCTTGTTGCAAATGTCTTCTACATTTGTTTCATGTCCCTCAAACATTGATGTTTGCAGTAATTCTTTGCATCCTATTCTAAAATTAATAAACAAAACCAATATTCAATGCAAGTATTATTAGTTAATACTATAAAAATAAATAAACTTGAAATTTAAACAAATTTTATACTTACACAGTTATTTTGGGCTTCATCGGACATCCACCATTGACCTTCCATATAGTGAGTGAATTTGTCCAGTGTGATTCTATCACATTTTTGATCATGTAATTCCTTCTCACTCTATTTTATGAAAAAATACAACATACAATTCACAATAAATAATATAGTGTTTATTAACATAATTATAAGTTACGAACTAATATCTTACATATTCATTTCACATGAAAACAAATGATTTGGAGCCTTGGTTGTGAGGAGTCTTCATTTTTCTTCTGTTCACCTTGGCTTTTTCATATTTTTCCTAAATAAATAAAAAAGATAGTCATTAAATTGTTTAACTAGATTACTGGAAGCAAATGTGAAGAGAAAGAAAACAAACCTAAACGTTGAGAGAGGCCCAATAATCACACATTTTGTTCCAATTTTCCGGACACATCCATTTTAGAATATGTCTCCTTACCTCTACATCAGAAGGAAAAAATTTATAATTTTGATGTGGCCTATAATGATGATCATTGGCCCTTTGTTTCAACAATAAAGTGACATAGTTTGAAACATCAAAGTTGTCAATATCGAGGATATTTAATTTTATCTATGAATAAAAAGTAAAAGTGTAATTCTTGTTAATGTTATTTATATGCCATATTACTTAACTTTTATTAAAAAATTTACTAATTCATATTTAAAATGATTGTATTCCTAACTTAAGTATATATGCTTCTTTTTAATTTTATCCTAATTTAACATGTGTGTGTGTGTGTGTGTGTGTGTGTGTGTGTGTGTGTATTCATCTTTAATTGAGACACTAACAGTGTGTATATATATGTGTGTATATATATAGATGAAAAGATGAAATAACTAAAGCATCATGTAAAGAGAAAATAAAGAAATACAACTGAAAATTGATATTATAAGACACTTTTATTGACTAATAGAACTTAATTTTTTTTACATAATTTGAATGTTATAAACTTTATTTTTTGTTATAAAGTGAAGTAATAGCTTATTTTGTTAGTCTCTTTTTTAAATTTGTTTACTCTATTTACAATTAGAATCCCTTGAAAATTTTTCTACAATAACAACTTTTATTTTTTCCCCATTTCTTACTTTGTATGTGCTCGTTTAAGATTTTCTTTCTTTCTTTTTTCCTTATGTGTATGTGCGTGTGTGTGTTTTAATTCTAATAAAAAATAACTAGAAATCTTGATTTGGATTTTAACTAATAAGCAATGCTTGATTTAACAATGGACATATAAGACCTTGAAGGTTTGTAAGATTAAATAGCTTAATTATACAACTTGATTCAGTCTATTCTATCAAGAATTGTTCATTTTATGCCTAAGAATTGTATAAATAACTAGAAATTAAATAGAAGAAAAGAAAAATAAAAAAGAAAGAGAGGCACAATAATCAAAACTTTTGCTTGGTTATTGTTATATCGACTATTAATTTCATATCTATATCTTCTCTCTCAAGTTTTCAATCATTTTCTTCCTTTCCTTTAGTCATACCAATTAGAGTCTTACATAAGTTGATTTAGGGAAGTGATAACATATGATTATCTCACAGTTACAATCACCTTATTCATCTTTTATCTAGAGATAAACTTTGCTACTTAGAGATAACCATTATGTTCAATATGCTTTAATCTTTTTAGTTTTATATTATAAGTTACCTCATGTATCTCCAATTATGTATATCAAGGTCCTCAGACCTTCTCTAAATATATAGAAATATACAATACAATTTCTTATTCTTCATGGTATTAAAGCCACATCAAATATATACTTTTTCCCCTTACCACAAACAACACCAACATCCACTATTCCTAAAAGGCAATAACAACAATTCAACAAGCATCATTCAAACTATTCACAAAAGGCGCCACGAAAAATTCAATAATATCATCAATGGTAGACACTAACATACCTACACTACCATTGAACCAATTACAATCTTTCTCATAACACCATTAGATTATACAAACTATCTTAGTTGATAAAATTAAATTTAAGTTATTTTAATTACCTTTGGCCTCATCGATTATGTGGATGGAGCTATCTCACCATAAGATGTAGCTTAAAGTTTGGAATCCCTGTCTCTAAAATACCACAAATGGAAAAAATTCGATCAACTCGTCTATTACTTTCTCACCGCATCCCTTTCACCCTCAATCTCATGACTATCTCTTAGCTATCGCACAGCTTGTGAACTCTGGCATGGACTTGTTAATCAATTCATGCAACAATTGGCTTCACAATTGTTGGACCCCGAATCTTTTTCTTGGAAATTAGAATGTATTAGATGAAATTGATGAATTGTGATGATCGATCTAAAATATTGTGGTGCCTATTGTGTATGATTTGTGTAGTTGGATATGAGTATTAAGTGTTTACCGGCAAAAAGCTAAGCCCAAAAAGGGGCATTTAAGTGTTACATTCAGAGCATGGAATAAACCATCTGAACAATGGAAAGAATGAGTATTTTGTATATGTATTGTGTTATAGATTAAATTGTGGAGAT
>JANZXV010000001.1:17107536-17118380 GCA_027576455.1 Erythroxylum roigii | reverse complement strand
CAATTTCAATTATCATTCACCTAAATTATACATAATGCATTAAATATAAAAACATGAATTCTAATAATAAGAGTAAATTATCTTCGATCAATATTCCAAAGTCCAAACACAAGTATGTATATTTTAAAAATAAACTAATAATTTAATTTAATTTTATCAAAAATAAGAATACATGTTATTTTTCGTTACTGGACCCTAGAATTGAATGAAGAGAAAATTAGAGATTTGGAGGCTTGCGTGTATCTAATACATTGGAAGTAAAATACATCAAAAGAAAGTGGTCCCTCCTTCCTTTTACTTAGGGTTTTAACTTTTACGGTTTTACCCAATTCTATAATCAAACATAAAAGCATCTAAAATAATAAAGAAAAAGTAGAGAATAGAGAGTGAAAAAATTAGTACCTGAGTTCTGAGATAAAAACAACCAGGGAAATGGTCAAATCACAAATGGGAATGGTGCTGGTGTGCTGCACTGCTGCGATCGCCTACTTACTCAATGCTCACTGCTGTCGCATGGAAGGAGACAACTAGGTTTTCTTTTTTTTGGTGTGTGGGAGAAGCTATTGGGCTTTTGTATTTGGTGAAGGAGATTTAATGATGAGTTATACATCAAAACAAAAACTTTGAGCCCATAAATAACATAAACCCAATTTTGTTAAAATAAAAATGTAACGGCGTCTCTTTTATATCCCCTCATCCCTGTGTACATCTCCTTGGCATGAAATCCTCTGGTCTATTAGTCTGTTCTAACTTTGTTCTCGTCTCAATATGACGTCATTTTATGTACAAGACAAAAATAGGGTTGAAACAGGCTAATAAAAACTAGGTGATCTGAACTCTGTATCCTTAGATCATACAAATCTGACATGCCAGTATCCATTTTTCTTTGTTTATCACTTATTCTCAAAATTATTTTTATTATTCTAAGTTATTAAGATTATTTAAACGTAAAATTATTAGTTATATAATATTTTATACTAATTTTTTTAAAAAAATAATTAACTTTTTAGAGTTTTAAAAATTATTACAAATTAATAACATGAAATAATACGAATAACTTTTAAAATAAATAAATTACAAAATAATTTAATCACTTTGAAAGTGGTCAGTACTTCTTTTACCATGTTATCCACGCTTATTATAGGGAGACTTAGATATTTTAGGGATCCACATGTCATTTTTCTGTTGGTTATTTTAATGCATCCTATTGTATAAATACATAAATGAATTGTGTTGATACAACAAAATTTATCTATAATGAAAATATTATTATTTGACCATTATGATATTTTCGATGGCTTATCTGTAATCATAATCGAATTTAAAATATGTTTTATAAAAGATTCAATGATATTAAATTAATTTGATATAAAATTTTTTTAAAAAAAATTAATTAACTAATTTTAATTTATAATAATTTACTAATTTACAAAAATTAAGGCTTAATTAATAAATTTATCAATTTTTAATAATAAAAATTATTAAAATAAATATATTAGAAAGTGAAAAAATCGAATCAAAAAGATAAAAGGTTAAGATCTTTACGGTAGAGCTGATCGGTTGAATTTTTTAATTACTTATCAAAATTGATAAAAAGTTAAATTTTAAAACCATTAACAAACATCTAGGATTAGATAAGTTATATCAACAACTTGATAGCTGTAAGAACTAAATTAGTATCATGAAATTTTTATCAGAAATTTAAATTGGAGAAAATAGTATGCAACAGTGATATATTCCATAATAAATAATTTTGAAAAACAAAGAAATTAATAAAAAAACAGAGAGTAAAGAACTAAAGACATGGAAGATGGAACATATGAATGATTTCCGTTATTAACGCACGCAGCATGTTTCCGTGCCAGCTTGACTTCATTGTCTCTCTCTCTCTCTCTCTCTAGACTCCATTGAGACTCAACTCAAGCTCAACTAGTAGAAGCTAGAAGCCGACCGATCAATGTCATCGGACGACGAGGGTCGAGAGGAGTATCTTTTCAAAATCGTTATCATCGGAGACTCCGCCGTTGGCAAATCCAACCTCCTCTCTCGGTACGCGCGAAACGAGTTCAATTTGCACTCCAAAGCCACCATAGGCGTGGAGTTTCAGACCCAGAGCTTGGACTTTGATGGCAAGGAAGTGAAGGCTCAGATTTGGGACACTGCTGGCCAGGAGCGGTTTCGCGCCGTCACCTCTGCTTATTACAGAGGCGCGGTCGGTGCTCTTGTCGTTTACGATATCACTCGTCGTACCACTTTCGATAGCGTCGGTCGTTGGCTCGACGAGCTAAAAAGTGAGTGAATTTTTTTTTTTAATATCTATATTTTGACAGCAAAGGTTGTTTCTTTTGTTTGTTTTTCGTTAGCTGCGTGTTTGGTGGTACTAAGGCCTACAGTCCCTTGGCATAATTTGGAATTCGATTTTAGATTTTGTGGGGTTAATTTTAATGGTGATGGTGATCACATTCGTAGATCTGAAGTTATAACTTCTTTGTGTTTCTTAAGCTCGAAGAAATGAGTTCATTTCGCTATTTAACTGCTCTATTTTAATATTTACTGTTTTGAATATTCTGTAAAAATAGCTTATGCTTTTGGAAGTTGAGGATCGTATCCGATCAGTTGTTTGCGCTTGCTTTGGACACTTGTCTGCCGTTGTTTCAACTTGATAAAGGGGACTGAAGAGTAACCGGGAATCTTAAATCCAATATCTAGACGAGCAGATACTTCTTAGCTTTGATTGAATTAGAAGGGAAAATTTTCACTCTTAGACGTATTAAAAATTGATCAATTTGGAAAGGACTATTTCTGTTTGAGAACTTGTACTCCGTATGTTCAAGGTTCTTGTGTACCTATTTTTCCGGATCATCACCCTTTTCCTGTAGGCACTTTCTTTTATTGAATCATAATGCAAGAGCAAATAAAACTTTTTCAATTATTCCCTTTTAGTCCTTAATTCTTATGAATTTTGACACAAATCTAAGAGCGATTTGGAGTCGCAAGTCTTTAGGAACCTTTACATGTGATCTTCAATCTAAGCAGAGTTGATACATATTTCGCCCCACAGCATATCACTGGTAGTAAATCACCTCGTCCCAACTTTTCAGTGCACTTTATTACTATGATTGTAGCTGTGTGTAACGAGCCTTGACCCACCAGCAGCAACCAAAAGGACTGAGTCAGTTGAGAAGCCGTTATTCCATCGCAAGTCACAGCGTGAGAAACAGAAGTCAGTGATCCTAAGGGATTACGTGTTAGACTAGCGTGAATTCTGTTATGGGAATTAGGTATTGAGGTAGCATAAATAATTCCAGAGGTAGGAGAGACGGGGGATGTGAATCTTGTAATTGCTTTGGCCTTCTTCTTTCTTCGCTAAGCACGATACTGTGCCTTGCTTTTTCTGTTCTCAATCTTCCTGTAACTCTGACGATTTCTACTCTTTTCCCAGTACCTGTAATCTCTGTTTCCAGAAATATATGCATATCCATTGCCCAGATTCTCTTGTCTATTTCCATACCTAAATCCCTAACACTTTGTCTAGCCATATTTTATTTTACGATAAAGTAGAAAGGATGGAGGAAGATTCTGGCTCCAAGTATTTGAACATTTTTAGCTCCTAGTGTTTGAACATTCTGATCCAGAGATGCATGTATTTTCACTTACTTATGAATTATTAATATCTTGTAAAGTTAGGCAAGACATCATGGAATTTGGCAAAGATGAGTAGAAGCACCATTTCCCACATGAAAGCAGCATGAAATCACCTTACCCACCTCTGACAGATTCCTGCAATTCCAGTGATCAACTTAATCTTATTTCTTGTTTGTGGACTTGTGAATGTCTTGGATAATGTATTTACATTTGCTCATCTGAGCTTAATTTTGAGTCTTCTGTTTTACCAGAGGATCTGGTTGGTAAGGGGTTAAACTCTAGCACTTTTCCCAATTGAGAAACATGAATGTGCATTCCATTAAAGCTGAGGTCCATCTCTGCCATTGTCTTCTTATTGCAAGTGACTGCCTTAGGATCATCTTTTACTGTAGGAAACATCAAAATTAAAGCATAAGATAGCACATCAATGATCAACCTTTTCTTATACACATGAAGATTAATGTGATTACTTTGCAGTTTTCATCATGGTTCTCCAGGGATTAACTATTTAGTTAATTTTGTTCCAGTTCACTTTGAAGTTTTCAATTTCGTATTTGTTTTTAGTTCTGAAATCACATGTTTAAGCTTAAAAGGAACAATTGTGCAGCTCATTCTGATACAACTGTGGCAAGGATGCTGGTCGGGAACAAATGTGATTTGGAGAACATCAGGGATGTAAGTGTTGAGGAAGGAAAGAGCCTTGCAGAAGCAGAAGGGTTGTTTTTCATGGAGACATCTGCTCTTGATTCAACAAATGTTAGAAAGGCATTTGAGTTTGTTATTGGAGATATTTATAACAATGTGAGCAGGAAGGTCCTTAACTCGAATTCTCCCAAAGCTGAATTATCTCTGAACAGGGTCACCCTTGTGAATAATGGGAATGCTGGATCGAAACAATCTGAAAGCTATTTTTCCTGTTGCTCTAGGTGAATCCAAAGGGTGTACAAGTTGAGGGCCGTTTCATGATGTTTTGATTCAAATTAATTGTTTATTTATTCGTTTTGGGATTTTTTTTTAATTGCAAAATAAGTTAATACCTTGAAATTAAATTGTTTGTTTCAAAAGGGGTTCAGCATATGCTCTAGTTACAAGAACTATGTAATTGCAAGATATATTTTTACACAAAGTTGATAACAGTTTTCATTATTACAATTAAATTTATTACTTGTAAGATTCATCACCAATTCCATGATAGTTTCTAAAGATGGGAGAATAAGAGTAAGTTCATATCGTGGAAAACATTTTATCTAGGGGTTCTTTTTCATTGAATTGCAGTTAATCTTGGAGTTACAAGCCATACATAAAGAGCTTTGTCTTGTTAAAGATGTAATCGTGTTGCTTTCCTTTCTGAACTCACTAGGGTTCAAAATTGAGGCATTAGTTTGGGAATACATTCCTACCATTTGCTGTCTTATGCACTCGTTCCTTGCATACAGTTGTGGCCACTCAGGTCTTAAATGGTTTACACTATTTAACCTTAGCTGATCTGCTTTTGAGCAGCCAACACGATTTCACAACACTCAAGAGCACACAACAAATACGGTAATGTTATACTCTTTCTTAACATGAAAGAACCCCGCAGTAAGAAGTGAAAGTACACTCCTGCTTGCGTATAATGGAAAATAGAGTCTGCACTGCACCTGTATGTGAAAGTGTACGTATGCGAGGGAGCTTTCAAGTTGTTCTTTTAAGCCTTTCTATTAAGTGCATTGCAAGTGGAAGGGCCACCAGCTGTTGAAATGAGATACTATTGGGAAACCAACTGGCAGAAATGCTCAACTCAACCAATTGTTTCCACCACAACCATCAAAAACACCCGAGAGATAAGTGAAATGATTAAAGCAACAAGAAATATATAAATGTCATGATCAACAACCAGAAAATTTTGTTTTATAAGGAACAATATCTGTTTGAAAGTAAGTGATCAACTAAGGTAACCCATCATCACTTGTGTGATGGTCAATTTGTTGTGGATGCAGAAATCAACTAAGATAAGCCGACCCATACATGACTTTAGTGATGGCCTCCTACTACACCTTTCTTCTAGAAGCTAAGCTGACCCATTACATGACTTTAGTGATGGCCTCCTACTCCACCTTTCTTCTAGAAGCTCTTGAGCTTCAATCAGTAAATAAGGGACTTCTTTTTCCACTTCTGTATTAGATGGAGATGTTGACAGATAAGAGATGAAAATGGTTCCTTTTATTTCTTCCAAACTTTCTTTTCTATAAAAACACCATAACTTGCTTCATTGATTGAAAAGTTCGGACCACTCAACGTGATCTCCAATACTTGGCCATTTCAAACCCATTTTTGCAGTGCTGGTAGTCCTCAATGGTTTGAGTGATTTCAGCTTGTGTGTTCATCACAAATGGTCCATATTGAACCACGGGTTCATTCAGCGGCTGCCCCGCAATCAGTACAAATCTAAGTGCCTCTGCTGCGGTATTCCATACGCTTAAACCGTTTCCAGAACCCAAAACTAGGACATGGTGAGCACTTACAGGTGCAGAGTCTGATGAACCAAAGATCCCTGCTCCTTCAATTATATACACAAATGCATTCCAAGAATCTGGAATTTCTTGATGCACTTGAGCTCCAGGTATTAGTGTGAAATCCAGGTACATTGTTGGTGTTCTGGTATAAACCGGAGACTTGACTCCCATTGATTCTCCGGCTATAATTCGCACTTCAGCTCCATCTTTCTCTGCATATTTTATGTCCTCACTTAAAAGTTCTTGATACCTCGGTTCAATCCTGTCAAGTGAACATTATTACCTTGAAGCCAGGCTGCAATTGTCTCCAAAATAGGAAACAAATCGTATACATCACAAATACAAAGAGAAGATTTTTGGACATCTCTTGCATTTTGTCAATCGAAACTTTAAGCAGACAAAACCTTACATTTTATCCATGGAGGACAGATTTATCCAAAGCTGCAAGCCCTTTTGGGTCCCTTCTCCTGCGGGCATTTCAGAGTGGACAATCCCTCTTCCTGCTGTCATCCACTACATAAAACATAAAAGTGGATTGAAATGCAGCACAAACTAATGAAGCAAAGAAGAAAAAACTGACATAACAAGAAACGTCATCTTGTACTGGCCTAAAGAAGAATATTGACATTGATTCAAACCATTTACCTGCACATCTCCGGCATGTATAGTACCCTTATGCCCTGCAAAATCTTGGTGAGTAATGCCCCCCTGAGATCCACGATGATGTAATGCTAATTAGTTTCTTTACAATTCAATTCGAATGGAATTGGAATTTGGATCAAAGGTAAGCTACCTGTAGCATGTATGTAACAGTCTCAAATCCTGCAAAGCAACAACAAATAAAATCATCATTGGACTACGTACTGAAGGCATATACATGGCCATACAAGTGTATGCTGTAAGTTAGCATTGACAGATGACGAATATGACTCAAAAACCTCTATGCGGGTGATCAGGAAATCCAGCCGGAGGAGTAACTGAAACACCAAATAACCAAAAAAATTTCAATAACAATCATTCTAAAACCAGAGTGGATATGGTTATAAGTAAAGTTACAGGACGTTATACCTGAAAAATCATCTAACATGAGGAAAGGATCCAAGGACTTAAGTTCAGTCCTGAAAGTCAATTGGGAAAACAAAAAAACACTCAGTAATGGATCAATACCCATGACAGCATTGAAGGGAAAGCGCAAGAAACAGAACATGAAAGGCATTCTCGTATAGATTTAAAAAATTCAATAATCAAAAAGAGTAATTACCTTCCAATGCCTCTCCTAACAAGAGCACCATCACCCTCATGTTGAAGCTTAGCGAGGACCTTCTTAATCGCCTGTCTTGGATTGTCAAACCCCCGAGACGGATTTGATTCAGACATGATATTTCTGATAAAGCAATTCCTATTGATCTTGACCCCAGTAGATATTGGATACAACTTGAACAAGAACTTATGACAGATAGCTCTCATGTACAAAGCAAGCAACTATTTTGGATATAAGCTTAGATGTTTATGCATTTGGAAAATAGAACCAAGTCCCCTATATATAGAAAACGAAGTAAAGGCGCGATCTTTTGGTTGAATACGAGAAGAAAAAGCAAAAATGAATGTCCCTTTTTTTTGGCGGTAGGTAATTGGGGTCATAGAGCACAACGCGAGAATTGGAGAGAAGATACGTATGGAAACTTGGGATCCTTTGACCAATCATCGATGATGTCATGCTCTTCTCATCCTGATGTGGGCCTTCGCTGACGTTCTTCGCCACGCGCCACCTAACTTTTGGCTGCTGCCACCGTAAGCGGCGGCTTTCCATCTTTCACATTAGGCTGGTCGAATGAGGGGAATTTGACGTTTCTATTGGTTTAGAACTTGGAATTACAAAATTTGGAAAGGTTGAGAACTTTTGTCGAAATCTGTGTCAAACCCACAAAAAAGAATCGGATTTAGGGTATTAACTGATATGAATTTGGATTCTAATCATTGTTTTTCCTTCGGGATTTGCGACCATCAAACAAAAGGAAAGTGAAAACAAGAAAATACTGTATTTTCAATCAAGTAGAACTAGGCTGTCATGAGATTGTTCTTGTTCATACTACATAGACAAGTTTGTGTGATTATCCTAACTGTTAGACATATTACATAAGCCTTACGTAAATACTTCATAAGCATGTTGTTTGACTTATCCTAATGGTTTTTTATCTACCAAATTCCATGAACACCATCTTAGGCTTGCCAAGCTTCCATATTTTCACTTCAGAAGTGTTTCAACAAAATAAGAAACAAAACACTTTATACAGCACTAGATAGTGTAAATTAACCATTTAAATTCCAAAAAAAAACAAATAAGAATTGAATTAATAAGGAAAAAAGTTTTTTTAAAAAACTGATTGTAGGCCTTCCATCCCCACGAGCAATAACTTTGCTCAACAATGATGATATGGTGGCGTAGGTTCTTCGTATACATGCGGTAGTTGTAACAGCTGAGGTACTCAAACATCTGAAGGCCAATTATTAATGAGAATATTAGTCTTTCTTCTTTCCGCCGACTTTTTACCAGCGCTAACGTAGTAAGTTCCAACTTTTTGAAGGAATAACTTCCATGAAATCTACATATTTGTTTATTTTGCAGTCAAGCCCTAGGCCGCCAACTTTGGTCAAGCATTAAAATTGGAGTCTTGTATGCTGTCCATTATGTCTAAAGTGCATCTTTCAAAGGTAAACTTCAATCCTTTTAATTAGAGTAGCATCTTTTTCTTCTTTTTTTTCAGTTTGAAATTTCAGCTTACCTGTTAGTTTGTGATGATTTATTGTCAAAACTCGGTCATATGTACCATAGTTTCATATCAATGTTTCAATGGTTTGATTATAGTAATGGTTATCTTGATTGTTGATTGTTACCTAAGAATTTTAAACCTATTAAAATTGTTATACTTACAAAATCCTACCACAACTTTCCAATTGTTAGCATCCCTCATTTTGAAGCATAAACACATCAAGTAGCATATAAACAAAACCAAAGAAGGAATTTGCAACATTTCAATTCTATGGGATAAGCTACAAATCCTTTGATATTTTTCACAACTTTTGCAAAAATTAGCGAGTGTCCTTAAAAAGAGTTTTCCTTTAAAGCTTACTGCCCAAAATTTTTCTAGTTGTCATTTTAAGATCAAGTTGTCCATCAAAGGCATAGGTATGACAATGAGTAAAAATATAATGAATTTCATAGTTAGGCACACATCTAATCATAATCTAATCGGACCCTGTTTTTCAAAGATGTGGTTTATCCCATACATAATGCTTAAAATCATTTTTTATTTTGTCTTTCTTTGCTTTATTCAAGTCATGCGGAAATACTTTAAAAACTAGGAAATTTATAATATAACTATATAAGCAAACTAAGGTTCTTTAAATATATTTGAAATCAACTATGACTCTTCTTCGCGCATATTTATGCTCCAAGAGTCTGCCACATAATTGTCAATTCCTCTTCGATCTTTGATTTTCAAGTCAAATTCTTACAATAAAATAATCTAGTGCTTGAGTCCCAATTTGGATTCCTTCTTTGTCATAAAGTACTTAACTCCTACATGTTCCGAAAGAATGGTTATTTTAGATCGTAATAAATAAGATGTAAACTTATCTAAAGTAAATACAATAGTAGAAAGCTCCTTTTCTATTGTTGAATAGTTACATTGAGCAAAATTGGGCGTCTTTATTGCATAATAAATAACATGGCTTTTCTTTCTATTTCTTTATCATAGTCCGATAGTGTATTGTGTTATATAGGATCTCAAAGGGTATATCCCATTTTGGTAGCTATATAACTGGTGTCAAGTGAGCATTGTTTTCGATTTGTCAAAATTTGCTGACAATATTCTCCGATGTTAAATGGCACATCCTTTTGCAATAATCTTAATGATCATTATGCAATTTTTTAAAAATCTTTGATGAATCATCTATAAAAATTTGTCTGCCCAAGAATACTACAAATTCTTCTTACATTAGCATGGTATGGTAAGTTTGCAATCAAATCAATGTTTGCCTTCTCATCCTCAATACCCTTAGTTAAAACTACATGACCGAAACTATTCCCTATTAGATTATGAAATAATATTTTTCATAATCTAAAACTAAGTTCATATCAATTCAGAGTTTCAAAACTTTAGCCAAATGGTCTAAACATTACTTGAAAGAATTTTCATAAACAGTAAAGTCATCCATAAAAATTTCAAAACAATTTTCAATCAAACCAAAGAAATTGCTCGTCATGCATCTTTAAAACGTACCTAGAGCATTACATAATCTAAAAGGCATATATGTTAGTTTATGCCCTATAGCCAATCGCTTTAGTTGTAGTTTAGTAACAAATTATTTAAAGGCATTCTTTATCTTGTTCATGTTTAGATGTCTATGATAAAGTCCATAGGATAATTGTACATTGCAAATGAAATTATAATGAGATTATATTATGAGATTCATATTGCATTTATGTATTATTTCTATATGTTCCTAGTCATTGTTATATTAAGATTGGACATTAATAGAACGTAAAAAGACTAGCACACGTTTTGTTTTTCCTTATGAAGGAAGTATTCGATCTCATAGGCTAAAGTATAGAGATACTTAAACAAAACGTGTGGGTGCTTGCTAGAGAACAAGTTCACTGAACAGACCCGATATGAGAAATCCATTTGGAACATTACTTGT
>JANZXV010000001.1:17086688-17099549 GCA_027576455.1 Erythroxylum roigii | reverse complement strand
GATTTCTTTTGATTTGTGCGTGAATGCTACTGTCCTCTCTTCTTGTTGTAACGTCCCCACCTATTTGTTTTCTTTTAAAACAACCAGCCACTTTTTTTCCACGTAGCAGCCCCTTGGTGTTTTCTTCTATTTCCTGCTCACGTCCCTTGTTATCTCCTCTTAATGTGCGTGAATTTTCGTTGATGGAGCCTCCCATGCATCAGCCTCGTGGTCTCTTTTCTTCATGCGTCAGTTGTCTTCATTTGCTGTGGAGTTTTCTTGTGCTTTTCTTTAATTTTCTCCTGTTCCTAACGCACGCAGCTCCTCCTTTTCAAGTGATTTTTCTTGTTATATTTTCTCTTGTCTTCATGCGTGATTCAGCTGTCTTCCTTGTAGCTTCCTGGAGTTTGCGTGATTTTTCTTTTGTTGTGCCGTCAACTGCCTTTGGTTTTTCAACATTTCAACGTTAATTTCGACAGTCCATAAAAAATACATGGAAATGATTTAAGAGCTAAAAATTTATCAGTCTCTTCGTCTTTGAGTTATCTTCGATACGAGACTTGAATCACAGGATTCCGACACCTGAGTCAAAAGTTATGGCCGAAACATCGTTGATGGGTCAGTCTGGCACTCCAACATATGACGTGGATTTTCGTAAATTTATTTCTCTTAAATTCCAGCTCGAAAAACTCTGCAATTGGTTCCAAAAATCCGTCAATGAGTTTAGAATTTACGTATAAAATTTCAGAATTTTTGGCTTAGCCAATCTCAAGATAAAAATCCCAAAATGACTAGAGGTCAAGTCTGCCAGAAACTCAAAAACAATGCAATTCAAGTCTATTTGTATTATTTCTGCATTTTACGTCAATGGACCTCAAATAATGCTAAAACATGATAAACCAGCCATAGATGAACGTAAAATGAATGTAAAAGACTATGAATTAAGTCCTAAATATATATGAAAATATGGGCGTATCAGTTAATCATTGGCTATTTGGTAAGGTGCATTTAATTCTTTGACAGTCTTGTAGATGCATTTAATCTTTTGATTTGTTTGCCTAAAGAGACCCATATATGTGCTTCTTGGGATCTGATGGGGCCTCTTTTAGAGACATTCTACTATTACTTTAAAGATGAGTGCCATGATTCTTCTCTCAATCTCCTTTAAAAGAGGATCTCTAGGGAAATGATGTAGTGCATCCAGTGCATATCACAACATCATCAGGCAAAGGAGACTCACAATATGGAATACGAGTTGAGTTCCATTGGACCCCTTTTTGATGTTCTGCGGACACTTGATGAGGAGAGGGTAATTGACCATTTAAGGGAGATGAATGCTAACTTAAAAGAGAAGAGTATGACCCTCTGTGTGACAATGGTGAAGTTGTCACTACTATGTATGAGGTATACCTTAGTTTGGATCTAACATCTATTGGTATATATTGTTAGGTGATTCTCCTTGTAGTGGCAAAAATAAGCATCTGTGTTGAGATTCCTGGGATGAGATTTTTATTTCCTCAAATCAAGGTAATTAAGAAAGAATGGAACTAATTCTTTATATTTGATCAATTAGCTCGCAATGACTAATTTTGATGACCAACCAGTCCTCTAATGTCCTACCCTATCCTGCTTCTTTTATTTTAGTGTTATATGAGGCAAATTTTGACAGGGCTTCATTATTTTCAATTGTCATGTAAATCAAGTAATCCATCATGATATTAAAGGTTGTCAAAAGAAGAAAATCCATTTGGTATTAGGTGGTTTCCACGTCATAAGGCCTAAGTAGTGATTTGAATTTCTCTGCAGGGTCTAATCTTCTTATAGACAATGAGGCTCTGGTCACTTATCTTTCTTATATGATGGCTGAGGTATGAAGTTGCTCTCATCGACATGAACAAATCTACCTAGTCGTCTTAATTAGTTGTAATTTTTTTGTAATCTCAATATTTATAATTTATAAATTGGTCTCTGTATTTATTATTTTTTCTATAAGAATTGTTAAGGTTGCAATTAAAATTTTGTATATGAAGAAATTTTTTTATTGGTATAATTTAATGATATTTTACCTTTTATATACAATGTTTCAAATTATCAATTATTTTTGTGTAATAAATTAACAATAAAACTACTCTAAATATTATATACAATAATATTAATTAAAAATTCCATAAATAATTATAATTAACATCGTACATCATTTTGTTAAAATTAAAATTTGACTACATTTTATAAAACGTAACTAAAATATTTGGCTACGCTTTCAAAATTGTAGGTAAAACTTTTGGGCTACTTTTTCATAAACATAGCTAAAATCTAAATCTGAATTTCCTATGAGGTTTAGTTTGTTAATTACGCTATATGTCAACATATAATCCTCAATTCTCTTTAGTATCTCAATACTCGCTAGACTGCATTCCAATGGTATACACCTGGATTAACCAGATATTGACCAAACAGTCAAACAATGAATGCAATGTCCTGCCTAGTTCATAGCCGAACATATATTAGGCTATCAACCATACTAGAATACGGAACATTCCTCATAACCTCTCTCTTTACTTTATTCTTTGGATATTGTGCCAAAGATTATCTCTCACTATAAGAGATAGATGCTATAACAGGTTTACAGTTAACCACATTAAACCTTTGTAACATATTGTGTTGAGATCTATCCCGATGAATATGAATACTTAGGATAGAAGATGTTGCACCAAGGTCCTTCATGTCAAAGTTCTTAATCAAAAGTTGTTTAACCTCATACTAACATGGTCAAGTAATTTGACATGAGCAATATATCATCCACATGCAGTAATAGAAAGATAACTTTGCTCTCCCTGACCTCATAGTGTAAGCATCTTTTTAACTTTATTTTCTATGAAGCCGAAAGAGGTCACAACCTCATCAAATGTAAGGTATCACTTTCGAGAGGTTTGATGCAAATCATATATTGATCTGTGTAACAAGCAAACTATGTCAGTTCCATCTGGATCCTAAAATCTTTTAGTTGTACCATATAGACCTATTCATAAGGTCTTTATTCAGAAAAGCGGTTTTGATAGCCATCTGATGTAACTCTATATCATCATGAGCTACAATTGCCATAATTACTCAAAATGTATCCTACAAGGATACGAGAAAAAAGGTAACATAAAGTCAACATTTCTCTCTGAGTAACCATTAGGCAACTGTGTGAGCCCATAAACTGCTGAACTTTATCCTGAAATTCTTTAGGTCTAATCTTCATTTACAACTGCTGAGTTTGCAGTTTCGCTGTAAATCAATTGACTCTCAAACCTTACTATGCTTCATGGCTTGCATGTCGTCATTCATTGCATCCCACCACACATCTGCATTGGGTCCAGAAATATCTTCTGTAAAAGTAACTGGATCCGTAACATGTCTAACAACATAGTCATGTACACCTGATAGACTATGTAATCAGATGGGATAGCAGGTTGTCTCATTCTGGTGGATTTACCTAACTGTATTAGATCTTGTACCCCCAGGAACATGTGTATGTACAGGCATAGGTTCTTGTTCCTGTACAGGCACGGTACAGAGACTTAGATCCACCGAATCTAACGGTATGAGTAGTGGGTACATGATAACTGTAGTATCCTCTCTACTATCATCCGAAGGGTCAAAGAGCCCACCATCATCATAGATATTATATTCCAGAAACTTAGTTGTTTATCATTCCACTATTCTGGTCCCTCCTTTTCTATAGTAAAAGTTGTAGCCTTAAAGTGTTCATGATATCTTACTAAATAGCAATGAGCAGAACGAGCATGCAATCTTTCTTTATAAGGATTATACTACCTCAATAGGGCAACCCCATACACGAATGTGTGCAAAGTTGGGTTTCCAAACTTTTAAATAATAAGGTAGATTAGTCCTATTCTACATTGACTTCTTCAAGTACTTTAAGGTGTAGTTATGTCTTTCAGTAACACTCCATTTTGCTTAGAACTACTCGGCATAGTGAATTAAGTCACTATTCTAACTGATTCCAAATATCTGGCAAACGAACCTTTTAAAGTCCTGAAACACCATGTTTGCTATGGTATTCTCCTCCACGGTCAAATCTGACTATCTTGATGAATTTTTCCAATTGGTTCTCAACCTTTAATCTTTAAACAAGAACACATAACTGTAATGGGAATAATCATCAACAAATGTCAGAACACATTTTGAATTACACAAGCCAACTATATAATGTCTACTGATACCTTTATGTATCAGACTCAACAAGTCAAAAGCACAAGTTGATCTCAATATCCTTATTAGTCAACTTAACCCTGCAACAGTCAGCATATGTTCCCAGATCATCATAATCTAGAATTGAGAAATGCTTTTCTTGATCAATCTCTCATCTCTAGCTCTGGAAATGTGGCTTAAACTTTTATGTCACAGCATGTACGACTTCTCATTCATCAGGGTCCTTCATTTCATAACTTGTTTGGTAAGATACGAAGAAACATATATCTAATTTGAGGTAAGGCATATTCTATACAAACCATATGACAAAAAAGTTATACCATTATGTTTTACATTAAACAACTGTACAACATAATCATTAAATACAAAACATTAACCTTCTTTGTCCAAAATTGATCAAAAGATCACATATAAAATGTGTCGTGTAAAACCCAAATGAACTTTACTACAAGGTTCAGTACATATATTCCCCATAGATATTACTTACACTTCTTCATTGTTGTAAACCATTGGTCCCTCCTTCTCTTTTATTTGGCTTTATCATGGATATGAACCATTGCATCATGGAAGCATCGTGATCAGATGTTTCGTTGTATAGCCACCAAATACTTAATGTGACTATCGCAAATTAGATTCATAAATTAACAAACTAAGGAGTTACCTGATTGTCACAGTCTTTCCTTCTAGGCCTTATACTGCTGGTTTCTTTATGTCATGCGGACCTTTACTAGCACTGGTTTGACCAACTTCAGAATGTGGAGAAGATTTGAACTTTCTACCTTTGAACTTAACGAATTTCATCTTTGTCTTCACTTTAGTTGTTTTGAGGGCTATAGAAGTAACAAACTTGAGTCTCTCCTCCTTAGCAACGCAATGGGCAATCAAAGCATTGAAGTCCCATTCCTCATCCTACGAATAATATGTCATCACCAAATTACTAAACTCTGGAAGGAGTGTATTTAGAGTCTGGTGAATAATGAAGACATCAGGAAGAGGAATATTCAACATCTTCAGTCTACTACGAAGATGAATCATTCTCGATATGTACTCCATCACTCCCCTTTCTCCTGTATATCTCATGAAGAATGATTTTTTCATCAAGGCACTTGTCTCAATATTAGGTGAGATTGTGTACCTCTGGGAGACATTCCTAAGAAACTCTTTCGCTATATCTTTGTTCAGAAGTCCATTTAACAGATGGTCAGGTATGGATCTCCTAATACCAAACTTAATATGTTAGACTGATCCCAGGCTTTATAGGCTACTTTATGAGCTCTCAAGCTCATAGATATAGGTGGAGATGGCCTATCCATCCGTATGACCATATCAACCTCAGCTATCTCCATAGCGTTCAATACATCCTTTGTCCACTTCTTTGTATTGAAACATGTCAGGGTTTCAATGGTGACACTGATTTTGTTGACCAAAAAGATGAATTTAAAATGATAATGTTTAAATTAGTACAAATATAAACAATAGTGATACTCAAAGCCAACAAATAGTATCTTTTCTAAAAATTCAGTCACACATATTATGAAACACCTGTGGGCTGAATACATAATTTATGCAACTAGACCTCCATATAAAAGCGATCAGAGTACAAACCATCAACTCTCATGACACTACCACCTGGGCGAATAGATCATTCAAGCAATGACTTTCCCCTATCTAATGCCTTTATACACATCTCAAAATCTCATGCAAGGCTAACACCTATGGGTAGAATAACCAAACATGAGACCAAAGACATCCCCCTAACGTGTAAGCAGAACAATTCAAAATACTGACTCGAAAGGCCACTGTGGTGACTACATCCTCATCAATACTGAAAAAGTCCACAAACACAAGGGATACATCTTTATGTTATCCTCAGATTCTTTATGGGCATATGGTATATGACAATGTAACATCAATAAATGTAAAAATCTGAACGCACAATCTTGTTGTTACACATTCGTGCTGAAGACATTCTCTGAAAACTTTATTTGAGACTTTCGTAAAAGAAAATCTCAGTAAAGTGACACTCGTGCATCACCGGACACTGAACCGAGCACTCGAGACACGAGAACCTCGTGTATCTCCCTTATGTTAAGTTTGTTGCACGAAAATTCACTCAAAATGGCTTCAGAATGTCTTAATTCCTTTTCTGAGCGACTATCGTGCAATCCCGAACACTGAGCATGAGACCCAAGACATGAAAACTTAAAGTATCTCCCTCATGTGAAGTATGAAGCATAAAAATTCATTCGAAATCAGATTCAGAATACCTTAATTTCTTTTTCTAGAGTTTAATTTATTATTAATGTAATAAATTCAGAAAAATAGAAATACTCACTTTATGAATTTCCTAGACTCAGAAACTGACTCAAAACACCCTGAGGTACCCTTACGGAAAATCTGAATTTTTTTAAAACACTGTAGCAATCCGAACGGTTGTTGTCACCGCGTGTATTGCGGAAGGCTCGTGCTGAGCATGCGCTTGCATCAGGCACGTGAAGGACACGTTTGGCATGTGTTGCACACACGCGACGACGCGTAGACGTGCTCAACCACGCTGGTGCATGCATCACACGCGCCAGACACGCGTCCCGTCCATATCATCCGACGTGTTTGGTGCGTGTGACACACGCGCCCGCGTGTACTGTTCATTGTCGCCCGATGGTGAAGCTCACCTCCCCTGAAAAAGGCAATTTTTGGTGAGTTTCGGGTCGATTTTTTGCACTCCCTGGCTCATTTTCACCTCATTTCTCAAAGCTATATACAAGTAAACTATTTTCATGCAATAAAAAGCAAGAAAAAATCGAGAAACAGAAGTTAAATATCTGAAAACCTTATAGAGACAAAACGGAAAATTTTTCATTTTTAACCACTCAATCACGTCACCGCTCTGATACTACGTGTAATATGTAACAGTACCTTAGTTAAGTATCCCGGATCGAACGTGAAAGAGTAAGAAACGAAGAAATGCAAAAATAACTGATTTTAGTCTCTGTAACTTCAAACGAGCTTTTCGAAGTTGAAATGAGCACGAATCCACTGCCGCCTTCATGGGAACTCCTCTCCGGGACACGGATAAGGTCTTTCTACAATTTTCTCAAAACGTAAACTCTCTTAACGAGTCAGAGAATCCTTATGCTTACGATTGATTATATGAGCAACTACAGGAGACCTTAACCTATATATATAGTTTCCATATCGGGCTTCCTCATCACAAGACCGATATGGGTCCGATCCACACTAATTGGGATATTTTTCTACATGAACTTCGACCCATTCATTTAGATCATTTATTGGGTCACTTTATATCTTTATCTTGATCAAATTACATAACTTAGCCGATAAATTATTAAAAAAAATAAAAAATGCAATTAATAGTTATCCAACTTTATGGGAAAGGACAAAATTGTCCAACAGATGAATCTTGCATTTTTTGCGCCTCTTTGACCTAACAGGGCTGAGATATGATGTTCTAATTGTATATAAGCTCATTTGAACTTTGTCACCCTAACTTTGATATCAATTGAAGATTTTTAGAAAGTTTGGGGATAAACTAGACCGAATTAAATAAGTTCATATAAACTAGGATATCATATATCAATCTAAAACTTTTAAAGCAACGAGTTATGAGTTTTATTTTTGTATATAACCCACTTCATGTTTATGTCTTTTTTCAAAGTGAGGTTATCTACTTGTGAATTTCCAACATCTCTAAGTGAATTCAAATTGGGGAAGATTGTTTCCTCAGCTTAAACTTAGATTTCTCATCCAAAAGAACCAAGTCTAATTTACTTCTCACGTATCCTCTTATTTAACATGAAAGGAGCTCAGATTTAAGAGATTAGATGACGATGAGAAGAACTCTCTTCTCCCACCAACTTTGATTTGACGAATCTGTCAATTTCCCACCGCACCAGATTAGGAAACGAAACTTGTCCTCATCTTGCGACAAAATTTTCACATCGAACACGATTTTTTGTGACTTAGGTTTCTTCAGCACTAGACGTATAAACAAATTTGAACTTTTGAATCGCCCAACCCATTATAATGTTCAGTGTGCGGATTTGATGTGTCCATCGTTTTAGATTCAGCTCCATATACACGAGGGACCTAAACAAATTTAGAATTTTTGTTTATAATTCCTTCCCAAAAAGTTTTAAGATATATGCTTTTTAACTTTGAAATCCACTTTTCAATTCTGGATCTGAGTCAAGCATCAAAGGTCCGAATTTCTCAATAATGATAAAAGCTTGTAGCTTGCATTAACTACATCCAAATCATTAAAAAAGAATATTAACAAAATCTTGACATGTTCTTCTAATTCTCGATATAAACATCATCAAATTTTGATCACATGTAGTAATTCTCTTCCCTTAACAAGTTAATGTAGTAAAAAACACCTTTTGAGTTCGGTACAGTACACAAACAGACCAACTGTTGGGTAACAGATATGATTTCAGATGCTGCAATAATGTGTTGGAGATATCCAACCTTAACACACTAGGTTAAGACCACGTTCTCTCCTTTTTTTCTTCATTGCGGAGAAACAGGATATGGTATCATTTACTCGCCAGGACTTCTCTTCTTTTGACCCTTAAATTGCTTCCCATCTGGCAGTGGACCAAAGAAACAGATTCGCAGATCACCTTGTAATAGTCGTTGGTGGAAGTAGTTTTTATACAAATCCCAGAATTCATCTCTGCCAAAAGCAATGAAATTTAAGGTGCAAAAATCAAAGCAAGAACAAAAAGATACAGCTAGAAAGATAGTAAACATGAATGCAAATGAAACTCGTTATCACACCTGACTTGGGGAAGTGTCATCAAGGTATAGCCTTTAACATCTGGGTGCATATCGAGCACTATCATTCTTAAGCGTGAAAGCCCCAGTGCCTCAATATCAATCAACTTCTTCACCCTTCATGTGAAAGATGAAAGCAGACAAATAAATCAATTACTTGAGAATAAAAATGATCAACTTAAGAACATAATGAGAAAGATGAACTCAGGCAAATCAATTACTTGAGAATGAAAAAAGGTCCACTCAATAGCAAAGTTATAATGAAAACAATTAACTCGGGCAAATCAATCACTTGAGAGTGGAAAAGATCAACTAAATAGCATAGTTAAAAAACACACGTGCCCTGCCACCCAACCACCTAGATATGAACAAAATGAGATTTGAGCATCATTGAATGGAGAGTTGGAAGAGACTAAACCTGATGTAAGGCAGGTGTATAAATTGAAAATTGGGCTTCTGGGATTTTCGAGTTTAGGGCTAGCATTAAGGAAAAAATAATGAGAATAAAGGATGTGGTCTAAGAATCAATCACTATTTGTGTTTGTATCAAGAACTAGGAATCACACCTAAGATTTGTAACAAACAAAATTATTAGAACCACACCAATAGATTTCTATACATCACTTCTAGAATATAGGAACAGCTCCTAAGTATCTAAGAATCAGTATTGGGAAATAGAATGCGTCACACTTTTAAATCTCAAAATCTTACAAACCATTAAAATCAACAACCTTCATTAGAAACCTATCCGTGTGATTCTAATAGTTTTACTTGGGTCAATTACTTAGTGTGATTCCTAATTCTTGATACAAACCCTAGGACTGGTTCTTTGATCTACCCTTTGTTTGTTCTATTTACTAAATTAAAGTTTCCAACAATCCTAATCTGAATTTTCAGCAACCCAAGCATGAAATTTTGACAACCTTTATTGAAATTCCAAACTCAAAACTAAAATTCCAGCAAATTTAGGAAATAACAGCAGTTTATCCATGTTTCACCAAATTGTTACAATTTTCTCCATTCAGCCTACATCAAAATCATTGTCAACTGGACCATTTGGCAATCTTATTAAGTGAGGTTTAGATATGGTTGGCATTTAAAATCATCTCAATTCGATACTTTCAGATCTATTTTCTGATCTTTTTAACATAGAAATCACACAGTAATCAAAGGACAATCCAAGTCCTAAAAGAAATCAAAAAGAAAAGTCGAGCAATAGCCTAGTCTACGTGAATCAAAAGTTTGATTATCTGAAGCATACAACGGTGGCCACACGAATTACAATGTTGGATAAGATAAATGTTCATCCATTTCACGTGTTGCAATCTGTCATTTCCAGTCATAAATGTTTTAATATTTCTTTGTATCGAGCAATTTTTAAGCTAAAAACAGCATTGAGGACTAACCGGCTTGGTGTACCACTGCCAAAATTCACTCGCTGTTTCAACAATGCTATCTGCATCAACCAAAACAGGACAGAAAATGAACAAAGAAAGAAAACAGAAAAATTCGAGTCAAATGGATATGTAGTTGAGTAAAGGGCATATCAAGTACATCTAAAAATGCACCTATATGAGTTTTTGTTTTCCTGCAGCCATGAGCACACTGAAATTAAATATGTAAGAACAATTTCGGGATCAGACTGACGTGCAAACATACATATTCAGCATGCCAGTGCCCCTGGTCATCTGTTGAACATTTGCATCATTTCCCAATTAACAGCTCAAAGCAAAATAAGAGAGATCTGGCATGAATTGATAGATTTCTGGCAAAAAATTTCTATGAGAGAAATTAGTGAGTTCTTCACAAAATTGTTGTTCTGTGGGATTTGAAGATTCACCAGTAAAAAAAAAAGTCGGAACTAAGGAGTGATCATTGAAACTGATATAATAATCTTGGGATCAGACTGACGTGCAAATCAAGTGATTCAGCATGCCAGTATATTTGGCAATCTGTAGCAATTTTGCATCATTTCCCAATCCAGAACTAAAAGCACCATATACAGGTTAATATGGAGCACTAGAGCATGTCAGCATCAGTGCTTGAAAAATAGTCTTGGGTATAATTTCTAAATTAGGAGCTTCTGCAAAGTAGCAACTCCTTAAAAAATATTAAAAATTAAAAACAAGTTTTTGGGATCAAACTGACATGCAAATAACTACATTCAGCATGTCATGCCTCTGGTAATCTATGATAAAACTGCATCACTTCCCAATTCACAGCAGAAAGCATAATACCAGAGTACACCAAAGCAGGTTCAAGAACTCTTGGTACTTTTTAAACCAAACCTCTACATATTAACCAAAACAGAAAAACACTTTTCTTGATACTGGTATATGGATATTGTTGTCACTCAAAAGAAAAGGCATAAGCAATCTCAAGATGGCAGTGCACTTAGTAAGGAACAATAGTATTTTGGGATGATGAATAAAATCTTCACAAAGCTTGTACGGTTAAACTTAATGGACACGAATTATCATATTGATTACACTTTCATTAATCAAATATGATTATATGAACACTTATAGCAAATATGAACACAAACAGAATGAAACTTCTTGAAGAGAAACTATGGCATAAGGAAAGAAGATAAGAGAAAAGCATGCAAAATGATAAGGGAAACACCTGCTCCTCAACCTTCATATGCTTTGAGAATAGTTTTACAGCATTGCATTCTCTCGTCAAAGAGTGCAGCCCCCTGAAGAATTGCGAAGAATTTTTTCTCATTTGTTAGAATTCCATAGGAAAGATGGATTTACATAACACTCTATGTTACACTAGTAAACCAAAATGGAACTATCTTATCTCACTTCTGAGAACATGATCACTGCACACGATAGAAAAGAAAACCCACCAGACCTTAGCAATTCTATAGCTCTCAACGCTGAAGAACTAAGTACAAGAACTGCAGGATTCCCAGGATCAATTTTTCCTTCTACAATCTGCCCTTCATAAAGGTCTTCTTTCCAAG
The DNA here is from genome assembly GCA_027576455.1 of Erythroxylum roigii. Classification (NCBI taxonomy): domain Eukaryota; kingdom Viridiplantae; phylum Streptophyta; class Magnoliopsida; order Malpighiales; family Erythroxylaceae; genus Erythroxylum; species Erythroxylum roigii. The sequence goes on along the minus strand of JANZXV010000001.1, from coordinate 17,087,584 downwards.
AAGGTCCATAAGCTGCTTTAATATGCTTCCCTAAGGACTTGACATCTTTATCAAAGTTTTGGGATAATTCCACAAAGCATTTGTCTGCATATTTCATAAATCACACAGCTAAGGAAAAGTAAAAGCTAAGAACAAAAAGCACCCAACAAATAAACATTTGAAAAGGAGTAAAAACCATAAACACCTCTTCCAACCACAATGCGCTGAAAAATCATCATTATTTGTTCAAGAAAAATAAACCAATATTTTTCTACTCATGAAACTCTAAAATCCACACAAAGTCACAGCCTTTTATACTCAAAGTTGGGTTCTCTGATGACCCAAAAGGTTCTAAAAAAAAAGCAACAGGAAACAGGTACTACTACACACCAGTAATAGATTCGCGTTCAAGAGAGGACAAGGAAACCCCATTAGCTGATTCAAATGCATTAAGAAAGAAACTGAGCTGCTGCGATGCTGATGTTACTGGCACCACCTCGTTCTTTACTGGGTTGTTTTGATTTTCACTGATATCGCTTATACTTTTGTCGTTGTCTTTTCTCTTCTTTTTCTTCTTAGAAATAAGCTTGGAATTGGAAAAGAGTTTAGAGTTTGTGAGAGTGGCTCTTATTGTCTTCTTCTTTTCAGCTTTTCCGCTCCCCATAATTAGGGTTTAGGTTTTCTGCGCTATGATTTAAATATATAAGCCCGCCCGGCTTGTTCAACCCCCAATAAAATTAGGGTTTGGAAAATTTTCACTTCACACGATTTCCAGTAGTTTGCACTTTACGTACATCTAGTTAGCCATTTAACGAGGCGCCAGTTTCTTTAAACCTCAAGCACGTGACACCCACTTTTTTGCATTATGGTAATTAAAAATATATATATATATTGTGTAATTATTAAAATATATACAT
>JANZXV010000001.1:17054098-17068803 GCA_027576455.1 Erythroxylum roigii | reverse complement strand
CCTCTAATAAATGTATAGCTTTTTTAAATATGACGAATGATTTAAAATAAATTAATCATTATAAAACTTATTAATACTGAAATTAATTTTAAATCAATAATTAATGATTTGATAGGAGCATATGTATAAACAATAGTAAAGAAATATATCTAAGAAACTAATCAACTATAATTTCAAAAAAAAAAAGAAACTAATTAACTATGATGTAATTGAGACAATACAAAATTTTTTGTCCAATTTTATGGTGTCTTATTCTGTTCAATAAATCTCAACTATTCACTTATATAGGTCCTGTGTGAATTTCACATAAATAAATACGAAATACATATAAATAAGTGATTGAAATTTACGTAACAGAATAAGATATTCTACTCATATTCTAACATGTCATAGAACGATTGCTACTAATTTAGATATTTATTTACATTTCCTATTATTATCGCACACAAAACACGTTAGCCCATGTACGGTCCTCTGCCTCCATATTTCATGCAGCATGTTGTTTTGGTTCTTACAACAACTTCCACCCATCTTTTCCACTTTCAAGGAAGAGGGAGAATTTCTTTTTCTTTTTCTTTTATGTCTCTCTTCTCTCTCTCTATCCTTTTATGAGAATACGTGCATTCATTGGTCAATTTCATTGATGCTACCTTCTCCTGGATCTTGATCTTTCTTGGGGTGGTGGGCATCGTTTGTTTTTTTCTTTTTCTTTTTTCAAAAATCTGTTTACATTGTCCGTTCTGCTCAGTCTTGGCTATGGCGTCAAGTTGTCGGGCTCACCTCCAGTTAGGGGCATTGTTTTGGTTGATGTTGTTCATCGGTCTCACATTCGCCGACGCCGCGTCGAAAGATGACAAGACGCCCCAGCATCCCGGCTGTGACAACGCGAACACATTGGTGACGTTTTAATGACCCTTTTATCTTTTTAAGGACTTGAGTTGAATTGTTTTGCACGCCATTCTCATTGGTTTATGGGAAATTTTTGTTGTTAGAGAACACGTTGAAATGAGTTGCTGTCATTCTTGACTTTAGACGTACTTCTTTGATGGGTTGTTTAAAGTTGACAAACATTTTTTGCTCTGCATTTCTTTGTGGTCGATTTGATTTTCCAGGTTAAGGTTAAGACATGGGTCGATGGCGTGGAAGAAGACACTCTCACGGGTTTGATTGCTAAATTCGGAGCTCTTTTACCTACTGTAGCTAAAGATGGTTCCAAGTTGTCTGCTGCTGTTACAAACCCAATAAACTGCTGTGCCAAGTCCTCTACCAAGGTTTTCCATTGTTCTCTTATTCGCTTAGATGCTTTCTCCATGCGGTTGTGTCTGTTTATTACTACTTATGAGTTATGACAGGTGCATAAAAATATATACTTTGGTGTCTTCGGCTGACTGGAATCGACTTTTAAATTTTTTTTTGTTGAATATTACCTTTAATTAGTACATGTTCTGCTAAGATTGTCAAATTTTCAAGCTCGTGTACTTCCCTGTGAAATTCCGAGAAGTACAATGGGAATATGCACACTCCTCTGTCATCAACCTAGAATTGTGGGAATTACAGCGTGGAAATGAATGAAAGATTATGTCATGTATTTTAAATATTTAATTGCACTGCACAAATGTCTTAAGTTATGATCTGAATGATAAGATGGAATTTATGGTTCTTGTTCTGTCATTTAGATTTCTGGTTCTATCGCCGTGTCTGCTCGTGGGGATTGTTCTTTCACAGAAAAGGCAGAAGTGGCACAGTCTGGAGGTGCTTCGGCGCTTTTGGTGATAAATGATAAAGAAGGTTGGAATTACAGTGCCTTTATGTCTGATATAAAAGTGTTGTAGATACTTAGATGATTGTAGGTTTTAAAAATTCGACAGTAAAGTTTTCTGAAATTATTCATTTTTGTTCTTTTTATGTTCATTGTGTAGTTCTCGATGATATGGGCTGTGAAAATAATAGTACACCTCTGGATATTAAAATACCTGTTTTGATGATCTCAAAGTCGGGAGGGGATCATCTTAATACACTATTGGCGAATGGAAAGAAAGGTAACATTTGGAATTTCTACACTGTAATCATATTCATTGACTCTTCTTTCCTATCGGGTTCTCTGAAAATTAAGTCACGAAGGCTAGATAAATGAAGTGCAGGGTCTTGACTCTTGACAGGTAAGAAAAATGCAGAGGAAACATTTTTCATGTTGCATCCCTGGTATAATAGTGTTGATTTTTGTGCTGGAGTACATTATTGTATATATGCTTTATATTTAATTGCACCTTTGTTAACTTGTTGCAGTGGAGATATTGTTATATGCACCTAAGAAACCCATAGTGGACTACTCAGTGATATTTTTGTGGATGATGGCTGTTGGAACAGTGATTTGTGCTTCAATGTGGTCTCGCCTTGAGACTCCAAAGGAGACTGATGGGCGCTATGATGAAATATCACCAAAGGTCAATATAAAGCTTTATTGTTTGTGTTGCGCTTTGTACAATTTGTAACTACTTGTTTTCCAATTTTCTCTTATTCCCCTTTGCATGCAAGCTGCCTGGCCTTAGATTAATATGATCTTCTGTGCATTTATGGGAGCATGAACTCACTTATGTTTGACACCTGATCAAAGTTTCGGGTGAATAGAGATATCTCAATGACATGAAATAGAAATGAGAAATAATATATCTTCTTCCAATTGATTTTTAGTTACATGGTTATATACATCTTACTATAGGAGAAAAACCAGAAACAATCTCTTATGATAGGAAATCAATCTCGTAGGCTCATACAATTTCCTAAGATAGGAAACAATCTCTTAGGATCTCAAAATCTTTGGGATATCAGGAAATTTACTTTCCTAAAACTTGTATACATCTACTATACAACTAGACAACCCCCTCAAGTTGTGGAATTGATGTCATCCACTCCCAATTTGAAAATAATATCATGAAAGCATGAACTATTGGGACTCTTCATTAGCACATGAGCTAGTTGCCTTCCCAGTGTATGAGCCCTTCTTCCCATATCTCCTTGATGAAATTTCTATTAATCTTAATATGCTTTGTCTTATCATGTTGAATAGGGTTATGAACTATATTGATGGCTGATTTGTTTTCACAATAAAGCTTCATTAGATTTTTTCACTTAACTTTTAAGTCATCCAAAATGACCTTCAACCATAACAACTCGCACAAGCCTTGAGCAATTGCTCTAAACTTTGATTCTGTTGATGATCTATCCACAACATTTTATTTCTTACTTCTCCAAGTCACCAAATTTCCTCCATGGAAGGGATAATAACCTTTGGTTGATCTCGATCTGCCATAGACCTTGCATAGTCCACATCAGTATAGGCCTCTAGGGCAAGATGATCACAATTCCTTTCCCCGCATTGTCTTTTAAGAAATGCAACATCCTATATGCAAATTGTAGATAAGACTCTCTTGGATCATAATGAACTAGCTAACTATGCTCGCTATGTTGGGTTGAGTATTAGCAAGGTATAGGAGCCTGCCTACTAGCCATTGGTACATCTTTCTATCAATAGTGTTTTTTTTTTCACTTTTCCAAACTTATGATTTGGGTCCATTGGAGTAAAGAGTGGTTTGCACCCAATCTTTCATGTTTCCTTCAAGAGATCAATCACATACTTCTATTGAGATATGAAAATCCTTTGTATGGATTATGGCACCTCGTTACGAAGGGAGTACCTCAATTTTTCAAAAATCCTTTATCTCAAATCCTTGATTAATCATTGCTTTTCTCTTTTTCATCACTTCTAGTCATAATAATATCATCGACGTACATTAGCAATACAGTCACTCCCCTTACATCCATGTGCTTGATAAGAGAGTGTGATCATGTTAACTTTGTTTATATTTTCATAACTCTAGTAAATCTTCCAAATCAGGCATTGGGAAAATTGTTTCAACCCATGTAGGGCCTTTTTAAACCTACAAACTTTATTACCCATGTTTTCTTCAGAACTTGGTGGGATGTTCATGTAGACTCTTCATCTAAATCTCTATGAAGGAAGGCATTTTTGACATCATATTGCAAAGTGAGTTGCTAAGGATAGCAAAATCCATAGTATTCATTTTTTTCATTTGAGCAAATGTCTCCTAGTAATTAACCCTATAAGTTTGAGTGTACTCTTTAGCAACTAATCATGCTTTACATCTCTCTTCAGCCTTATATTTTAGTATGAAGATCCATTTATAGTCAACTATGTTTTTTTCCCTTTGGTTTATTAATAATCTCGCATGTCCTATTATTTTCAAACACATCCAATTCCTTTCTTATAGCACTCCTCCATTCTCTTTTTGACAATGCCTCAGAAATGATATTAGGAATAAAAATAGTATCTAGACTCGCAAGGAATGTTTTTTTAGGCTGTTGACAAGTGTTTAAGTGACATATAGTGGTCTCTTGGTGCACTTTCTGGTACTTTTCCTAACGACAAAAGGAAGGTGTAAGTCATCTGTAGGTGTTTGTATATATAAAAGAGGATAGGATCTTACCATGGACTCATTTTCAGAGTTTGTGTTAGATTCATTGACTTATTTCAGGTTTGGAACAATTGCTCTTATAGAATACACCTATTAATATCTTGAAAAGTCTTGATTAACACAAACAGACATTGGAGAGGGCATATGTTCTAGAGGAGTGATTACTGTATTTTCTAAGGCAGACATAGGACTAAAGGTTGAAGATGATTTTGGCAAGGGCACAAGATGCTCAAATGGCTCAAAAAACTCAATAAGCACTATCCCCCTAAAAATAGAACTTGTCAAAATAAGGTTTGTTTTTAGTGAAAATGACATCAATTGAGATGTAAAACTTTTGTGAGGAAGGGTTATAGCGCTTGTACCCCTTTTTGTATTGGTGAGTAACCTAGAAAGACACATTCGATGACACGAGGATCTAACTTTCTTCTATGTTAACTATGAACATGTACAACCAAATATCCTAAGAGAGCTCATTTGAGGTTCTAAAGTGAAAATAATAGGTATTAATGGTTTCCGTGGGACTTTTATTGTCCAAAACACGTGAGGAAAGTTTATTTATCATATGGGTGGCAGTTAGAACTACCTCCCCCAATAAGATTTAAGAACATTCTCTTGAAAGAGTAGAACTTGGGTTACATGAAATAACTGCCCCTTTTTAAAATTGTTTAACATTTGAAGTCATGTACAAGTTTTTTGATAGACACAAGGTTGGTGGATAGTTTTAACATATGAAGAACGGTTTTTAGACAGAGAAAAGGTATAAATATACATCTCCCAGTCCTGCAACAGTAGGTAAAGAACTTCCTATTAGTAGGGCATGAGGTATAGATATGAAAGAAAATGTGAGGAGTGAGTCATATGGTCCGTGGCACCAAACTCAATCATCCAAGCATTGTTATAATACTTGTTTGAGGCATTTATACAAAAAATAAATAAAGGTTTACTTGAGATCGAGCCAAAGAATCAGTTCTAGAAGACTTCTCAAGAGATCCCAATAAATTCTTCATTTGCAGATTTTCATATGCCTTAATTCCCTTGTTTTTATTTTTTTGGTTTCTGTATGATGATGAAGCTTTTGTCTGCTTTCTATGGAGGTTTTTAAAATATTTCTTTCTTCATTGAGCAGGCGGGTGGCAATGCTTCATCATCCAAAGATGACTCAGATAAAGAAATTGTTGAGATTAATGCAATGAGTGCAGTATTTTTTGTCATATCAGCATCTACTTTTCTGGTGCTACTGTACTTTTTTATGTCAAGTTGGTTTATCTGGATTCTGATTGTACTCTTCTGCATTGGTGGTATTGAGGTACTACTTCTCTTTCCACATTGTTACTTGCAAATCTATGTTTATGGGAAATGAGCGCATATGTCATTCAGTAACTGCTTTTATACATTGGATAAAAAGTAGGTGAAGGAAGATTGATGTGTTTAATGAACAAACTATAGGGGCTTATATGATCAGGTTTTCCAATTATGGGGGCTTAATAATTCCTTCTGGAAAAGGATATGTCAAAGCACATATGGATGCTGTAATGCATCTCAAACCTGGTCTCTGCAATCAATTTAATTCTTGGAAACCGTTGCATTTACCTATCCTTTATAGATTTTCCTGATGTATAATTGCCCTTTTCATTCTTGGCATACTTTGAACTTTGGTCTTCATTATAAAGTATTACGTTTTTATCTTTTTGGATTTCATGGACAGTTGATGCATGGCCAATAGAAATCAGCATATGTGTGCACGCTCACCCAGATATGATCAATCTGTTTAGGAAGGTTATTGATTTCCATGCCATTTCTTAGACTAAAGTTTGCTGGGCAAAGCTGACTCTAAATCAAAGTAGAATATCTTGACTTAGCCGAAAATGGAAAAGATATGAAAATGATGAATGTCTTTACCAAGTCCATTTCTCTAATCGGGTCTGCAGTATTGTTTGTCCCTCAACTTTCAGAGCACTTGTATGTAATGTCATTAGTTCCCAGATATCTTTTATATTTTTAGTGGATAGGTTCTATCCTATCAACTCAATTTGTGCATTGTGGTTATTGAATCATTTTTTTGCTGTTTTTCTCAGGGGATGCATAATTGTATTGTAACACTGATCAAGAGGTACATTTGGAGTTTTATTTTGGCATTTGATATTATCAGCCTGCTTTTTTATGTTGTAGTTTCTTTCATGCGAGATTCTCTTTCTTGTATTCTGAGCAGAAAATGGAGAAATTGTGGGGAGAAGAAAATCAAGTTACCTCTTGTTGGGGAAACTTCTGTTCTCTCCCTCATTGTAGTTTTTTGTTCTGTTATATTTGCTGTTTTGTGGGCTACAAATCGGCGTGCATCATATTCGTGGATTGGGCAGGATGTTCTTGTAAGTTTTTTGTGGTAATATCTGTGCACTATCTGCTTTCGTTTTCTGCTTTTTGGTACTGTATCGAAATGCCAATGGTTCTTTTCATGCAATGCTGTCCTACTCCCATAGTCATTTCATGAAATGTGCTTAATTTGGACCTTCCCTGTTTAGTTCGTGTCAGGAATTCTCTTTGTGGTGCTTTTTTACATTATGCTTGGCTGATAGGCCTCTAATTAGAGAAGTTGCACACGAGGAAAAGTTTAGAGGTCAGTCGAAAATGATTGTTATAGTGGTTAAAGCAAATACAACATGAAGTCCCACCTTGGAGTGTATTAGAGAGATCTTGTTATACTTGTAAGGCTCAATGATACCAAAAAGCAACATCATTACAACCTCATAATGACTCACTGACATAGTCTCATTGCCATGTTGGTTTTCTTGTAGAATTTTTATGATCTCAATGTAGGGGTTACCAAATGATATTCCATTGGCTTGATGAGGATGTTGTGAATTTGCTGGTGGGATTGAGACGTTGGCCTTGATGAGGATGTTGAAATTTTGTTGGTGATATTGTGATGTCTCAAAATTTTTGTAACATGTGGTTTATCCATGATGATTTCCATGCTAAATTTCCCATATATATTTTAAATGCAGAGACACCTACTAAACTTGAGCCTTCCTTGACCCTTTAAAGAAACTTTTGAGAGGAATTTAGGTGATGAATACGATGATCCACTGATACACGTATGGGGCCCAACCAGTATGTCCTGAGCATGCACAAAGTCAGTAGCTAATGCACTTATGTTAGGGAAGCTTTATTATAGTCTTGATATCTCAACAGTATGCACATCCTTAATTTGGGATATTCCCAGCAATTGGTAATGTGATATTTTTGTTCTTATAGAATGGAAAAGAAGAGTTAATTATGGTGGAGCACAAGATTTTTAAATCTTGAAAACCAGGATTCCTAGGTGAAACAAGCACTAGAGTCCCTGATTCTATTCGAAGGGGCCTACACATAAGTAGTTAGGTTGTAGAATAGCTTTAAGTTGTCAGATGGACGTTACAAGCTCTGTGATATGTCTTGTTGATGTGTGCATTCGTCGTTAGTGTGTTTACCTTGTTTTATTATTGTTTTGTTTTTGAATGCTGCTTAAAACCTTCTTCAGACATCTTTTCTTTCCTTATGATCGTTGACCCTTTCTAGAAGTTAAAAAATTTGGAGTTGGAAAAGGTGTAAGTTGAGGAAACTTGAGCCTGATTATCCTAATAAGATCTCTTCCTAAACCCTTTGTTTGTGATGATGAAGAATATGGAGCAAAATATAGATCTTACTCTCATTTTCACGTGCTTCAAGTGAGAATGTCCTTACTTTGGTGGATGTATGTAAGCTGATGATGTCTTGCATGTTAACCATGTAGTTTCCAAATTCTATATGTATGTTAACCATGAAGTATCCAAATTCTATAGAATTTTAGTCACTGATACTTTTGTTCTCATTTTCACATGTTTCAAGTGAGAATGTCCTGGCTTTGGTGTATGTATGTAAGCTGATGATGTCTTGCATGTTCACCATGAAGTTTGTAGAATCTGTAGAATTTGAGTTGCTGATACTTCTGTTCGAAGAATATCCTGAACTTTTTTTTTTTTGTTCACTCAATTTAACTACAATATTAAGGTTTTGAATTTGACCAAGTGGAGATGGCTATCTTTCTGTTTGATCTATTAAATGAAGATCCTCTCATTAGATATTGCCTTGTTCTTAGATATTGCCTTGTTCTTGTCAGGGAATCTGCTTGATGATAACTATATTACAGGTGGCTAGGCTTCCTAATATTAAGGTACCTAACGTACCTAGACTCTTGTTACCTCATGTATTCATGATGTATATGATCCTTCACGATCCTTGTACCTTTATGTTGACTCAGGTTGCTGCTGTTCTTCTTTGCTGTGCATTTTTTTATGACATCTTTTGGGTCTTTATATCACCCTTAATATTCCACACAAGTGTTATGATTGCAGTAAGTATTAATCTCATATATTTTACGTTTCTTCTGCTATGTATTGAAAAAACATTTTTGTTGCTTTTCATTGAGTGTAAACGAATGAAACAACAGCCAAAATGATCAAGTGTTCATGACATTAACTTAATCGATTCGTGGAACCTCAGCCATATGGAAATTTTTTTTCTGAAGATGCAACATTAGAATGAGAATTGACAATTATAAGTCCATTGGCTAAAAATCCACTGCCTATGAAAAGAACATTAATCAATGAAGCATTGACTTACTGTTACCTTAAAGTCCTTATTTGATATTTGTTGCCCGGCCTTTTTTTGGAAATTGTTGCCCAGCCTTTTCATGAACTGTTTGCTTTTCTAATGTTATATTTTGGGTAGTCATTCATAATTCATGGGTTGCTCTTTTTGTTTGTACTTTATTCATAGGTTGCTAAAGGTAACAACAGTGGTGGGGAATCGATCCCCATGCTTTTGAGGCTTCCTAGATTGACAGACCCCTGGGGTGGTTACGACATGATTGGATTTGGGGACATTCTTTTTCCTGGTTTGCTCACATCATTTACTTTCAGGTATTGGTTTGAGTGCATTAAGTTGCTCTTTACTAATAAACTGCAAGATATTTCTCACATCATTTACTTTCAGGTATTGTTTTGAATGTATTAAGTTGGTCTTTGCTAATAAAACTTCAAGATATTGTAATCTAGAATCATATGATATACTTTTCCTACAGTTTTCCCTTTAACTATGGAGAGGACTTGCTTGATCAAATATGTTTCTTGTTTTGATTAAGTCAAAGTTGTAGAAATACTTTGCAAAGGAGAACAACGAAAAGCAATTGTTTGAGTGATTTGTAATGGAAGAAAATGAACACTGCTATGCTCCAAAACATAGTGCAACTCCTAGAAAACTGGATTTTCACTCTTATGCCAAATCATTGGAGTGATTCATAGATCCATCCCTATGTTTTAATTGCTTATTTATAAGTTCCAACTCCCTAAATTACAGCTTATACGTGTCTGGCCATTCTACATTAAACAGTGTTTATATTCCTCCTCTTGTTTCAGGTTTGATAGAGAAATGGGAAAGGGGATCAAAAATGGATATTTCTTTTGGTTGATAGTTGGCTATGGATTCGGTATGTGTATTTATTTGCAAAAGTTGGAATTTAGTATGGTACATTGGTGAAGCAGCATCTATTGCATGCTGACAAGCAAGATCCACCTCAAAATATGTGGTTGAGGGGAATTCCTTGGATTTAATTATCAGCTTTTTGTTGCAGTCTACTTTTTCCTGATCTTTATATGCCAAAGGATGTTTTAAGGATTGTATGGGTTTTCTATTTACTAACAAAATGTACTAAATCAAATAGGTGTCAAATATTAATCCTGTGCCCGTTAGACTTCAGCAACTAGTATCTATTTAGAGTTTTCTTCTTTCTATGGCCATTAACAGACGTTTTTCCTATTTTCAGGCCTTTTCATGACGTACTTAGGTTTATATCTAATGGATGGGCATGGTCAGCCCGCTCTACTCTATCTTGTTCCGTGTACACTAGGTAATTAGCAAAAACTAGTAATGTGAAACTCAATATGGAGTCCATCTCTTACGATACTTAAATGGGATTCTTTTCCCTGGATATGTGATGTCAGGATTGTGTGTCATTTTGGGTTTGGTTAGAGGAGAGTTGAAAGACCTATGGAGTTATGGCTTAGAAGCATCTTCTTCATCAAAGGTTTCTCCTGAATTTGCCTGAAGAGTTATGGCAGTCGTCCCTCGGGTGCATTAGCCTAATTTGGTGCCATTGAGTACCTGCATGTCGATCGTGTCAATTACAACTATTTTTTCCTCCTAATCTTGGTGCAAATAGTAGATAGAGGTGATAGAGACCGGAAGGCAATTCATGATGTATGAACTTGCAATACATCTCGATGCATTTACCATGTGTCCATAATCATCACTACAGTTAGCTGTAAATCTCTGATCTGCACCAGCTCCGTTGTGTAATGCGATTAGGATATGAACTGCATAACACAATTCTAAATTGTAACTTCAAACTATGGTTTATCTATGTAAAGAGCATCTCTATCTCTTTCTTTTCTTGTTGAACTTGTATACTAATTGTTCATTCCCTTCCTTCTGAAGAGAAGAGAATCATGTTATGCACCAGCATATATAAAATAATACCAACTAAAAACCGTTTGCTCAGGTGATATGTTTTTGGTTTCCCAAATCATCAGAAGTTTTAGTGACTACTGTAAGAAATAAAAGAAGAAGACTCTGTATCAATAAGAGCACATAAATCAGGGGAAACATTACAACCTGTTGTTCGAATATCATAAAAGGTTCTGAAGAACAATTGAAGTTTCTCAATCTAAAAAGGACATAGATCTGGGTCAATAACTTACTTAAAAGCTTGAAGAGGATGATTGGTGGAAAGTAAAGACAAGTTGAAATTAAAAATCAGTCTGATATAACATCATTTCAAAATTAGAAAGATCCTGAATCATTTCAAAATTAAATGCTTTTCCTATAACTGAGAAAAAGGGGGGCATTTTGTACGAGATATTGCGAGAGAAAGATGCTACATTGGATATTGCTGTTCTTAAGAATGTGATGCCCTCAGACTCAGAGAAGCAATGCTGGTATTTTATATATACAACTAAACAAACCCAAAATCAAAACTGATTGTCAAGGTTTGAGCAGCATAAACCATACGAATCTGATGAGGGAATCAATTTCTTTATTCTACAAGATATTTGAAAAAGGGCTAAGATTAATTGTATTCTAATTGTAACAGACTGCAATCTTAAACCATCTTATGTTGTTGATAGTTAAAGAAACAGTACTTTCCTAATCTTGGATGGATACTATTTAGTATTTACATGAGATGGAAAAAATCAAAAAGAAGTTTTAACTCCTAAGAGAAGATTAAATAGTGAAGAGGAATCATAGTAATTGGAATATCGACTTGGATGAGCTACTATCACGTTAAGTCTGGATTAGAGTGCATTTATAATCATTTAGCATTTTGATGTTTTGATACATAAATGATGACTGCTCCTAAACTGAACGTTATGACAGAAAGACCAGAAGCTACTTTATAAGAGACAATGAAACAGAATATAGAGCCAAAGCCAAGGTAGAAGGCCACCATTTCCTTTTTCCATACTTAGCAACATTTGACACCTGAATTTATCCTCCTTGTCTTGTATGCATACCTTGCTTGGCAGCAATCTGATGAAAGCTTGGTTATGCTGTTTAAATATGTATGAAGATTATAGAGGAAAACTCTCAGAAACTAACAATCATCTCCTCAAGTTCGGTGACCTCCTTGTAGACACTTCAGAAGTGATTTTGTGGAAGATAATGTTCCAAATGCTCCAAGTAAAGCACCAAAAGCTGTGAGTGCCATGTTCAAGATTAGGAGAGGCTTGGATATCTTGGACCAGCAGATCTTGGTGTAAAAGGCACAAGGCAAAACAATACCAATACCCACACCCACAAGAGATCCTGTAAGGCTAAGAACATGCTCGAAATAAGGCACAGAAAGTGCTAGAGCAAGTATCAATAACAGCAGAATGGAACCAACAGTACAGCGAACCATCATCCTAATCTTCTTGCTCAGTGAACTTGGAAGGCTAAGCTCCAATTGGCTTGCAATTGGTGCGAATTCAAGGGCGTACTTGGTCATTGGTGTGAGCACAGTTGCCCATAATGCGATCTTTGTAACTATAAGATGGCGAGGCAGGCTGAGGGTGATTTGTGAACTGACTTCTGATCCAAACATTTTAGCTCCCAGAAAAGCTAGAGCAGTGTAGAGTGCTGTCACAGATGCGAAGCTCACTACACATACCTGCAGGAATATAACGTCGAGAGCACCGTCATCTTTGTATCTTCAATGCTTTTCCTAGTCGTGAAATGATGAAATGAACTGTTTTCTATTGTTTCTTAATAGAATATAAAGCATTGAAACCTTGAAAGGAAAAGATACTAGTTGATGCTCTTTCCAAGAATGAGATGCTCTTACGTTTCTCATGCGGCATATATACCAGGACTAATGCTCTTAGTCCTGGTATATATGCCGCATGAGAAACGAATAGTAGAAGCCCAGCACACCTGGACTTCAAGTTTTGAGCAACATATGAATCCCAAGTGACCATGGATTGCAAGGAGATATTGGAGAGGGCAAGCGGAATAATAAGAAAGTTACAAGGTTTTAAATATGAGCAACAACCTGTGATGTATTATGATGATTTAGACTGATATTGTGTCTACAGTGACACTATTATGGTTGCAGCCTGCAATTTAAAACCCTTAGAGAGTTTCATTATGTTCATTAATGGTATAACTGGTGAGAAAAGAATAGTAGTACCTTGGCAAACTTGACTGGATCTTTCATGGATTTATACAGATTGGGAAAGATAACATGACCAGCATAACTGAAGAGGTAAACCCCTGATATGGCAGGAATCTTGTGGAAGTTAACCACTGGAATACTGTGATTAGTTATAACACCTCCAAAGATGGCAGTGGATGTAACAGACATGAAAATGACAAGTGACATGAGAATCCCTCCTGATGAGAGAAAAGATATGGAAGACAAATCTCTTAGCCACAGACTAGGAAGTGCTACCAACACAGCTATAATAGTTAACAGCTGTGGTGTAGACATTCTTGGCCATGGCAGCCTAATTTGCATGCCTTGAAATACCACTGAAATATTATCATGAAGAGCGATGGTGTAGGACACAAGGGCCATGAAGATTTGCAAGTAGATTAAAGATGCTGCCAGAATTTTTCCTTTGCTCCCAAATGCATCTTGTCCAATGTCGGTGTAGCTTCTCGACTTGGGATTCTTGTCCAGACACTTTCCAAGAAGGTAAGCAGTGTATGTGCATATCCCTCCCAACCCAACAAGCAAGAAAGCAGAAGTCCATCCTCCATTCTCTAAAGCGTATGGAGTTGAAAGCTGGCCGAGGCCTGTAATGAATAAGCCATTCCTCTTGAACAAAATCGTAAGTACCAAGAATTGCTAAATACTTATTAAAAAGCCTCTTTTTCTTATTTAAAATTTACCTATGAGCATTCCAACCATGTTGATGACAGAATGAGCAAAAGAGCTATTAGGTTCATCATGCAAGCTATCTGCTATGCTCTTGTGATCTCTAATGCTGCAATCGCACTTGTACCCTTTATTTTCCTCAACACAAGCACCACAGCTCAACCATTCTTCACTCAACTTCTCACTTAAAACTTGATGATTCTGACGAGATAAGCATTCTGATTGTGGGCATACTAGTTCTCCCATGGACTTCTTCATCTTATCCCACTTCGATACTTATAATGAATAGAAAGGAAGGTGGCATATTTATAAGCGAGAGAAATATACATATGTCACAACCATTACACCATTCTTAGAATCTACCTGCAGTACTATAGAGCCATTCATCATGTGGAAGACGACTCATACATAACAAGTCACTATGCCTTGCACATTGCATCAATAAGCATAAACTTTTGATGGGTTTGATCCATGTTACGTATAAAAAATAATGACAGCTGTTATACAGCTCAAAATTAAGAGTATAAGAAGTGTAACCGCTACCTCACAAGGGGGAATTAGCTAATGTAATGTTTGTGTCTCTTCCTCTTCCTCTCTCTCTCTTCTATTCTTCATTTTATTTCATAACATTTGGTATCAGAGCTCTCGAATCTAGGAGATGCCATGGCTAAAGGTACAAGAAATGCATAAATACGTAAGGTGGAGGATACTCTAAAAGGATTGATGGAAAGAATGTTCTCCGAAATGAATAACAGAATGGAAAAGGTAGAAAAAGAAATGTC
>JANZXV010000001.1:17037103-17053998 GCA_027576455.1 Erythroxylum roigii | reverse complement strand
TGTGCAGTCCTTTCTTACCAAAGATCACAAGCTAAAGGCACAAGCAGTTAGACATAATAATTGGACTAGCTTTAGGGGTTGATTTGGAAATTGATTGAGACTAACAAGGCAGCATTTGGTTTAGGTGTTTATGTTTTAGTTAAAGCCTGTACTGCAAGTCTAGGTAATCAAAAGTTAAAAGATTTTGTGGTTAATATTAACTGAAACATGCTTTACTCAACTCTATTTTGTTTCAATCAACTCTTGCATTTTGTTTCAATCAACTATATTTTCTTTCAATCAACTCAACACCTCCAATACTCCTTGACAGTCCTTGTTTTCTAGATCTTTGGTGGTTCTCCAAACTTGTTTCTACAAATTGTCAACCCAAATTGCAAATTACAGCCGATCCTAAACTCTTCCCATGTTAATTACTATGGCTCTCCAACTTGATGAACTAGAGGTGGGCATTATAAGGGTGGCAGCTGTAGCTAGTGGAGAGGATTTGGGACTACAAAACCAGGCTTTTTATTGGCAGCTGTACATTTGTTTAGTAAGAACCTGAATGGCTAATTTTCAGTTAAGTACAGCTGTGGTTTTAGTAGGTTCTTTCTTAAATAATTAATAATAAATTTAAAATATATTTCTAAAGCTTTGTTTCTTAAAATATGCTTTTATCTTTAAGTAAATATATTTCTAAAGTTCAATCTTTATTCTTAATTAGGAATAAAATTCTTAAGCACTCTCTTATAAACATCTATGGGCAAATCTCATCTGGAAAAGAAATTAGCTCCTAAGGTATCTGTAATCCTCTAGTTAATAGCAACAAAACAAAGTCTCCACCCTAGACAAGCTATCCTTCCTTAACATTTAGACTTGAAGAAAATCAAAAGTTCGGAGAAATCAAAAGATCAATTGGTGATAGAGCTGACATCTCGCTAAAGGAGCAGTTTTTGATATGCAATCCTTGGTCTAGACTCTATGAACTTGTGATGATGTACTCTACTAATCCTCCCATTCTCTGTTTTGTAGATTCTTCAGTATTTGGGAACTAAGGAAGGTTAACTAACTACCAATGAGTGATTCCTGACGAATCCTTCGTGCATAATCTATGTTGCCAAGTTTCAAATTTCTTTGCAAATGTAACATGAGAAGGTGCTTTAAAGTGTCTGAGGTTTATAGTTACACAACAGATAATTGTGATTCCCTTTAATTCTATTTGGAGTAGTGAGTCTCTGTCAATAAGCAAGTCAAAGAAAAAAAAAGTTCTCGAAATTGAGCGATTGAACCAAACTAACGTGAACAAGTCAAACACTTTGGGCTTTATGGGGTATTTCGGCAAACACTTTACGTGCATTAGCTACTTCACCAAACCTTTCATACATATTTGTCAAAACATTCCCTATGTACTAGTCAACCACAACTCCTCCGTCCTTTCTAAAAAATCAAACATGACAATGAATATGAATAATAAGACATAAGAAAATTTGAGTAGACAGAGAGTACCTTAAGGCTTTGATGAAATAATACGTCGGCTGGTGCACGATGAAGAGGGTAGGGGTGGCTACTACGAATGGCTATTGGTGGTGCAGCGATGGGTGACTGGTAATGCTAGTGATTAGTGGCCTGATGAGAGAGACAAAGAAGCTTTATGTTCTATTTTTATTTCTTCATTCACTTGTCCCTCCGTCTCTCACTCAAATAAAAAATTAATCGAAAGGGTTTGCAAAATAACCTAAAGAATCAATTCGGAAAAGCAAAAGACAAAGTTGAAGAAGGAAGAGAAAACCAAACACAAAGTTGAAGAAGGTGGTTGTTTGTGATATAAATGTAAGTGACGTTAAAATGGCTACCCGAAAAAGCTAAAATTTGAGGGTTTTCTGAAAAGCTTCAAATTTGAGCTTTTGAAAAAAATTATATTTTGACTTTTAGAAAGGTTATTTCTATTTCAAAAGTGCTTTTAAAGTTTACAGCCAAACACTCATTTTTTTTCTTAAAAAAGCTTTTACGGTGGAAAAGAGTGCTTTTGGAGTCTCCAAAAGCTGAACCAAACAGGTGCTTAGGGGGAGTGATTTTTCATAGATGGTGACTTTTGTATATATGATATTTTTATACTTGAATAAATTGCTTTTGTGTATATGTGTGGATAATTATTTGAATATCTCTTTTGTTCTTGGCATTGAATTATATTTTATACATAAATTAAAGAGGAGTTAGTCATTATTTTGAAATAGATAATTGTTTGTTTGCTTGATTTTATTATTGCTATAAAATATTCCAAATATTTTGTCATAATTAAAAAGGGGGAGATTGTTGAATTAAGAGAAAATATGATGATGTTTTAATGATAATAAAATAGGATTATTACTAATGAGTTTATTATTTTAATAAAAAAGCAATATAAGAACAAAATGTAGCTATAAACTTAAGAATATAGTTTATGAAGTTAACATACAGAGGTTGAAGTTTATAACTATCAAAGAGAATATCATGACAAGATCAAAAGAAGATCATAATACATTAAGGTAATTTTATATTTTTAATGTTAATTGTTTATTTACTCACTTTGGCGATCTTAAATTCTCATCATGCATGAACATTTCATATCATTTCATCACATGAGTCCTTTCATCCATCAAGAAGCATTAAAGCTTTTATTTTTAAAGGAAAATCCTCTTAATATTTTAAATACTTTTTGCGAGACATTTTAGAAGTCGTTTTAATTATAATTTTATTTAAAAAATTTAAGTTTAAGCATTTGAAGTGTTAAAATCATATTTTTTGGGGAATTAGTCGACCAATATATGTTAGTAGCTCACCAATATTAAGTTAAATTTGTAGCAGATGGGTTTATTAACACATTGGTCAACCAATATGGTGAGTTGGTCGATCAATATCCCTCCAAAAGACATATTGGTCAACTAATATGATAAAATGGCCAACCAATGTGTAATGGGTGATAGATTTTGTGAATTGAATGCACATTAGCCTACCAATATGACTTAGTAATGTAGGTTGACATATTGGTCGATCGAGATAATTATGTGTTCACCCAACATGCCTCTAAATGACACATTGATTGACCATTATGCCTTAGAAATGGACCAATGTCTTAATGGCTAGTAAATCTATGTATTCAATGCACACTAGTCGATCAATGTGTTACACTAGTTAACTAGTGTTGTAATTAATCATCGTAACAGCTAGTTTTTGGTTCGCATAGTTAACAGGAGTCCCAGAATTCTATAAATGCATGTTTTCTCACTAGTTCTTGTAAGAAAAAGAATGTGAGTGTCTTATACATATAGTTTTGAATGTTTGTCAAGGAGTTGAGTATCATTATCTTATATTTGTGTGAGTAAGCCTCTTTAGCATTATCAAAGTGATACAGTTAGATATTTTGAGTTTTTTAATTTTTTAGGGTGCTTATATATATATTTTTTGAAAGTAGAAGATCCCACACTTGGATTAATGATAATGAGAGTGGAGAACTGTTGGAATAATACCCCAAATACACAAAGGAGAAAATTGAATGGATGCTCGAGCAAGAGAGTGAGCAGCGCCATTCCTAAGGCGGCGTATCCATCGAACTTGGATATCCGGTCGAAGCTCTAATAATGTCTTATAGTCCAAAACAATAATACCAAACTCAGAAAAGTCTAAGGATTGAGAATTAAGGGCAAAAAGTAAAGCTTGACAATCAATAAAAATGTAACCGCGGGAAGGGTAATGGGCTAGGACGAATTGCAACGCCGTTCTTAACGCCAACGCTTCAGCCATTGCCGGAGATTTACATCCTACAGAGTGGCTTGATAAAACTTGAAGAAACCTCCCTTCACCATCTTCAAATACCACGCCACTGCCGGTGGCATCTTCAAATTGAAACAAGGCTCCATCACAAAAAGCTTGCCAACTGAAGTTTTCAAGATTAACACAAATAGGGTGGCTAGAAATACCAGCCTTGCCACTAGATCCTCCGCCTACCGAATTGCGCAGACCTGAGAGAGACCGCTAATTAGCAATCTGGGTAGTGGCAAGATGTACAATCTGGTGCGGAGGGATAAATTTTGCAGCCCAACAGAATTCATTCCTGGATCGCCACAAATGCCATGCGATATAGGTGGCAAACTCCACTCTTTCTTGGCCCTGAGACGCCCAAATCTGCATAATAAAATCAATAAAAGTGACAGTTATGGGAGGTATAGGAAAGCCCGCAATCTGCCAACACAGTGATGCTCTATGACAATGACCCAACACATGATCACTAAACTCAAGAGATGAGCAGAAAAAATAATTGGGATTCACATCAAGCCCCCTCCGTAAAAGATTAAACTTGGTGGGAAGCACATCCCTGCAAGCTCGCTATGTAAAATCACGCACTTTTGGAGACACATTAAGAGCCCAAATTTATCTCCAAATAGTTGATTGCATAGTATGTTGAGTAGCTCCTTCATCACCTAAGCTCACCCGATAACTGGACTTAACCGTATACACACCCCGCTTCTCAAAGTGCCACAAGAGAGAATCTGAAAAATTATGAATAGATAAAGGAATGGCAAGAATAAACTTCACATCGCTAGCAGAGAAAGATAGCATCAGTTTACCCACATCCCACTCCTTTTTTCCATCGACAAAGAAATCACAAACGTGCAACATTGGGTCAATAAAAATAGCACCATCCTCAACCTTGAAAGAATCCGGTTTAGGAATCCAAGGATCAGTAGCTGCCACAATACTCTTGCCATCACCAACACGCCACCTAACGCCTTTCCTCAGCAAATCAAGAGAAGCATAGATACTTGACCATACAAAACTCGGGTTATTACCTTTATGAGCTTTGAAAAGATCCCCCCTCGGAAAATATTTAGCTTTGAAGATGCTATGAAATAGAATATCTTGCTCCGTAAGTAACCTCCAACATTGTTTAGCTAACATAGCAAGATTGAAGTGTTGAAGATCCTTGAAACTCATACCACCCTGTCACTTCAGATAAGACATTCTGTCCCATGATAACTAATTGATGGCTTTACCTTGTTCTTTCCTGCCATTCCACCAGAACCGATTCATAATAATCTGTAAGTCATGGCATAACGTAGAAGGGAGCAAGAACACTGACATGCAGTAAGAAGGAATCGCCTGACCAACAGACTTGATAAAGACCTCTCTACCCGCTCTAGATAGAAACCTGTTGTTCCAAGTATTCACCTTCTTCCAAAGTCGATCTTTGATATAACTAAAGATTTGCCTCTTGTTACGCCCGATGAGAGAGGGAAGGCCAAGATAAGAGCTATTCCCAAGAGGATTACTCACCCCCAATATGTTCGAAATGCTCAACCTAGTATGCTGCAGCACACAAGGGCTAAACATAATGCCAGACTTTTGGAAGTGTATGGCCTGACCTGAGGCAGCTTCATAAGCACAAAGAATAGACTTGACCACTGCCGCTGCACCAACATTAGCCTCAAAAAAGAAAATAGAGTCATCTGCAAATAGTAAATGCGAAACTTTTGGGCAGCCCCGCCCCACTCTACAACCAGTAAGCAAACTTTGAGTTTCAGCATGACGGAACAACGCAGAAATACCCTCAGCGCAAATAAGAAATAAGTAGGGGGAAATAGGATCTCCTTGGCGAAGGCCCCGTGTAGGGATAATAGGACCAACCGGATTACGATTCAAATTCACTGTGTAACGAAGATTGGAATAACACATAGACATCCAATGAATCCATTCCTCCGGGAAACCCAGCACATGCATCATATCAGTCAAATAAGCCCAATTTACCCTATCATATGCCTTACTGATATCGATTTTTAAAGCACAATAACCCAACTGCCCACGTCTCCGATTCTTTAAACTATGTAATGTCTCAAAAGCCACACAAACATTGTCCGTAATCATTCTGTTAGGCACAAAAGCTGACTGGTTCGCAGAAATAATATGGGGTAAAAGCTTCTTCAATCGGTTCGCTAAGACCTTAGAGATAATCTTATAGATAACATTACACAATGCAATAGGTCTAAAATCTTTGACAGATTCAGGGGTAGAAAGTTTAGGAATCAACACAATATTTGTCAAAGTAAGATCAGAAGGAAAGGTACCTCTTCGGAGCCAATCCACAGCACTAGCGAAGATAGCATCACCGAGTATATGCCAATATTTCTGAAAGAACGCAGGGTTTAAGCCATCCGGACCCGGAGCCTTGTCCGGATGCATACTAAATAAAGCCGCTCGGAATTCCTCCTTGCTAAAAGGTGCCAACAGCCCAACCGCATCACTATCGGTAACTTTCCGCGGTACTAAATTGAGCAAGCTACTGCTAGCGATGGAAACATCCGCCCGAAACAAATCCACAAAATAGTTTTGAACCAACTCCTCCATCTCACCATGACTAGATGTAATGGAACCATTAGGTTTCTTAAACTGCTGGATTTTGTTAATAATGCGCCAGTTGGTTATGTGCTTATGAAAGAACTTTGAATTCTTATCGCCATATTTGAACCAAAAAAGCTTAGCTTGTTGCTTCTTTCTAATTTACTCGGTCAGCAAAATTTTGTTCCACTCCTCCTTCAATTTTGCCGAACCAGTACCCCCATATACATCCCGATCAAGTTCTAGCTGCCGAACTAAAATATTCCTCCGCTTCCAGAACTCTTTGTTGCGAGCTCTTCCCCATCGGCGAACATTAGCTATAAGAGAATCACGTCTGCCCATGAAATCGGTATGAATAGTTGAAGTCCATCCCGTCATAACCACCCGTTCGAACTCGTCTTTTAGTAACCATGAGTTATCAATGCGGAAAGGTCAGATAATGGGAGCAATATCGGTAGGAGCCAAATCGACCACCATAGCAAGATGATCAGAAACAGGTGTAACTTGAGAAAAAGCAAGTGCGTTGGGGAATAAGGAAGCCTAAGCACTATTGGACATAGCCCTGTCCAACTTTTCCTTGATTTTATCCCCATTAGGATTTGTTCCTTAAAACGTGAAAAAATACCCAACGGATTCTAAGTCAACCAAACTGGCATCATTGAGAGCTGTTTGAAAACCAGTCAACAGAAATTTTGGTTTTGGTGGGCCACCTTGTTTTTCCACATCCGTAGTGATATCGTTAAAGTCGCTTACACATAACCATGGCAAGGAGCTTCTAATAGCTAAAGCACGTAAAAGATTCCAGGATGACTTGCGGCGACTAGCTTCCGGGTACCCATAGAACCCAGAAAACCTCCAGTTACCAGTCTCAGCCGCAATGCAACAATCAATAAAATTAGTGGAATAAGCTGACACAGTAAAAGCGATAGAGGACCGCCAAAAGATGCATAAACCTCCTCCCTTACCCACTCTGTCTACACAGAAACAATTCTCAAACCCGATCAGTAACTTCACCTCCTCCAATCTTTGGACATGCATACGAGTCTCTCCAAGATATTTATGCTTTCATCAACTAGTAGTTGGCCGTAATATGTAATATCAGGTAATTCTCCTAATTTAAACCTAAAGTTGTGCAATTTAATTCTCAACTCTGAACGTTGAGGGAATCGTTATGAATAGCGTTAGGGGTGAAAAAATGATGCCTAAAGAACAAGAACAAAGCGTGACGTGACATACCATAAAACAGATTTGAACATTGTGACGTCAGTACTCACTCACACCACATTTAGTAATAGTCCCGCTTAGATACATATATATAATCTCTCCATTTTAAAGATATGTTATGGATGGCCTACGAATCTTATAAGATTGAAGATTTGAACCATATATAAATTCCCATACATGAAAAGAACTTATTATCATTTTTAAACAAGAATATCGAATCCATGTCATCCAATCTCCAAGCTTTTTGGGAGCCTAGAAAATATAACAAATCTCTCCAACCCTTGCTTTTACAAGTCCATATACATGCCTGATCTTGAAGGATAGATCAAAAATATAATAAATTTATTTAATAATCAAATTGCATTAACCTCTTCTTCATCCAACTATTTTGTATTTGAAAGAATAATGCGAACTAATTTACTAACAAAAATACATGTTTTGAGGGTGCTCAATCAAATGAAACATATTGAAAAACTAACTAAAAATGTAGGGGACAAAAAGGAAATTAAGAGGTCATGTAAGTTATGACCCACTACAAGAGGCTCACATACATCCTAAATTTCTCTCCAACTGCTTAAACTGTTCAAGACGCCACTTGTTGTGAATGCCCGCAAAACAATAAAGGCATATGGATGTCCAATCGAGCCTAGTAAGATGCTTAATTTCTGATATTACATAAATTATATCCGATATCATTCACCACTCAATCTCTAGATTAGAGACACCTCGCAGTTTTCGGCTTAAACAGAAGGATTTAAGCTCCGGTCAGCTCACCACAAAGCTTGCTCGGCTAAACAACAATGCAACTATTTAAAAGTTTATATACATCCAAGCCTTGTTCTGGCTGTTCGATTTTAAATGATCTTTACCAACTACTGTGAAAGGAAGACATATTCAAGGTATCTATTCCACGACAATAAAAACACTAACTATTTTCCTTTGGCCAATTAATTTAGTATTCACTTTTGACTAATTATATTGGTATCAGCGTTAGAATTTCTAACGAATATGGCACAGTAACGTACTTATTAGCAACCACATGATAAAAGCACTTGGCATATTGAAACTGCAGCCAGATGATATGTAGTGGGAACCAACTAAATGCACTGTTCCAGTTTTTTCATCCTGCACTTTGATGCTTGAAGAGCCTGAAAATTAGGAATGGAAAGGTTTGCTTAGAGAAACAAGATACAGAAAACTACATAAAAGCTATGTAACCAATTCAACATATTGCCCTTGCTTCACTCAATAAACTCTCTAACCAGCCATCCATGAACTTGCGTCGGAACTTTAAGAGCACTCCACCATACTAATGTGTTCAAATTTTCAACATTCATTTTTAGAAAATGAAATAAAGATAGCACTGGAACTAAAAACACTACGATTTCCAGAGTTGGAACTCTAAAGCACAACCAAGTAATCCCTATTCACCATTTCCCTCTCTTTGAAATACTGCCATTTTGCATTCCATCAAGACCTACACTCTCCTCTCCATTTTAAGATCCCTTCGACTAAGATCTTTATACTAAAAAAGAAGCTTAGCTAAGCTAGGAAACTGTACAACACAATTCCTTCAATCTAACTTTCCATCAAGAATTTTCCAAGTAAATAACTCCCTCAAAGAAATTCAATTGGACCCGACCAATTCTGATGGAGGCAATCATCAAAAAATTATCCAATGATTCACCAGCTGTCGAAACATTTCTCTAGAAAAAGAAGGTACATTGACTATATAACTCACATTTTAGTCAAAACATATCCTTGCCTAAGATGTGTTTGCTGAAGAGCTGTTACCTACATTGTTGAGGACAGTTACATCTTCTCAACAGAGGCAACTAAGTCCTAACTATTTTGTTCAATTCAAGCTAGGTATCTAATCAGTAACCACGGGTATTACTCTGAACTATAGAATCATTTACTTCCACTTGAATAGGAACGGGTATGGTGAATAACCAGGGAATACCCAGTTAATGCTAAATGTCAAGGCCTGTCTTTCCAAAAGTTACTCCTCACCACCTAATTTCCTCCTCACCTCAGAGATCAGTAGAAAGCCAGTCCTGAACATTTCATTTTCACGGAAGCAAAGGCCAATTGAACTAACAGAAATATCAGGAATGTCTAAACTAACAAAGATGGCAAACTTTCTAATATATTCAGAAACTAAAGCAAGTTTTACTGCAAAGAAATGTAAGATGTAAGCACGACAATTTAAAGTATGGATGATGAAGATTAACATCAGACTCACAGTTATATTCAGCCCATCCAATGGCCTGCTGTTCAAGATCATACAAGACCAGCTTATTTGAAAGAACTAAATCTGTACATGACAATAAAACTAGAACATATTAGAAGACCAATGATGAAGAAGATTAGTGTAATCCAGTAAATACAAACCAACATTTTTCTTCTTGCAATAAAAGATTTCTTGTTTTGTTCAAAAGAAAATCGACATATTTCAGTTCCTTTTTCCCTCTCTTTAAGGGATATTAGACAATTTTTGAGGGATCTTAAAAGTTTGAAAAATGTACTAAAGACATTACATTCTCAGTTAACGTATAAGAATTAGGTAATTGTATCATAGATCACAACCAACACCATGTATGGGTAGTGATAGAGTTAGACAGAAGAGATATCAGAGGAACTTTATAGAGGAAAGATTAAATGCTTTGTAGTCTACATGCATCTGGCATCAGAAGTAGGGATGTGCAACATTTCCTATTACCTCCCAAAAGAGTCATGTTCCTTCTGTCCCTTGATTGCATTCCACTGTTTTGCCAACCAATACACCACAAACCCTCCTGCAAATACCCAATTGAATGAACTCAGTTATGAAAATTACATAGTAAACAGACTAAGATACATGACCTATATGGTAAGAAAGATAAGCCATCCAGAAGAGACTGAAGAATTATATGTAACCATAAGGAACATGGACAGAAACAGCAATTATCCAATTCTCCTTCAGCATAATCAACTCCCAACATAAACCTGATTGATCTATGGGAATTCTAATCAATGCATCAAAGCATTGAAAAATAAAAAGACCAGGGCCAAGGATACAACAGCTTGATTCAGGAACTAAAACTATGAAAAGGCAAATAGCAAGCGACGAAATATGTCAAAGGTAAGTAGCTAGGTGCATGAAGTTAAAAATAAACCTATATGTTCCTTCCAACGATACATCACTTTGATTCAGAAAGCTCTATCTCTCAACACATGTTAAAAAAAGGCCAGTGGTGCATTAATAATTTGAGCAACTGGACACAAATAAGGAAAATTTTCCAACAGCAGCAGCAACATTCCAAATAAAGAATAGAATGAGGGTAACAGAATGGTTCTCCAGCTGGATCAAATTCCAGAACAGAGACAGACACTAGGATAACATCAACTTTATAACAAAAGGAGACTATCCAGTTTTAACTCCATAAGAACCCAAACACCAGACTCATATAATGGCTCCTTGAGTCAAACTCTAGAAAACACGTCAACCAACTATTAGAGTCAACTTAATTTTCATGAAAATTGAAATTAATTTTCGATGGAAGCATGCTGACTCAAGTTGTTTGAAACAACATGATGGAAAACAATTTGAGCATAGGTGTAGAATGGATCAGGAAAATGCAAGTTGACAACATTACATGGACAACTACACAAACTGGAATTCAAAGCTATTTCAGGAGAGAAGAAGAGAAGAAAACACCAAAGGCAAAGACCTTCACGAACTTGCAGAATATACTTACAAAGGGGAACAGATAATCATGGGGATAGACCTTCAAGAGTACCAAATTTTCAAAATGGAAAGTGACATTTGGAAATCCATCATCCACACTGCAATTTTCATAAACACGCATATAAGTAAATTGGTTTTGTACCCTTGAGTTCGTTGTTCTTGAAACAATTTCCATTATAGATAAAGATGAAATCAGTTAATTGAATATGCATCCAGACAGTTATTAAGTTAAAACAAAAAGGCATTTCTTTTCTCAAATTTGCACCTATAGTCATACCAGATATGTTTTATTATATGTCATCGATCAACCTAGAAATTAAATGGGCATCCTAGCCATAGAAATTGGGTGAGTTGGGAAAAATTAACAATATTGCCACCAGACCAATTCTTTTCTCAAATTTGCACCTACATTCATACCAGATCTGCTTTACTATATTGTCATCGGTCAACTTAGAAATTAAATAGGCACACTAGCCATAAAACTTGGGTGATTTGGGAACAATTAACAATATAGCCACCAGACCAAGTCCAAACATAAAGGAATCTAAAACATGAACCCTCTTCAAAACATTCAGATAAGATACAATTTCCTGGGAATTATGTTTTTTTTTTCACATTGGTAAAAATATTACCATTTTAAAAAGTCCAGCTTGAGTTGCAAGATTCAGAAGGAGATATAGTAGCTTTCCCTATAAAATGATGTCCTAAAATTTAAGTGAAACACCATTTTCAACCCAAAACACAGATCATAAAAGCTAAATAGAAAATTGCAACGCCATAATTGCTACATGTGCATACCTTCCACTATACTGAAAACACGTATACTCATCATGAACAGTTTGAATTTTCAGATCAGGTTGCTGCGAGATTATCTGACGGAGATGCGAAGTACATAAGTTTGGAATTCTTTACTAGAATCTTAAATAGAAAGGACTTTTTAATCATACCTTGCGTACTAATGGCACATAAACCGTTTCTGGAAGATAGGCCAAGGTTGTACCACTATCAATTATTGCACCCCTTATGTCCCCTGTCTCAGATATACCTGTTGGAAGTTTTATCAAATCATGACCAACTTGTACTGCCGTCATATTGACATTGTAATGGGGCCTAGAAATATAGAAGCGAGACATTGCTTCAGATATAAACTTTGCTACATGAAATCCAGCATGACTGGGGACTAGGAAGAAAACAGTAAGCTATTAAGTCCTAAGAGATGCCTCCACAGAAAAAAAAAATCATCAGGCAATTCAATAAAGTAACATAAATAGAGAAACCCACACATAAAATGTAATAAAGGGGTCATGCAATTAGATTAAAAAGAAAGAAAAATGGAAAAAGAATATCATGATACGCTTGAAAAAAACCCATGCATGAATCATTGTTCGCTGTAATACCATCCCTCAAATCCATTTCGCTTAAATGAGCTATTTTAAGCTCAAAACTGATCAATTGGAAAAAAAGAAATTTTTTATTGAATCCTATAATCGAACCAAAGTTAGGATAATTTAGATAGACATAATGCACTTGAACTGACCAGTAAGTACACTGAAAGAAGTATTTATACAATAAAGAGAGAAGCAGTTAAAGTTAAGGGAAACTGGAAAATAAAGACCTATGTTTGAATGTGGTATCATATATATCATGCCTTTAAAGTCATTTATAAGAATATTTAAGCCATGACTACTGATAACTCCAAAACATTTCTTTTCAGGTCACCTAGTTCTAAGTCAATTGGAGTCATTAAGTCAACTTAAGCTAAGATTTTATGGATTTATTACCCCCTAAGTAGACTGCTTAGAGGAGTAAATTGGACCATCTTCAATTGGACGAAGACATTCTTAACATTGAACCTAATGGGAATATGAAGGACTGGAGTGGTAGAGACTGTGATATTTGGAAAATTGTAAGTGTTTGTAGCAATTCATAAGGACATTCAAGCCAGAATTATCAACAATCCTAACTAGTCTTTTTAGACCATGTGGTTTTAAACCCGTTCTAAATACTGCAAACAAATTACAAGTTAAAAGAGAACTTACTCATTTGGTATCAGAGGTGTCATGTTAACTTGTGGTTGTACAACATGGCCAATAGCAAAGATACCACCTCCATTTGTGCCATCTAAGCAGTGTGCAAACATCTTTTTCACATTTCCAGTTGCGGCAAGTTGTGAAATCAATGACGAATTTGCTTTTCCAAAACCAAGTATCCCATCAAGTGCTTCTTCATTAGACGATGATAAATCCCCTGATTGCCTAGCACCACAACTATGATAAACGGAAAAAAAGCATCACATCAAATTATCAATTTTAATAAAGATACATATCACCAAAAATACGTGTATGAATAGATGTATTTAAAATGGTAGCTAATTAATGTTACTACTTGTTTCAGCAGATCTATCATAAATAATCAGAAAAAAGGATAATGCTTGGGGTTGGTTGCTTCAAGATTAACTCACCCAAATATAATACTTCCATTTGCTGATGTTGTTTGGAGATCCCCTGAGACTGAATCATATTGCACAAAATCCTTCACAAAATAACCTGCAGTAGAGCTCCCATCTCCATATATCTCCAGATATGGACAAGACATATTAGCTGTGCAACCTGATAAAGGACCTCCATTAACCTCATAGCAGAACTCTTCATAACAAGGAACCAACTTCCCCGTGCTTGACTCGTTTATATTGTACAGAGTAAGATCTATCTGTCACAAACAACACATGATTTTAAATAAAATTTTCTGGAAAAAAAAAAAGATAAAGAAAGATATGTAAGAATAGAGAAACAGGTTTGTAACTAAATGCTATTGATACAGAAAAGGAAAAGGTAATAAACAAGCAAAGACAATCATAAAGTCGAGCTTACACCAAGGGAGCTTGTTCTTGGGCACTCTTTACACTGAATACAATTGACCCACATAATGTCGCTTCCCGTATCGACCTGTACATAATAGTCCTTGGATGGCGTCCCAATTCCAATTCTAGCATAATAAAGCCTACGAATTCGGAGAAAAAAAAGAAGAAACAAGAAAATGCAAGGCCGTGTTAATCAAATTGAACCAAATCATTTTATCATTTTCTTTCTTCAATTAGTTGAAAGCACAGTTTACGTAGAATTGTAAAAACCGAACACGAACTAAGCACTCAAATAACCATTGACTAAGCTACCAACAGAGCTTAATATAACATACAACCATCAAAATCAACTCAAAAACGAAACAATACTATACAATAACATTAGTATACTGGTCAACAGCATCAGAGCGCAAAGACATAACAATTTAACGCTAACCAAACACATATCCATGCGTGAAAAGGGGACAAACCCGACGCCATTGGGGCGACCGCTGCCGCCGAGAGGAAGATCGACGCCGGAGAGAATCCCGAGCTGACGACGATCGTCGTGAGCCTTAAGGTCACTGAGAGACTGTTCCTGACCAGCGAACTTGTACTTTACGCTAAATACACCGTTGGCGGCGTCGACACCAGTAAGGGTGAACCAAAAGATTAATACTACCAGAAAAGGCAGAGTGAACCAACTCCTATTAACCGTCCACACGATCTCCCTCATGGTCGCCGTAGATAAATTCCGTTAAGAGAACCAATTTTCCTTTTACTTCCCCGGAAACCAAACGGAGACGGAGAGAACGTGAGGCTTTTTGATTTATGATTTTTTTTTTCACGTCGTGACGAGAAGGAGCGAAAAAAGAATGAAACAAAGTAGGCAGCAAGAGGTACGATGGGACGACTCGTGAGAGCAAATCAGTTGAAGGCTGAAGTGGGACCCATGCAGTATCAAATCGCCGTCGTTTTAATACAAACTCGCGGCAATCTGAAACAATTTTCTTCTTCTGTTTGTCTCTCCCACTTATCTTATCTTTTATTTTAGGCTAAAGGGGATTAAATTTTGTTTACGATAACAAATTAAATCTTGACCTATTACATAATATGTTAAATGTATAAACCACATGATTTTCATATGTAGGAAATTAATTTGGACATATAACATTGAATATCTCACCCCCGAGGTTCTAGATAATGCATCTCAAAGCACCCTACCATTAGCAGTTGAACCTTCCCATCCAGACAGTGCATATATAAATTGCATATCCATAGAACACACACCTAAGACATTTGTGGCAATCTCATTCTTTTTAATACGATATCGGGCTTTTTTGGTACATGTACCATCTAAAGCTCCAAAATAATTATTAAATTAGTAAAATCATAGCTAGTTATCATCAACCAAAAGTAAAATTCATGCCAAATAAAACTCCATAAATGAATATTATTACCTTAAACCACCTCCATCTTTCATCAGTGCTACTATGAGAGAAAAGTTCAGGGAATTTAAGTATAACTTTCCATAACTAAAGCACAACTCTCAATACATTATGAAAATGTCACTCACTGTCTCTCCTGAACGTTGAAAATCATACCTGATTTCCCAATTTCTCTTGTCAAAGGCAAGGAAATGTAAAAATATTGCTACAATTTCCTCAATATATAATGCATGCAATGTCACTGTCCACAATCATACAACTAAGATGTGCTATTTGAACTAATGGACTATGCTTATTAGGATCTTTTGTCATTCTCCAAATGCCTCTTTATTAGATATGATAATAAGCTTAATAATGTCACAATATATCCTATCCTTCCTCTTCTTAATGTGTACCATAAATATAGAAAATCCTAATGTCGAGGTGTACGAGTCATGATTGCCATTCAAAAACATAATACTAATAATAAAATATACTAAAAAATCAAAGTATTAGTGTTTAAGGAAAAGAATATTATTTTTGGTTTAAAATAAAAATAGAAATTTCAAAAGTGTCTCAATCTAAAAATTAAATTTGAAGGGAAATGAAATAAGGAGAAATAATATACACACATAAATATAAGCTAATTGTTTCCAAAAATATGCATATGATTCCTAATAGACCTGTTAAATTCTAGATTCGAATTAGGAAAAGATAGACTAAATAGATCATGTGATTAAAAAAACATCTTGAGATGTTTTTTAATTGGTTAATTTAAAAATTCCTTAATATATTTGTATTCTTCAATTTAGCATGAAACATATAGTTGACAATATGGAAAGAAATAAGCTTCAGATATCCATTCCAAATATTTCCACATTTTGAATAGGTGTAAGCTTATGATAGAATAAGAACTTCACGGAAATGTTAGAAAGATTGACCAAACATTTGATAGCTTACAAAGAAAGTGTATGGCTATTTCCATCAATGATGTTTATAAGCTAGATGGTTGAAAAATAAGTGGTCTTTCCTATTATGTACGCTTAATTGATAAGTCATTCAAGTGATCTAGATCCTAAGATATACTACCTTAAAACCTATTTCTTGTTTTTGCTAAGAGGGTAAAAACAAGTTGAGAAAATAATATTGAATCCATCGATCAAATTTTAATGTCAATCACCTGAGTAATTGCACCAAGCCCAATTAAATACTTCAAGATACTAGACTAAAATGTACTGCTAGAATGGGGGAATTGTTAAGTCAAGAAGACTTCACTTCTATTAATTTTGATGACAATCAAATAATAATAATCTTAGAAATGTATGAA
>JANZXV010000001.1:16989034-17004139 GCA_027576455.1 Erythroxylum roigii | reverse complement strand
TAGTTCTTGTGGTGATTCTACGAGACTATAGCTTTATATATAAATAAAATACCTGGTTTTCATCCATATTCGTATCACAAAACCTTGAATCAACTCTTACAGAGTGAAAGAATACATACACATGAGATACCATACTGCATCATTGCAAGCAAGCATCTAATATACTTGAAACCAAAGAAGAAGCTTAAAAGGCATACCGGTACGAGCACAACCAGATGGATTAGATGGAGGTATATAATCAGAACAGCAACGAGCAATTCTACTAATCCTTTCATCAGTGACTGGCCTCTCATTAGATGGCTGTTTGTGCCTCTTACAGAAGGAAAGTAACCGGATACAGTGGTGATCTTCATCATCATCAAGAGAAAGGAGATGTAGTCTGTCCTCATCCTCAAGCTGTTGATCATACAGAATGATGCAGTTTGAGTAAATATAAGCATATTTTCATACCAACAACAGCAATCATTTGAAGTTTAAATAAATGAACAAACTAAGCAAGCATCCTCAATAATTGCAACAAAGGAAAAGCATACCTCAACACAAAGTCCAGCAGCACGTGCACAGAGAGGATGATATGCTACCCGGCAATTATTATTTGAGCACTACAGGTAAGATTTCAACAGAGTTAAAATTCACAAATTACTAAATGCATGTATAGATTACAGAGAGAACAAGAGAGCAGAAGAACGATTGAATATGCCACCCAAGCACTATCGAATGTTTTGTTGCTTTTGCGTACTTTGACTCACTGTAAAACTTGTAAACACATATTTACCTTGTGATGGGACGTCATTCTCCACTAAAGCGGGAGCAAAGTAAGTTGTCGAGATAACAATTAACTTATCAGATAAAGAAATTTAGAAAAGAGAAGGAAAAAGAACTTCAAAAGGCTGGTACACTAAAAGTCACCAAGACTATTTAAGTTGTCAGACAAAGAAATTTGGAGAAGAGAAGGAAAAGGAAAGAGTTTAACTTCAAAAAGTTAGTAACCTCCTCAAATATAGAGATGAGGTGACTTATTAACCTCATCAAATATCAGCCAATGCTTTTTTAACCCCTTTCTTTTTCCCTGTTATGTAAATTATTGCCCATAAAGACCTGATAAATGCCTAGAAAGGTAGCAAACAACAAACAAAGCTGTTGGTTTGCTTCTCGTCTCTAATCTTTTATGAGCTGCAATTCTTGAAAATTGGACTTCTAGAAAACATTGCAACGAAACAAAAGAAGTTCAAAAGCAATTTAAACTTTGCCCCAGTTGAATACAAAATCTTTATCAGGAATTTGAACTTAATTTTTGAATTAAGCTAACAAGACCAGTTGTGCAATGACATCGGAGGACTTAGAACTTAGGTTTAACAGGTCCAGTAGCATGAGAACATTACACTCAACTGACAGTCTGAAATATGCAAGCATAGCAGTTATTTAGTATCTTAAGATAACAATCTTACTTGGATGCAAGCTCCATAAGCTACACCACAGATGCTGCATAAGAGCTTCCAACGATCCTGTTTTTGAACCAAAAAAATTTAAAGATCAAATTTTTGCATCAGTACAAGATTACAGCTACCAAGTTCAACAAATGAAATGTCCTCAATATCACCCACAAAATAAGCAAATGATTATAATAATTAAATAAATTGCTTATCCACAGAGGTGATAGGATTATAAAGCATAAAAGTTCAAGTTAACCATCCTACGTACCTTATTGATCCTATTTAGGCCATCAATGGGCTCCATTCTCTTGACATCAAATAAACAAGTTTCTGAAATGCATAAAGTGAGAACACATGATCTAATACAACAGACAAATAAATGAATGCATGCATATTACAGACACAAACCAGGTATCCATATTGCACAAGCCAGATGAGCCCAGCGACCATCAGTAGTTGGCTTCATAGCACCACCTGGAAAAAGTAAATCTAAATTTTGAGATACATATGATCCATAGCCTTACAGTGGACAAAGATGCATAACAATACATTACCAGTTACAGGACAAAGGCAGCAGGGCGGAGGAGACTCAGGGGCCCCTGGTCGGCATAAATTACATAGCCACAGGACACCATCAACAGGTTCTAATTCCCCATAGCATCTGGCATGGACCTGAGTAAACATTACTCCTATGAAATATATGAATTAACTAGAAGATTAAAATGAGAAGTAATAAAACTTTTCACAAGTACATGAAAAAAGGAACTTTTCAAGAAAAACCATTAAAGGAATTAAATTGACGAAGAGTAAAAAAAAAAAAGGATCTATGTATCATATCTCAAACCGCTTATCAGATGGAAAGTTAATAGTGCAGAAACCAGCAGAACCAGTATACAAGGTTTTACCATCATTCTGCATTTCTCACATTGCAGAAACAAATTGTTTTCATATTCCTGGAAACAAAGAAACACAATTAGAGCCTCCACACATAAAAAATTGAAAGCATTATTAGGTTAGAGACAAAACATCAGCCCTCAAACAATAAATTGAAGACAAGGAGATGCAAAGAGAAAGGACAAATAAAAATTAAAGGAGTTACAGCTATAGCAATTAAAGATGGAAGGTTCTCTTGCACCTCATCCATGTGGCAGACATTGCACTTATCAAGATCTTTCCAATTTACACGAACAGGTCGATAGCCAACTGGCAAGTTCTGATATCTATCAGAGGTAGAATTGCACATAGATAACTTGGATGATAGTCTGGATTTCAACAACCCCTGTTAACATCATAGGGAATCAATATACAATCTAAGCAGGTACCATCAATGTACACATCTCCATAAAAAATACAAATGATTGTCAAACTACTACAAGCAGAAAATAAGTCACCCTGGGAATGTCAAAAGAAGAAACAATAGTTATTTGCATTTAAATTTTAAATCTTTTCCTTCACTATTAGAGTTAATATCACAATCAGAGAGAAAAGAACTAGAAATGACAGGATATTTCGACTGGAAGCAGAAGAAAGTTAACCCTATAGAGTCAAATGGCGAGCAAAGTCATTAAGTTTCAAAAATTCCATGTCGCTGCCAATCAAAAAGTGTTTGTGTTCTTAATATGCATGTCAAATGCTCATTTACCAACTATATATTCAGCATATAAGTTCATGAGTATACTTTAATATCAAGAGTCATTTATTTAACCTATGATTTTTGGTAAGGAGTTTCAGGGAAAAGAAAATCCTTGTACCTTTATTAGTTTTATTACTTGAGGATTGGAGAAACCAAACATGTCAGAACCCGATTCGTAGACGCTTTCCACCCCATTTTCAGCATTGATGCTGTTGGAAGTACCATTTTGCAGTTTTTTCATTTTTTTGTATATTTTGTTCCAGCAAGCAGATGGAGTAGATCCTTTAATCTGAAGAAAAAGGAGAGAACTATAAAGGTTTAGCAAATCATAAGCGAAGAAATGATGCGTGCAGTAGTAAGATGTGTGATGCCAATCAGATCTTAGCTTTAAGTGCTAAGAGGCATGTATTTCAAGAGCAATTAAAAGGTCACAGAAAATCCATCAGAAGAAAACAAACAAGCATAAGTAAATCCTGAACCCCTAAATGCTCACTGCTTAGCTCGGTAGACTTGATCAATAGAACTCTTGTTAGTTACAAAAAGAAAGCACTTAACTGTGAAATCACTGTTCATCATTGGATAGAAAAGCTTACACCTTAAACCATGGTTATCTTAGATACATATAGATCTCGTGACCAAATATAAAAAGTGAAAAATGCAACTCAACACTAAGATATGCATATAGTACGTGAAAATGTAAAGTTTCCCTCTTTCATTGATCTGAGCAAACAAAATTTTGGGTCCATAGCAAATAATTAAAAACTGAATTTCAAAGGGTTCTACCACAACATGCTTTACTGTCAGTTCTACTGACATCAAAGAGATATGGAGTCCCAAACACAAGCAGAGACACACAGAGACAGTTAGTGAGTGAGAGTGACAGACAAAAAGGAGAAAAAAGAGAGTGCATACGATGGTCTTTCAATGCATGGAGTGCGTAATCAGATTACTGCAAAAGAAAATCCTAGCTAAATGGCAATAAATTGCAAAAGGGTCATCAGCATGTTTATAGAATTAGGATTTATTTTATCAACCTTACCTGTTCTCCATTATCCAATGTCACTCTAAATAAAGGCCGAATCTTTGACTCTGCATCTCTCAACACTTCCATCTTATATACTGTACAATTATTTGGATCTGAAATACTCAAATTTGAGAGAAAATGTCATGTAATATCAATTAAAAATAAAATTAATTTAAAAGGGAAAAGTATAACACCTCAAAACAAAGAGCAAATTGAGAAAAGAATTTGAAGTTACTACAGAAAAATTCCCACAGTTTTCACCTCCTATTGACTTGAATTTCCTCAAAGCAGTATATCCTTCAGGCCAGATAAATCTATCATCCTGAAAATATTCCGAGTCCTTGACAATCCGTCCTGTTAAAAAAGGTTCGGTGATTATTATAAGTACCAATTTATTAAAATTTCCAATAAAGAGTTGTTTGCTAGTTTATAGTAAACGACAAGCTTCCAAAGCTCATTATGAAGTAAGAGTCATGACTTATAGACAATTCAAACAAAAAGGAGGGAATAAAAGTAAAAGTTAAAAGGGTACTACTTTAATTTATAAGTCAATTAATCGAGTAATAATAACAAGTGGGAGAAAATACAGTAATAAGTACTTGGATGTCTTGAAATAGTAGAACCTTGAAGAATTGGTTGATTATGAATATCTTAAGGACAACATTGAAGCATTGGTTGATTATGAATATCTTAAGGATGACAGTTAAGTTGAGATAAAATGCATGGGGAACTTTGAACAGTGTTTCAGAATAAATGCTCAAAATTACCAAGGCTTAATATTTGCAAATCCCCAATAACATAAGGAGAGGTACTAAGGCTTCCCAATATCTTTTGAATCCCTTCATCTTTATAACAATCTCCACCAGAATATGTACTCCCTTCGTCCTCACTACCCAGAGTCTCAGAACTATCAGCATTCTTGCCATTTTGCAATTGTAGCATTCTTTTTGGAAGTTTTTGCTCACTCAGATACCTGCTAAAATACCAAAATTTGTTCATTTGGAAAGCTTAAAAGGAAACTGAAACATACTCAGCGAGGCATCTTCAATAAAAACAAAAAAGAAAAGCAATTTTACATATCAATATGTAACCAGTGAAACTTCAGGTTTAGATGAGACTAAATAAACACAAATAAAACACTTGTGTCATACTTAGTTTGAAGTCCGTCAACTTGAAGAAAGCTTTTCCTACTTTTAAAAACCATCAAATCTCAAAGCTTGAGAAAATTAAAAGTAATCATAGAATCTAGCAATCCCTAGCCACAACCAAACACAAACTTTTTGACATATTAGCTCAATGGATTAAAAGCACTTATTATAGCACGAAAGCCATATCCAGATAAACAAAATTAATACATGCTATTCTATAAAGATTTAAACATATAAAGGGCATCCATTTCATCAAACAAATCATTCGCAGTGTGATCCTTTGGGCTATCGACTGCACCCAAAATGCCCAATTAGCATAGTATTTCATATTCAATTTGAGTTGTCCACCTGAATGGAATTCTTCTAGTGCTTTTAAAAGGGAAATAGAGAGGCAGAGTTAGAAAAACAAAAAAGGCTTGCAGCAGTAAAACTGTTGGGATTTTTATATCTGCATGATAATAACATGGGAACAGATGATGGTTCATAGTCAAAGCCGGCCTTCACCATGGCATTGTTCTTCAACATTTTGACAAGTGTCCATTTAATTTTCTACCCCTGCCTGTTTGTTCTACTGCTTATTTTCACTGGTAATAGTGTTTATAACTTACTTTAAAGGAGACAAGCTAAAAGATGGAATATGCAGACTTATTACAAACCATCAGCATTGACGAAGAACCTTTAACCTCTTGAGATGTAACAGATACTGGGTGCTTTGCACCCTAAAATTATGGATAACACAATCCTCTGGATCTAAAATTACCAACCTTTAATATGGCATTTCACACAAGTTTAACTTGACAAACCTAGCTTATAGGCTGCATGCACTATGATGTGTTTCAAACATAATTTCCTTTTATTTATCAATCAAAGTCTGATATTTGTACCAGGGGTTGTGAAGAAGAGAAAAAGAAAAGTTAGATAAATTTCACAAGATATAATCAAAGATTTACTGTGAAATGCCAGGTTAGCACCAAAATTAAAATAAAGACAAAGTAAAAAGGAAGTAACAGGCTATTGTAAAAAACATTACATTTTTGCTTCTTCCAAGCCTTGAGCAAATTGAGGCTTCTT
Organism: Erythroxylum roigii; assembly: GCA_027576455.1. Classification (NCBI taxonomy): domain Eukaryota; kingdom Viridiplantae; phylum Streptophyta; class Magnoliopsida; order Malpighiales; family Erythroxylaceae; genus Erythroxylum; species Erythroxylum roigii. Next base: position 16,997,830 of record JANZXV010000001.1, on the reverse strand, counting down.
GCACTTATGGTGGAAACAAGAAAGAAGCCCTTTGAGAAAAGAAATTATCTGCTTTGGTTTTACTCTGAAAAGATTACAAGTATTTCAGACTCCAACAAAGGCATGTGTCATAAGTCATAACCATCTGCTAGATAAGGAAGTGATCAACCCCACACGATAAATCCCCAAAACCCAAGTGTATCACAGACCTTGCAAAATCATGGGTACCGAAAAATTGTACAAGTACTGATCTTCCTCCACTAAATCTGTTTAAACCCTTCCGATCAGAAACAAGGGCTTCATCTACAATAATAGCTGGCCACATTGCATGACCTGCACCATAATATAAGAACATATAGTTTCTACGAAATAAAAAAAGGGATAGTCACTATTGAAATCTTAGTTCTTTGAAAAGGCAACTAAGAGAGTGGCAAATAGAGAATGTCACAGAAATGATCTCACCAAGTTTGAAAAACTAATATAACCTGGAAAAGTAACCAGTAAATATGATCATTAACCAGATTCTCAAATCAGCTCAATCAAGATCCAATAACTGGTTCACATTCTTTTATATCCAAACAGTAAATTTCCAGTCACATGTTAGATATTGTGTGTTGAGTTGTGAAGCTCCATGTTGGCACTGGAATTAATACTCAGCTAACTACTGTTCATGGCACTAGAACATACGTTATTCCACATACAACAGAAATCTCCAAGAAGAAGATCAAGTATAGAACAGAGTAATTTTTCTACACCACTTACCTCACTAACTGATGGACAATAAAAGCATTAATAAAACCATGAACTTCTGCAAATGCTTACCATCCCAGACTTATTATTTTCACCTTTATTTCTTATTTCTTTCCTCTTAAACATTGGCTCTGACTTTTAAATAAAAGAAATATTAAATGAGAAAGGTAAAATCACTCAAGTACATGCACCAGCAAAGAGAAGCAAGATTCAAAAGTTTTAAATAGATAAGAAAGATTTTGATCAAAACCAGTAAGTTTTGCCCATATGATATCGCCAGGCTCCAGATCTTGGCAGTCATCCAAGCTAGCAGCTAATGCAACCATCTCATCATAATTGTCGCTATCAGCATCAGTACATGTCATGTTGAATTTCAGGTTCAGATTCACCACCTCCTCATGAGAGAGGAAAAATTTTATTTTTTCATCTAAAAGACCAAGATCCTCCTCATCACCATCTTCATATTTGACCTGAATTATGTTTCACTTAAGGTCAGGCATATGCTACTAATATTTCAACGGTTTTAGCAATCCAAAATTATCAGAGAGAAATAAGTTGGCATGTGAACTCATACATGGTGTCGATTGGTCTCCAAACAGTAATGAGCAACTCGTCCAGAATACCAAGCAGCATCCAATGGCCAATAAACCTGGGCATATGCAGCTTAATTATGGAGCAAAAGAAAAGTCTAGACCAACAAATGTTGCCATAGGTTTTTACCTTGCACTGTAACTAGAAGTACCCTCGCAAAATGATTAATATGAAAATATGAGCATATGATGCAAGTTCTTACCTTGCACGGTAACCCAACAAATGTTTCAGGATCAACGCCATCAAAGCTCAACCTATGAAAGTCAAAAGTCACATCCGTGAATAACAAAAAGATGAAAGCTGTAGACACGCAGAGATATCAAAAGGCCTCTTTTGGTGGCTGATAAAGCCAATGAAATAAAACAATATACAAGTGAAAACTGTTTGCTGCTCTTGCAAAGTAATGAGCAGTTGTACTGAACTTGCTTGAATGCTAGCTACTTTCATTTCAATTCTATATCGACTGTGATTCAGGTTTCCAAGCAATATCGCCCATTCAACCCAATATACTTCTCAATTGATAATTTCCCACCTTACATACAAAATGCAGTTTCAACTTCAATTTCAGTACTCCTTAATCCAGCCAAATACAAGCAAAGAGTACACAATTAGAAGAAAAATGACAACAGGAACCCCACCTGACCCATCTTTTAGTAGTAGGCAAAACTTTCTTCCTCGAAAAATTCCCACGCTTTTTATTTTTATTATTATCACTAGAATTAATATTCACATTGTGAATTCTACAATCCCTCAAACGCCGCCTATCGGAGTCCATCAAAACAGTGGAATCGACCTCCAATTTTTTCAACTCAGTACACCCAATCCTCGTCCTCTTCTCCTTCTTCTTCTTCACCTCACGCTCAATTGATTCCTCAAAGTCAATACTTTCAATCTTCACAGAGCGCGCAACCAAAGACTCAAAGAAGGACAAACTTCGATTGCAATCTCGGCGTCTTTTGCTCCGGCGAGAGTAGACGTGAAGAACAGGCGGTTTAATCGAGCACGGATCGTCGTGAACGACGAGCTTCCTAGCTTTAACCTTCTTCGACATGACGTTTGACGATCCGACGGCGCTCACGCAGCGAGACGCCGCCGAGTACACTCGGTCCAAAGACACGTACTTAACCGGAGTCCCCGCCCGATTGCCGTCGATGTTAATGTCACCGTCTCCGTCCACTTTCACTTCTCGTGCTTCTAGGGTTTTGTTGTTGTGGAGGTGAATAAATGCCATGGAAAAAAAGGGAAATTATTAATTATTGGCAGAGGAGAGAACAAAAGACTTTTGCTTCCTTTTGCTCTCTCACTCTCCACCTTCACAATGTGAAGTGAGAATTATTGATGAATTTGAGAAACTTGAAAGCACCAAAAGGGATTGGGTTTTAGGGTTAGGGTTAGGGTTTAAAGGGAGAGGAGGAACATTTGGATTAGGTTGTTTTGGAGGAAGGGGGAGGGAGGAAGAGGGATTTTCCCGAAATTGCCAGTTTCCCGCCGGGTGTAACTTGCACTCGCCTCTGCTAGCGAGTGGGAGATGGTATTCTCTTTTGTGCTATATATGTATTATATTACAAAACAAAAAAAAATTCAGTTATTAATCATCAGATGTTGTTTTTTTCAGACAAAGACAGAAAACTTGAATCCATGACCATGATCAACGCACAGTATTAACACTTGTAGTAGTAGAAAGCTCTGGTTTTCTCTCTTTGATCGAAGAAAATAGAACAGTTGCTTACATTACACTATAGACTAAAAAGACAGACAATGAGTTTGAGTTTGAGTTTGATACGTATGTCTCCATCCAGGAGATCCGTATTAGTCGTCAGCATATCATGATTCTCATGCTGGACGAGGGTCTCGCCCCAACTAATTGCCTACACCTTATTCCGTATATTACAAACACCTCCTCCATTTTTTACATCTTTAAAAAATACATGTTGAACTAAGTTAAGTTCTAAGTCGTTGATAATAAAATATGTTCTTATTAATATTTATATCTTTAGTGACATTAGTATGTAAAAGATCATGTCAATAAAAAAAGGTACAGTGGATTAATGAGTCAATTAAATCACTTTAATAATCAAATATTAGAGAAAAAAAGTAAAATAAAACAGGCAATTCAAGCAAACAACTAAAAACAAGATGCGAGCACGTAGCAAAGACTCCTAAGCCTCTTGTTCATGTTTTAGCGCAGAGCAAAAATGTCGAGACCAATGCAACTAAAGGAATGGATAGAGGAGTTTCTCTCGTCTTGTCTTGTGACAAGTTATGAAAGATCACAAACGTGATGATGTTTCAGTCGAGATGGCCAGTCTTTCAGTGGACGATGAATGCGAAGGAGGTTTGGTCTATGAGGATGCAGATTTGAAGCAGGACTGGAGGACAACAATAAGTTGTGTTTGGTTGGTAAGTTTTTGACTAAAAGAACTATAAACTACAACGCTATGATTAATACTATTTGATAATGATAACATTATTGATAAGAGATAATAGTGGCTTAATCTTAGGACTCAATCACTTGATGGTCAATTATTCCAAATATACTGCTGTAATTATGGATAGAATGTATACTGATCGTTAATACCTATAAGTGTATATAAATTGCATTACCTCAATAATACGAGATGAGACTTTCCATTCTATCCAACCTTTAGATGGTATCAGAGCCATTCTTCTTTAACAAGATTTTTTTCCGATCCATGGCTGACAAAAACCCATCGGCTTCTCCTACAATATCTTCAGGAACAAGCTAAACAGTCAACACAACACCTGTTGCCCTTAGCATAGGCAACATTCTCCAACCAAACCAACTAATCTCCTTTAACCCAAGCTCTCAAGTTCCACTAAAACTCACGGGAGCAACCAATTATTCCACTTGGCAAGCCTAAGTCAGCACCTTATTGCTTGGCTATGATCTCCTTAGCTACATTGATGATACCAAATCCTGTCCCTTTCAATTCCTTGGCACTGAACAAAATACCATCAATCCCGCTTACAAGCTTTGGATCAGACAAGACAGCCTTGTTAGAAATGCCATAATGGCTTCAGTTGATCAAACGATTGCCCCCTCTAATTGCTCATATCCAAACTTCATATCAAGCCTGAGACACTCTCCACATCACATATGCAAACAAATCCCAATCTAGAATCTACAACTTTCGGGAAATTTTGTTCACCCTTGGCCGTGAAAGTAAGCCAGTTGCAGAATATCTTCGTGAGATAAAGAGTATCGCTGATGACCTAGCTGCTATTGGATCTCCAATCAGCAATGAAGAGTTAGTTATCAAAGTCTTAACCGGACTTGGTCCTGAATACAAAGAAATTTCGACGAAAATTAGGACCCGTGATAATCCAATATCGTTTGCTAAACTCTATGACAAGTTACTAGAACATGAGATCTTTCTAAAGCATGTTGAGATAAAGAGAGAGACACCTACAATCACAGCTCAGTTCAACCAGAGAGGCAACTTTGGTAACAACAATCGAAATCGTGGCAATTATAATCGCTTCACTCAAGCACCAAATCCTGGCAATTCAATGGCAACAAAGGCAATTCAAACTCTCGGCAAAATGGACAAGTTAAGATCCAATGTCAACTATATGACAAAATTGTCCATGTGGCCAAAGTATGTCGATCTAGGGGGCATAATCACCTTAAAGCTAGGGCCAATTTTGTTGCTAAAAATAACAACACATCAAGTCCTTGGGTGGTTGACTTCGGTGCTACGCATCACATGATAGACAAACCAAATAATTTGACTTCTGCATCAGAATTCACAGGCAACGATGATATTATCATCGGTGACGGCAATGATATCCCTATCACACACATAGTAAACAAACCTCTAAATTCTCAATTCATGCTTAATCAAGTCCTTTGTTCTCCTATGATTCGTCGTCATTTAATTTCAGTTAGTAAAATTTATCGTGAAAATCAAACTTCCATTGAATTTTTTCCTTACTTTTTTTATGAGAAGGATTTACACACACGGGCAGTACTTCTTCAGGGCAAGAGCAAGGGTGATCTTTATGAGTGGCCGATTCCAAGTGACAATGTAGCGTGCTCTACATCCACTCCCACTGCCAACTTTGCCTCAGTCAAACTTCCATCCTATCATTTTTGGCACTCTCGTTTAGATCATCCCCATCCTCGAGTCACAAAAAGTTTTATCTCTAGTTTTAATTTGCCAGTGTCCTCTCATAGTTCCTTTACTTTTTGTAATTCATGTCTATGTAATAAGAGTCACCGACTTCCCTTTGGTGACAACTCTATTCACAGTTCTCGGCCTCTTGAGTTAATCTATTATGATGTTTGGGGACCTGCACCTATTACTTCCTTTGATCAATTTCGTTTCTATGTGATTTTTGTTGACCACTACACTAAATACACTTGGCTATATCCCATGAAAACAAATCTGAGGTCAAACAAATTTTCATCAATTTTCGAACCTTAGTGGAGAAGCATTTTAATTCAAAAATCTTAACATTGTACACTGATGGTGGAGGTGAGTATCTAGGATTACGGTCCACCCTTCTTGAATATGGCATTTAACACCTAATGAGTCCACCTTATACTCCTCAAATTGTGGGATCTGCTGAGAGAAAACATCGACATATATTAGAAACTGCACTCACTCTTCTTCATCATGCATCAGTTGCTCTCTAATTTTGGTCTGTTGCTTGTCAAACAGCTGTGTATCTTATAAATCGACTACCTAGTCCATCCATCAACAATGATTCTCCATTTTTCCGTATCTTTAAAAAGCAACCTAACCCTCACAAATTACGAGTATTCGGATGTTTGTACTATCCATGGCTTAAGCCATATACTGACAACAAATTGCAAGCAAAATCACGCCCTTGTGTTTTCCTAGGATATTCATCATCCACCAATAGTTTCGCATGCTATGATTTCTCTACAAATAAAGTCTTTATTTCTAGACACGTGGTCTTTGTAGAAGATTACTTTTCATTTACTTCTAATTCCACCAACTTAGCTAGAATCACGCCACACAATCTGCCAAATTGGGTCAATCCAATTGACTCAATTCCTTCAACTACTCCATCATCACTTGTCCATATTAACGATGATCCCATCCCTACTCCACAATTTCAGTATGATACTAACTTCAATTCGAGATCTCCCACTCATAAGAGAAAATCATTGCTGACTTTTGAAGAAATTGCTCTCGTGGACCAATCCTCACAGGTATGTTCTTCATCTCTACCTTCCATAAATGACTCCAACTCTTCTCCATCTAAAACACTGTCAGCTAGATCAACTAACACACAACCACCCTCACTCGAACGCTTGCAACAACCAGTAGAATCTCAACCTAGTAATATCACCTTAGTAGTGCAGCCTTCCAGGATTACCACCCAATCACATAACAACATTTTTTAAACCAAAAAAAAACTTTAATTATTTAGCTACTATATCCTCACAAAATCTTCCCTTAGGACCCACCACTTATCGTCAAGCAGTCAAATTTTCAGAGTGGCGCCAAGCCATGAAGGAGGAATATGATGCATTAGTCTGAAATAAAACTTGGGATTTGGTTCCGCCATCATCAAACCAGAATATCATTGATTGCAAATGGATTTTTAGATCTAAATATACAGCTATTGGTTTTCTTGACAGGCTAAAGGCTAGGCTTGTGGCAAAAGGTTTCCTCCATTGTTTGGGCATAGACTTTCACTCAACCTTCAGCCTGATCGTAAAGCACACAATAATTAGATTGGTTTTGTCCCTTGCAGTGACCAACAAATGGCCCATGCATCAATTAGACATTAATAATGCCTTCCTATAAGGAACCTTTGAAGAAACTGTTTATATGAAACAACCGTCATGATTTGTTGATAAAGAACATCCAGACTATGTGTGTCGGCTTCGAAAGTCTATCTACGGTCTCTGCCAAACACCACGAGCTTGGTCCAATTAGCTTTGAAATTTCCTTGTTACTTGTGGTTTTTAACAAGCACAATCAGACACATCATTATTTCTATTCTTCTCAGCTGACGTGGTGATGTTTCTACTGGTCTATGTTGATGATATTACAGTGACAGGCTCTTCTTCGACTCACATTTAGTCGTTCATTCAAGTTTTGTCTAAGCGATTCTCACTCAAAGACATGGGTTCACTGCATTACTTCTTGGGTGTTGAGGTAATTCCCTGTGCTAATGGTTTGATTCTCTCATAACAAAAATATATTTCAGATGTGCTGGACAAATTCTCTATGCTAAAAGCAAATAGCATTGCCACTCCACTGTTTTCAAGTGAATCTCTCACTCTTAACGATGGTGCACCTCTTGCTGACAAACAGCCCTTCCAACAAATTGTAAGGGCTTTGCAGTACTTAAACCTCACCAGACCAAACTTATCCTTTGCTATCAATAAACTAGCTCAATTCATACACTGCCCCTCTCTCAAGCACATGCAAGCTGCAAAGCGAGTCCTCAGGTATCTCAAAGGCTCAATACATTACATTCTCACCATTAAACTAGCGTCGCAATATGCTCTTCAAGTCTACAGTGATGTTGACTGGGCTGGTGACTTAGACGATAGAACGTCAACATCTGCCTATTTAGTTCTTCATGGTGGCAATCCAGTAAGTTGGTCATCCAAAAAATAGAGGACGGTCGAACGCTCGCTCTTCAACAGAGGTTGAATATCATGCCTTAGCTGCTGGTGCAGCTGAGGTAAATTGGATAGTCAATTTGTTATGTGAGCTACAGTTCCCACTATCTAAATCCCCTACTATGTTTTGTGATAATGTCGGAGCCACATACTTGAGCAAGAATCCTGTCTTTCACTCTAGAATGAAGCATGTTGCCATTGTTTTTCACTTTGTAAGAGACTAAGTTGAAAAGAAAAAATTGCAGGTCTGCCATGTGCACTCAGGTGACCAACTTGCTGATGGGCTCACCAAACCACTGGCCAAATGACAGTTCATTGCTAATGTTAATAAGATCGATGTCCAGCCTCTACCACTGATCTTGAAGGGGCCATGATAACGATAACATTATTGATAAGAGATAACAGTGGCTTAATCTTAGGACTCAACACTTGATGGTCAATTATCCCAAATATACTGCTGTAATTATGGATAGATTTTTGTTGATTGTATACTGATCATTAATACCTATAAGTGTATATAAATCTCATTACCTCAATAATACGAGATGAGACTTTCCATTCTATCCAACCTTTACACTATTGCAGCCCTGTGGCGTTCGACGATGGGGATGCAAGTTCGTGTTTTACCTGGAGGGTTATATTTTTTTAGTTCTTTCACAGTGCAGATATCCATAAAGCAATGGAAATGAGTCCTTTTACTTTTGATAACCAACTCTTGATTGTGGAGAGAATATGTAACACCCCATATTAGGGGTTCGGATATTAAGTAAATTCAGTACATTTTATGCTTTGCATATTTGAATATTTGCTTATTTGTGCATAAGCATTTTGGACACATACAATAA
>JANZXV010000001.1:16946877-16961311 GCA_027576455.1 Erythroxylum roigii | reverse complement strand
AGTCAATGGCTCACTCAGAATAATTTTTCAAACCCAATAACCACGTTAATCACAATAAATTGCCTTAGGTACAAAAATCGGAAATGTCATGTATGCATGCCAAAATCTTTACATAGCACGTATAGACGTACTAAATGTTCGTAATCATCTAACCCCTAATTTGGGGCGTTACAATTGTCATCCTTATGTTAATTTATACCCTTACATCCTATTAGTTGGTTTTAATTTTATATATGACATTATTATTTTAATTAATAAAGACAATATTTATCTTAATGTATTTTGTTTATTGCATTTAATGTTTTAATAATAAATTCAAAATCCTTGAAATAATTATTGTATTGAATTATGATGAGATTATAATTATGATATTCAATTTATATTCATGTATTATTAATAAATTGTTCATAATTGTAATTTCATTAAGATGGTATATTGTGAAATGGTAAAACTAGCACACATTATGTTTCTTTCTTATGAAGAAAATAACTGATCTCGTGAAAAAAATTATGGAGATACTCAAACAAATATGTGACTGCTTATAAGATAATAAGTTTACTAAACTAAATTGATTATGAGGATCCCAAATAGAATATTACTTATATGTCTATAGATTTCCTTATCATGGTGGTTGTATAATTGATCATTGACTTAAGATTACTAAAGTATCTCATGTAGGAATTGTTGTACTTTGATGCTGCTTATGAACTATTCTAATTAAGAGAACTTAATTAGTAGTACTTGGATATAATATGTGTTAGTTAATTAGTAGTACTTGGTTTAGGGTTTAGATGTATATGATAAAGTCTATGGGATAATTATATATTACAAATGAAATTATAATTAAATAATTTAGGGCATTATAATTATGAGATTCATATTGTATTTATGTATTATCCATAAATTGTTCCTAGTATTGTTTTATTAAGACTGGATATTAATAGAATGTAAAAAGACTAGCAAACTTATATTTTTCCTTATGAAGGAAGTAGTTGATCTCATTAACTAAAGGATGGAGATACTTAAGCAAACGTATGATACTTATTAAAGAACAAGTTCACTAAACAAACCTAATATAAGAAATCCATTTGGAACATTATTTGTATATCTATCGAAATTCTCATTATGATGATTGTATAAGTGATCATTTGACTTGAGGTCTCTAAAGTTATCTTGAATATGGATTGCTATGTTTTGATACTACTTATGACCTATTCTAATCATAGGTAGTTCAGTCGATAGTGATCGGATGTAGCATGAACTATATGAAGGTAGTTGAAAGATCAAAATAGGATCCTTCACCCTAAAGTAATTAGGGAGAATATTAAAGTGTTCTTGATTATTATTGATTTGGGAAATCCTAGGCCAAGTGGAATGACTTTTTGTAAATAGTTTACAAATGTTATTAATTGAATCATTAGCTAATGGTAAAGAATTAATATGATTAGACTCAAAATAAAGCAGATATTAATTTCATGCTCAATGTTTAATCGAAACATTGTGTAATGAAATGATTTAATTATATGACAAAATCATATAAGGAAAGGTTAGTTAAAACCACTTTAATGTTCTTAAATATTTGGGTGGTTATGATGTGTTACTAAATGCTAATCTTAATCTATAGATATAAATTCTTTAATTAGATAATTAAAAATAAATTAAACGAGTTATTTTATCTAAACCTAAATATGATTTAGGGTTATAATATGTGTCTATTGCTAAAATATTTGTGAACCTAATAGCTCTCACATGAAGAATAGGTTGAAAAGAGTTTTAATCAAGTTGGACTTGATTGCAAAGTTTAAGAATGTATGATTAAATATGAAATATTTAATACATAAGGATTAATATTAAATATTGGATCTTATTTGGGCATAATTGATATTTAATTAGAATTATTGTAATTCTAATTAAATTTTAATTGAAATTAGAATTTTATGTATTATTCGTAAACTGTTCGCAATTATAATTTCATTAAGATGGTATATTGATGAAATGGTAAAACAACCACATATTATATTTCTTTCTTATGAAGAAAATAATTGATATCGTAAATTAAAGTATGGATATGCTTAAACAAATGTGTGAGTGCTTATTAAAGAATAAGTTTACTAAACTAACTTGATTATGAGGATCCTAAATAGAATATTACTTATATGTCTATGGATTTTCTTATGATGATAGTTGTGTAATTGATCTTTAGATTTGAGATTACCAAAGTATCTCATGTGGGAATTATTGTGTTTTGATGCTACTTATGACCTATTCTAATTGGGTTAGCTCAATTGGTAGTACTTAGATATAATATGTGTTAATTTATACCCTACAGTTAATCGATTATTTGTAGTTTAGTTACAAAATAATTTAAAGGTATTCTTTATCATTTTTATGTTTAGATGTATATGTTAAAGTCATGGGATAATTATACATCACAAATGAAATTATAATGAGATTTCAATTATAATATTCATATTGCATTTATCTATTAGTCCTAAATTATTACTAGACATTGTTTTATTAAGATTGGGCATTAATAGAATGTAAAAAGATTAACACATGTTATGAGGAAGTAGTTGATCTCATTGACTAAAATATGGAGATACTTAAACAAACATGTGAGTGCATGCTAGAGAACAAATTCACTAAATAGACCTGATATGAGAAATCCATTTGGAACATTACTTGTATGTCTATGGAAATTTTCATTATGATAATTGTCTAAGTGATCCTTTGACTTAAGGTCTCCAAAGTTATCTTGTATATAGATTGCTATGCTTTGATACTACTTATGACCTATTCTAATCATAGGTAGTTCAGTAGGCAGTCATTAGATGTAGTATGAACTATATGGAGGTAGTTGAGCGATCAAGATAGAATTTATCACCCAAAAGTAATTAGGGAGAATGTTTTGTTGTGCTCAATTAATATTGATTCGGGAAATTCTTGGTCAAGGTATAATGAAATTTTGTAAATAGTTTATAAATATCATCAATTGAATCAATAGCTAATGGTAGAAAATTAATATGATTAGACTCAAAATAAAGTAGACATTAATTTCATGCTCTATATCTAAACGAAACATATGTGATGAAAGGATTGAATTATACAAAAAAAATGCACGAAAAGGTTAGTTAAAACCACTCTGACATTTTTAAATATTTAGGTGGTCATGATGTGTTTCTAGACGTCAATCTTGATTTATAGATATAAATTGTTTAATTAGAGAATTAAAGATAAATTAAAAGAGTTTAATTTCTTTAATTCTAAATATGATTTAAGGTTATAATAAGTATCTATTGTCAACATATTTGGGAACCTAATGGATCTCACATAAAGAATGAGTTAAAGAGAGCAAAGATATTTTTAATAAAGTTGGACTTGCTTGTAAAGTTATCATTAAATATGAGATATTTAATAAATAAAGATCAATATGAAATATTGAATCTTATTTAGGCATAATTGGTATTTAATTAGAATTATTATAATTATAGTTAAAGTTTAACTGAAATTAAAATATAATTTCATTAAGATAGTATATTGATGAAATAATAAAACTAGCACACATTATGTTTTTTCATATGAAGAAAATAATTGATCTCATAAATTAAAGTATAGAGATAAACAAATATGCGGGTGCTTATTAAAGAATAAGCTCACTAAACTAACCTTATTATAAGGATCCTTACTAGAATATTCCTTATATGTCTATGGATTTTCTTATGATGATGGTTGTATAATTGATCCTTAGGCTTGAGATTACCAAAGTATATCATATAGGAATTATTGTGTTTTGATGCTAATTATGACCTATTCTAATTAGGGCAGCTCAATTGATAGTACTTGAATATAGTATGTATTAGTTTATGCACTATAGCTAATTAATTGGTTGTAATTTAGCGACAAAATAATTTAAAGTCATTCTTTATCTTGTATATGTTTAGATGTATATGATAAAGTCATTGGATAATTATACATTGCAAATGAAATTATAATGAGATTATAATTATGAGATTTATATTATATTTATGTATTATCCCTAAATTGTTCCTAGTAATTGTTATATTAAGAGTAAATATTACTAGAACGTAAAAAGACTAGCATACGATATGTTTTTCCTTATCAAGGAAGTAGTTGATCTCATAGACTAAAGTATGGAGATACTTAAATGAACGTGTGTGAACTTGTTATGGAATAAGTTCACTAAACAGACCTGATATGAGAAATCCGTTTGAAATATTACTTGTATATTTATGGAAATTCTCATTCTGATAATTGTATAAGTGATCCTTTAACTTAAGATATCCAAAGTTATCTTGTATAGGGATTGCTATGTCTTGATACTACTTATAAACTATGTTAATCATAGGCAGTTTAGTGGGTAGTCATTGAATGTAGCATGAGCTATATAGAGGTAGTTGAGAAATCAAGTTATGATTCATCACCCTAAAGTAATTAGAGAAAATGTTATGTTGTTCTTAATTAGTATTGATTTGGAAAATTTTTGGTCAAGACGGAAGGAAATTTTGTAAATAGTTTACAAATGTCATTAATTGAATCAATAGCTAATGGTTAAGAACTAATATGATTAGACTCAAAATACAGTAAACATTAATTTTATGCTCTATGTCTATTCGAAACTTTGTGTGATGAAATGATTGAATTATACAAAAAATCATGAACGAAAAGATTAGTCAAAACCACTTTGTTATTCCTAAATATTTGGGTGGTTATGATGCATTGCCAGACAACAATCTTGATTTATGGATACAAATTGTTTAATTAAAGAATTAAAGATAAATTAAAAGCGTTTAATTTATCTAATCCTAAATATAATTTAGGGTTACAATGTGTGTCCAATGCTAACATATTTGGGAACCTAATGGTTCATATAAAGACCGAGTTGAGCCAAGCAAAGATATTTTAATCAAGTTGGACTTGATCATAAAGTTTGATAAACTTTATCGTTAAATATGAGATATTTAATAAATAAGGATCAATATGAAATATTGGGTCTTATTTGGGTATAATTAGTATTAAATTAGAATTATTGTAATTCTAATTAAAGTTTAATTGAAATTAGAATTAAATTTCAATTAAACTACTAAAATATTCAAAACTTATTATAAATAGACTTAAGCTCTGATGGAGTTAGCACTTCTTACTTAGCCCTCTTTGTAAAAGTTACAAAGTTCTCTCAACCTGTTATGTGGATACCATTAGAGGTTGGGCACTTGTAAGGCTGCGGTGGTTGAAAGGGATTAATTTCGGAAACAGTTTGAGGGATACGACAAGAATATGATCAAGTTTTGGAATAAGGTATGAAATAAGATTCATGCTTTATTATGATTTATCGTTAATTATTTTATACAATTAAAGTAATCTTGGTTTTCAGGAAACCAAAATACGAAAAAAGTTTTGTAATTATTTCTTTACGGTCGAGATCAGATCCTGTTATGAATTTCCAATAATATGAACCATGTAGAGATAATTAAGTAAATCAATAAAGGATTCACCACTCTAAAATAATCAGAGAGAATGTTCTATATTCTTAATTAGTAGTGATTTAAATAATCCTATAGTTAAAGTGAATTGACATTTAAAAAGGTGAAAGGGTTAGAGGAGGGTCATCAATTTTGCACAACTTCCCTTTGTATTTTACAAAGTTGTTTCTGTGACTCGAACTCATGACCTTTTATTTACAAAAGAGTAACCTTACCATTTGGTCCAAAGTTTGCTCTTAGATGTTAATCTTGATTTATGATTATAAATTATTTAATTTGAGTATTAAAGATAAATTAGAAGGAGTTTTAATTTTTTTAATTCTAATTATGAATTCTAATTATAATTTATAATCATTGTCAATATATTAGGGATCTAATAAGTCACACATAAAGAGAAGTTAAAAAGAGAAAAATCAATTTAAATTAAGTTGGACTTAATTGCCAAGTTTGAGAAACTTCAAGGATCAATTATGAGATATTTGATTTTATTATAATCAAATTAAATTATAATTAGAGTTTGACTTTAATTATAATTAGGAATTTTAATTTTAACAAAAACAATCCCTAATGTTTTTTTTTTCTATAAATAGGAAATAAACGTAAAGTAGTTAACATTCCTGCTTATTCCTCTCAAAAGTAAGGTTTTTTGTTTTTGTTTTGTGGATACCCTTAGAGATTGGATGCTTTAACAACTCATGGTTGACACCTCATGAAAAAGGTTTCATCAAGAATATTAATTAAGCATGATTTAATTGTTTTTATGGTTTATGTTTTTTAGGTTATTCAAGTATTGAGATCCAATCGAGAAATTATAAAATTTTATTTTTTTATTACGCTCGTGATTGGTTTGATAAGTGTAAATTGCATCGTGTTTTAGAGCATAGTTTGATATATGTTTAGTCGTTAATTCGATCATTTAGTATGTGTTTAGTTTAGAATTGTGTTATTTTGTTAATTATTTATGTTTTAAGTGGTTTATGGGTTAGTACAAGCTTTTGAGCTTATACCGAAAAATGGAGAAGGTTCAGAAGACATTCGGATCAAAATAATGGCCCACGGGCCACGATCGTGACAGAAGGCTCAGATGTGGGCTGTGGTCATGGCTTGCATCGGGCAGACGCCCAATTGCTTACAAAGTTCACGTTTCAAGGGACTTTTTGGACCTTTCAAACCTCAGAAAGATCCTAGGGTTACCCAAAACATAAAAGACTGTTTAAAGAACATTAAGAGGAGCACAAAGTTGCTTTTTGCATCAGCCTTACATGCGTTCTGCTCTTTTTGTTATTGTTCTGAAAATGTTGCCTCTATTTTTGGAAACTAATATCCTTGTTTGTTGCTGTAAAAAATGATTGTAGTTTCTGAAAAATACAATTGCACGATCCCACAGCTTCGATTAAGATTTTCATTTTATTTTAGAAAACAAAATTACTTGTCCCCTTAGTTAGGTTATGGTATAGATGTGTTCAAATTTGTATTTTTGAATCAATGCTTACGGCCAATTAAATGTAGTTTATCCACCAATAGCGACTGGGAGAAAAGAAGAACACACTAACATCGAGGATGGGCAAAGGCAGAAGCAAACCAAGGTGAGTGAAGGAGAATCAAAGGGTGGCAGCACGTAAGAAACGTTACAAAAAGATCTAGGTAGAAAACGATGGGATACATGTAATACATGTGCCTTATAAGAGTCCAGATCCTCTGTCCAATATTATGGTGTCTTATTGTGTCCAATAAATCTTAGCTATTTATTTATGTGGGTCCCGCAAAATAAATAGCTGAGATTCCATGAGACGGAATCAGATAGAGTAATATTGGATAGAGGATCTGGACTCGCTTTATAGGGGGATAAAAGCTTGACGGCCAGACATTACTAGTGTGTGTGCAACATTTGCCAATCAACACCCAACGTTGGTTACTACTCGTCTCACAAAAAAAGTACTGGCATGTGCACCCAATCCCTAATCCTTTTTATATTTTAATTTGATATGTTTTAAGCTTTCCTTTTAATTAAATTAATTTAATTAATAGTAAATTGGTTTAGGTTCCTAATAATTTTAAAAAGTATTTTTCTAAATGTTTGAAAACTATTTTCAAAGGATTATGTTATTATTAATATTTTATCATTTAGTTTAGATTTTTAAAGAGTTGGATTATTAAATTAAATTATTTATCAAATCAACAATTAGAATCAAGTAAAGGTTTTAAAGGATTTTCTTTCATAATTTGATTGTGTTAGAAATTATTACTATAATGAGATTATATTATTTTTGTGAGACCTAAATTTTTTAAATTATAAATCCTTCAATTAAATATTAAGTACATGTTAAAATTGTAATAGTTATCTTCCATTATTTAAATAAAATTATAGTTTTGTTTATTATAAGGTTTGTTGAGTGACTTAATGCCCCTTTAACCTAAATATGTTTTTATCTTAAATTAATAGGTTCAACTTAATAAAATTGGTATGATTTGAATGATCGACTTATGATTATATGAATTTAGAGACAAAGTTAGGAATAATAATCACCTAATGGATTAAGAAGCCACATAAAATGTGATTGATAAAATTATTATGTACTTAATTGAAATTGAGTTGTTTTTATTGAGTGACTCAAGATTGACTTAGTCTAAATAAGATCCTATCTCACTATAAAATTATTTGATAATTTTTCGATACAATAGTGAAGGCTGTTATTTTGAATAAAATAGTGGGAATGATCAAAGATTTATCAAAGTTATTATTTTATTTGATTTTGTGGCATAAACTAATACTTTCTCTTTTATGTCTTTTGGTTATTAGATAATATGAGTACTAATCTATCATTGAGGAGCATCATGGATGCTAACATTCTAATTGGACCTAATTTCTTAGAATAGTTGTGTAACTTGAGAATTGTTTTTAGGCAAGAAAAGAAACTATATGTTCTTGAAATTGGTGTTCAACCAAAGCCTAGTTCAGATGCGATTGACGAGGTTTAAGAGAGATATCAACGTCATATTGAAGATGTTGAACCAGCTATATATATGATGTTAGCTAGTATCTCTCTAGAGATTCATATAAAACATGAGAATATGGATGCTCTTGCTATAATTCAACGTCTTAAGGAGTTATTTAGTTCACAAAGTAGGGTGGAGAGATATCATTTCTCCAAAAAAGTATTTAAATACAAGATGACAGAAGGATCTTCAGTATAGCCATATGTACTGAAGATGATTTAATATATTAAAAAATTAAGTCAATTAGGTTTTGTCATGGATAATGAGTTAAGTATTGATATAGTGTTACAGTCTTTTAGTTTGAGCTTTTCATAGTTTGTTATTAGCTTTCATATAAACCAAAAGGATGTGTCATTGCTTGAATTGCTAAATATGCTCAAGACTATAGAGGGGTACTTTAAGAAGGAACCCACTTTTGTTTTTGTTATGAATTCTTTTAAGAGTAAGAGATCAAGCCTATAAGAAGAATAATAACAAGGAATAAAAAGGATTATGCTAAAGTAGTAAAGCCAAAAGGTGGTGTCAAGAAGAAGGACAATGATAAGGGAAAATTTTTTATTATGGAGTTGATAGACATTAAAAGAGGAACTGGAAAGTTTATTTTGCTAGTCTGGTCGATAAGAAGCTTAAGATAGCTCTATCTTCATATATGTTTATGGTTGAGATCAATCTTTCTACTTTTATTTTACATTCTTAGGTATTAGATACTGGATGTGATTATCATATTTATAATAGCATATAGATGTTAACAAGAAGTAGATCATTGAGGAAAGGTGAGTGGATATGGAAGTTGGAGTGAAGCAAGAGTTGTTGCATTAGCTATAGGAACTTATAGTTTGGTTTTACCTTCTAGCCTTAAAATAGAACTAGATAATTGTTATTATGTTACAGTTGTTAATAGAAACAACGTTTCCATTTTTTATTTAGATTTTAACGGATTGTTTTTATTATTAACAATAAAAATTGTTCTTTTTATAAAGATGATATTAATTATGGATATGGATCATTTACAAATGGTCTGTAAGAATTAAATCTTGAATGGATAGTCTTTTTTTTTAGATTCGAGGAAACCCCATAGGCGGGCCAAGCGGGCACACCTCTCCGAGGGCCCAACTGGCACACCACCCCACAAGCAGGCCAAGCGGGCGCACCTCATCATTGAGGACCTAACTAGTTCTCCACCTACAGGTAAAACCTCGGCTGCCCCAGGCTCTTACAAGAGGGGCTAGCATGGAATTGAACCTGGGACCTAACCGAAGCCAAGCTCCGCTTTCAACCATCGAGCCACACCCTTTGAGGGCCTTGAAATATAAATAGCAAGAAAAGAAAATTAAATGGCCAAAATCCATCTTATTTATGGAATTGTAGGTTAACTCATATCAATGAAACTAGAATCACAAAGTTACATAAATAATTATATTTAGATCCTTTTAATTATGAATCATTTTAAACTTATGAATCTTGTTTGTTAGGAAAGATGATCAAACGACCCTTTAGTGAAAGGGAGAACATGCTAGTGGATTACTATAGCTTATACATTCAGATGTATATGGCTATATGTCTACTTATGCTAGAGGTAGATACTCATATTTTATTACATTTACAAATGATCATTCTAGATATGGTTTATATACTTAACGAAATAAAAGTCTAAATCATTTGAAAAGTTTAAAGAATTTATACTTGAAGTTGAAAAACATACTAGTAAGAATATTAAGACACTTAGATCTAATCAAGGTGGTGAATACTCATATCATGAGTTTCTTAGTTACTTAAAAGAGAAAAGAGAATGAGATTCTTTCACAATGAACTCCTCCTAAATATAATTGAGTTGAGTGTTTGAGAGGCAAATTTGTATTTTATTAGATATGGTACATTTTATTATGAGTCATTCAATCTTTCTTTTCTCTTTTTAAAGATATGCCTTTAAAACTGCTGCTTACCTTATGAATATATTTTCACCCAAATCAATTGACAAGAACCATATAACATATAAAATGGTAGTGACTAACTTTTCGTGCCTAAAGATTTGGGGATGTGATGCTCATATGAAATGTGTAACATCTATTAAGCTTAAACTAAGTTAGATAAATGCAAATTTGCAAGATATTTGAAAAAGAGTGTCATATATCAATTTTACCATCCTTTTGAGCAAAAGATATTTGTCTTAAGACGTGTTACATTTCTAGATAAAAGGATTTATTCTCAAGAAAAGTAGTGGGAGTGAGATAGAACTTAAGAAGTTTAATAACCACAAATTCACATCCAAATAGAACAAGAACTTTAAGTGGATACATAGGATGTATAACCAAAGGTTTAAGAGACAACATAGTAGTAGAATGTGTCATCACCCTCCACGCCCCCCCTTCCCCCCAACTATATTATATCTATATATTGAAAATGAGAAAAACAATCTATCACTCATAGATGAGGAACCTACTAATTTTGAGGAAGTAATGTCTAGCATTGATTATTTAAAATGAAATGAAGCCATGAGATTTAAAATAGGATTTATGTACACTAACCAAGTATGAACTTTAGTGGATTTTCCTAATGGTAATGTACCTATTAGATGTAAGTAGATTTTTTTGAGAAAGACTAAAATAGATGATAATGTACACATATACAAAGCAAGTTGATGGCTACAAAAATAAGGAGTTGAATTTAACGAAACTTTATCACCATTAGCTATGCTTAAATCCATAAGGATTTTGTTGGCTACAACCTCGTATTATGATTATGAAATCTAGCAGATGGAAGTTAAAACAATATTTCTCATTAGGAACTTTCTTAAAGAAGTGTACATGATACAACCCAAGATATTTCCTAATAAACTATGCAAGTTATTTCCTAATAAAGCATGCAGTTTGCAAAAGTCTATTTATGGACTTAAACAAGTGTTACAGATTTGGAACATCCATTTTGATAAGATAACCAAAGAGTTTGATTTTATAAAAAAATGGATGAATAATGTGTTTATAAGAAGGATAGTGGAAATGATCTCATCTTCCTAGTAGTATATGTGGATGGCATATTTCTGATTAGAAACGACATACCTATGCTCCAATATGTAAAGATTTGGTAGTCTAAGAACTTCTCTATGAAGGATCTAAGAGAAGCAACCTATATTTTAGAAATAAAGATCTATAGAGATATATTAAAATGTCTGCTTAACTTATCCTAATCTATGTGCATAGAGAAAGTGCTAAAGAAGTTTAACACGGAGAACTCTAACAGGGGATTCTTACTTGTACCATATGGGATTTCTCTAACACAAAGCATGTGTATTAAGACAAAAAAGAAAGAGATAAAATTGATTATATTCCATATACTTTGGTAATGGATCAATCATTTATGCGATGCTACGCACTAAACTATATGTCTTTTATGCTTTAAGCATAACAAGCATGTTTCAAACAAATCCTAGTCATGGTTATTGGATAGTTATGAAAAACACCTAAAGTAATTGAGAAAGACTAAAGATGTTTTCTTGGTCTACAGAGGAGCTAAACTGAGAGTTTAGGGGTATTCAGATGATAGTTCTTTGTCTGATCCAACTGATAATAATTCATTGTTAGGGTACATCTCACTCTGAATGGTAGTGTGGTAAGTTGGAGAGTTCTAAACAACCAACCATTGTAGGGATAATGTATTTATATGTCAGAGGTTACAAAGGAAGCAGTTTGGATCAAGAAGTTCATCATCGAACTTGGAGTAGTTCCTAACATTGTTGAGATATTATTATTATATTACGACAATAATGGTTCCATTACACAAGCAAAAGAACCAAGGTCTCATCAATAGTCTAAACATGTAATTAAGGAGCTTCAATTAATTAAGGAGATAATGGAGTGGAAAGACATACCATTAGAGCGAGTTCTCACTAAAGAGAATCTTGTTATTCCTTTCACTAAGTCATTGTCTCAAAAGAGACATATTCAACATATAGATGGATATTGTATTAGATATGTGGGAGATTGCGTTTACTATAAGTGGATTTTTAGTTTATGCCCTTGCAACCAATTGGTAGGTTTCAATTTTATGTATGACATTATTATTTTAATTAATAAAAGGTGTTCTTTATCTGTATTTATTTTGTTAATCACTATTGGTGTTTTAATACTAAAGATATATTCTAGAATTATTGTGTAATTGAAATTATGGTAATATTGTAATTATGAGATTCAATTTGTATTTATACATTATTCTTAAATTGTTCCTAGTTATAGTTTTATTAAGATAGGATATAGATGAAATGATAAAACTAACATATGTTATATTTTTTCTCATATGAATAAAGTACTTGATCTAAAGTATGAAGATACTTAAATAAACGTGTGAGATCTAAAGTATGAAGATACTTAAATAAACGTGTGAGTGTTTATGAGAGAATAAGTTTATTGAATTGACTCGATTATGAGGATCCCAAATGAAATATAACTTATGTGTATATGGATTTTCTCATTATAATACTTGTATATTGATCATTAGACTTGAGATTACTAAAGTATCTCATATGAGAATTACTATGTTTTGATGCTACTTGTGACATATTTTATTTAAGGTAGTATTGTCAGTAATACTTGAATATAATATGAACCACAAAAAGATAATTAATTAAGTCAATAAAAGATTCGTTACTCTAAAGTATTACAAAGAATATTCCACTGTTATTAATTAGTAATGATTTAAAAAATCCTTTTGCTATAGTAAATTGACAATTGAAAGGTATTTTCAAATATCAATTATAAATCAATTATTAATCATCAAGAGTGAATATGATTAAATTTATAAGAGTATACACTATATTCCCAGTCTATATCTAATTAGATCAAATTGGATGATAAAATGATTGAATTATACATTATAACTATGCATGAACAAGTTAAGTCAAACTATTTTGACATTTCTAATATTTAGGTAGTCATGATATATTATTACAAGTCAATCTTAATACATAATTATAAGTTATTTAATTAGAGAACTAAAGATAAACTAAAAGAAAATTTAATTTGTCTAATTATAATTATAAATTAGAACTATAATTTATAATAATTGCCAAAATATTAGGAACTTAATGAGTCACGTATAAAGAGAAGTTTAAAAGAGAAAATTTAATTTAAATTAAGTTGAACTTAATTATGAAGTTTGAGAAACTTTAGGATTCAAATATAAGATAATTAATTTTATTTAAATTAAATTAAATTATAATTAGAGTTTAATTTTAATAATAATTAGAAAATTTAATTTTAACAAAGATAAACCCTATTTTTTCTATAAATAGGAAATAAGTGTAAAGGAATTGACATTTGTACTTATTCATCTCAAAAGTTAAGTTCTTTTTCTCAACTTTATAGATATTATTAGAGGTTGGACGATTGAACAACTCATAATTGACACTTCGTAAAAGAAGTTTCAATGAAAATTTGAATCAGATAAAGATTCAATTATCTTTATGATTCATTTTTTCAGGTTATTTAATTATTAAGATATGATAAAAATAATAAAATTTCATTTTTCTAATTAAATAACAGTTAGTTTCCCAACATCTTATTTCGTCTCTCTTTTTCAACTCTATTTCACTATTATTGTGTTTAATATAAAATTATTTTATGTAAACTTGTTATAATTATTCATTAATTTAGAAATTAGGTTAAAAAATTTTATCTCCTCCACCCTCTCGTTTGTAATCTATTGTTAGCCCCAAAAATTTTTTTTAATGATTATTAAGCATGACTAGTGAATTTAAAACATAGATTAACTTGATTAATGATGATAGAATTGAATGATGATTTAAATGGCATGTGCTAATGAGTTAAATGAATTAAATGACCATGTATTAAATATGATATTAAATGAGTTAGGTAGAATTTAATGTGTTAGATGATGATTAATGAGTTAGAAGAGTTAATGGGCTTGGAAATAAGGAATGGGCC
>JANZXV010000001.1:16922187-16935642 GCA_027576455.1 Erythroxylum roigii | reverse complement strand
AATTTATTAAAATAAATTTAAATAAAAAAATTTATTTTTACATTTTATTTAATTTATAACTATTATTAGTAATAAAATATGTATTATTATTTTAAAAATTCACAATAATTATAAAAGTTGAAATAAATAAAATAACTAATTAAAATACTTTGAAAAAAGGGGGGAATGAGAGATAAGAGAGAGGGAGGGAAATTTTAAAATTTTTTGAAATTTTCCTATATTTTTTTGTATTGGCCAGTATTTGGATTTTGAATATTTTTGCTCAGAAGTTTCAATCGACAATCTTTAGGTTTATATTTTTCCTTATTTAACGATTTCAATTTTTATTATGTTTGTAAGGATATTGGAAACATAAGTCAAAATTAAGTTACATTCTATAAAATACTGTTATATACCAAACACTATAATAAGAATCCAACTAACTTTCCTATTAGAATTTTTATAAGTATCCAAATATGTTAATATCTTTACTTTCCATAGATTTATTATTAATTATAAATGTTATAATGAAAATAAAAACAGTAAGAGTAATTAAGAAAGTCGATGTAATGGTTGACCAATTTAGAATATTTGATCCAAGATAATAAAATTCTATGATTTGGTTTTTGAAAGTTTTTTATATCAAAAAATATCAAATTCATGTGTCATATGTGACAAATATCTAATACAATAACACATATTTAATGTCTTACTAACATGAACAAGACAATAAAATATGGTAAATTACAATGATACATGTATAATATGAAATGTATCATTATTTCGTCTATAGGTCTCAATTTTCCTTAACTTTATGCTAAATTACAGTAGACAATTTTGTTTTCTCTTACTGAATGCTAAACTACATTAGAAAAAACCCTTACAAGATTATACACTTATATTCTCCTGTGTCTTGTAAACCCATGGATTTATGAAACTATCTGCATGTGTCTTTAAAACATAGTATTAAGGTCAATTTGTATATATACACAGTGACTATTAAAATGTTTAAGATCAATACAAATCTTAAGACTTTCACTTATATTATGATAACGTACAACAAACTGTATGACTGAGAACAAAATAATGATTATCAACATATATAAAATGTACGGTCATAATACATAAAATCTATACGACTATATCAAGAGAAAATAAAAAGATTCCTAACTAATCATATCTAAAGACCTCAATAAACTCATACTATGTACATGTCTCTAAAAAATAACTGGGTAAAGTCCTTTAATTAGCGAATTAACTAACATCAAAGTTTCAGGTTTCAAGTTTTTATTTCTTCTCTTGTTTTAATTTCACCTATATTTGATATATATGTTAAATTTTATATACGCATTATAAATATAGTTAGAAATATTTTTGTTTCAAGTTTCATTTCTAGTTGGTTATTTCCTCGACACAAATTCTTGTTGTAATACTTAGAGAATCATGAATCTTTATTATTATTTTTATTTAATGTTTTGATGTAATTATTATTTATTATATGATAATATTGTAATATTTTAAGTATTTTGTATTATCTTTTTATATTTATATGATGATTAAATGATCTTTTTATATATTAGTTGTGATTATTGTTTATATGTGAAATATGTGAAAAGTAATATTAATATAAATAAATAGATTGTTTTTATTTATTTCCAATTTCTATTGTTATGATTTTGTAAACAAGATTGATGTAAAATTATAAATTTTGTACTACAATAGATTGAGGAACTATTTTGTATTTTGTACAAGCATTATGGGACTATTTTATAATTTTAAAATATACTCAAAATGATACTCAATAATGACCGATATTGTTACAGTATCATACCATAACTAAATCTAGTACTAGTATCGATACAATATTTATAACATTGTTAGTGTTACACAGGTTTTGCTAACACATCGAACTTATACTAAAGTCACACCTACTCCTTTGAACGACAATCTCACTTAGGTCTGTTTAAGTAAGACTCAACCTTCCCACGCGATTGTTGACTAACAAAACCTTGCTCTCGAACACCTCACGACCCTTGAAGTGTTTAACCCTTAAGCTCGAGTAAGAATACTACAAAATATTAAATAATCATAGGCAGTAATAAACACACAAGAGTAATGGTAAAAACCAACCTTCAGTACTTCCCTATAAGTATATAAAGGAATACTCTCTTAATGCGTTTCCTTCCTCTTTGTCTATGTTATCTCTAAGAGTTACACTCAAATAAGCTATTTATAGGTATTTCTAGTTTTACATTCATAATCCTAATTGAGCTGAACTAATTAGATCACCTTTATCCTTATCAGATTACATCAAACTAACCAATTAAATAACACTGTCATCCAAAAATTTCTCTACCTAATAGGGTTTAGCTATATCATAACTAATAAGATAAAAGATTATATTTATCTAGGAATGATACATCCATATCTATGAAGAGGTCTACTATCTTCAGATGATCCTCTCACATGGTCTTTATCTTTTAGAGGATGTATATCTATTGTGATCTTATCTGACATATCATCCAATATCTCCTCTTGATCTCTATCCATTGATGATGGGTCATCCAAGCCTAAAGCATTTCATAGCACACTGATCTGGTCTAATACATACCCATGTCAAGTCTATTAGTCATGATCCGTCTATTTGAGCACATATTGAGTCCTTAAAGCTCTTACATGTCTTCCCTATGCATTTTATCCAAATAACCTTCAACTTAAGGTCCATTTCAAGCTATCTTTTGTTCTCAAATCTAAATCTTGCATCTCTTTAAATATTTTTGTTAATATGCACCGATGTATGTCAACTCATTGACAAAGTCTGTTTTTTCTTGCCTACTCACAAATCAGTCTGTTTTTTCTTGCCTACTCACAAATCTTTACTTTGATTTGTCTCCTCAAGTGTCAAACATTGGTCAAGGCTCGCTAATGCTTATACGATTATGCTATTAGGATTTAGGAGTTTAAAAAACCACCCCTATCAGATGAACTCGATCCCTCATCGAAATAATCTGTAGGCACTACTCCGAATGTGGTTCTCTCGAAAACTCCTTAGTCATTGGCACATCTCCAACATTTCATATTCTCTTTTCATCGGGTTTATCTTTGCTTTTGTTCGATGCTCCTTCACAAGGCTCATTGTGCCCGACAAAACATAAAATTGACATGAGTAGGAAGTGACCTCTTCCTCCAGTTGATGAATTGGCCTAATGAGTGCCTCTACTCTATTGATACGCTCTATCAAATGGCTATCTCCCATCATATTGATATTTTGACTTTGATACCACTTGTTACAAAAGTTTTTCTAGACACAAAACTTATACCAAAGTTGCGTCTACTTTTTTGCACGACAATTTCACTCAAGTTCATTTAAGCAAAACTCGGCCTTATCACATGCTCGTTGACTAACAAAACCTTATTCTCGAACACTTCACAACAGTCAAAATGTTTAACTCTCACTCTTGAGTTAGAATATTACGAAAGTATTAAATAATCATAGGCAGCAATAAGCACGTAAGAGCTACAGTAAAAATTAACCTTTATTACTTCCCTAAAAGTATATAAAGGAATGTTCGCTCTTAATGTGTATCTTTCCTCTCTGTCTCTGATCTTCCCAAGAGTAAGGCTCAAATAAGCTATTTATAAACACCTTTGGCTTTACAATTTAGAATCCTAATTGAACTAATCTAATTAGATCACCTCTATCCTTATTAGATTACATCAAACTAACCAATTGGATGACACTATTATTCAAGTATATCTCCATCTAATAGGATTTAACTACATCACAACCAACAAGATAAGCGATTATATTTAAATAGTAATAATACATCCATATCCATAAGGATGATCCTCCCATATCTTCTTTATCTTTTAGAATTATGTATATGTAGTGTAATCTCATCCACCACATCATCCAAAATCTTTCCTTGATCTCTATCAATTGATGGTGAGTCATCCAATTCCAAATCCTTTCATAGCACAGTGGTTCGGTCAATGCTTATCCATATCTCTATTAGTCATAGTTCGTCTATTTGAGAACACATTAAGTCCTTAGAGCTCCCACATGTGTCCTTCATGCATGTGATCCAGCTAACCTTCAACTTAAGGTCTATCTTAAGCTATCTTTTGGTCTCATATCCGAATCTTGCATCTTGTTGAAGATTTCTTCCGATTTGTATCAATACATGTCAACTCATTGACAATATTCATTTTTCTTACCTACTTGCAAGTCTTTGTCTTGTTTCGTCACCTTGAGTGTCAAACATTGGTCAAAGCTAGCCAATGCCTGCTCGATTCCATTATTAAACTTGGGGTCTAATAGCTAGGATGCAAAATCTGTTGGACGTGTATTGCGTGGAAGACTTGAAAAATTTGACTGATATTTCTTTTTGAGGAAGAGACATCCATATCATTTCATATGCATCCAAATTCTAAGTTAGAGCTTTCTGATGTCTTACTCTTTGGTACCAAAACTAATTCGGTGAATTTCTCAAAGGCCAATAATTCAATTAAGCCCCCTTTTCTCTAATATGTTTCTTTTTATTTTTTCCCCAAATAAGTTCTTGTTTGAATTCTGTAGCACAAGGCGTACTGTTTTAGTACCCAAAGAAGCAAGGGATCATGTTTTGGGTAAGTTATAGGGAGACATTTGATTGATTAACTTATTGCTTTAATGAGACAAAAGCTAAATAAAAGTGAGTATTTTAGTAGAATTATATCTAATTTAGCATAATTTAGTGATAGAATTTCAGTTATGCTTGTTTATTTATTTTTTGTATTTGGACTAGAGCATAATTTCTCCTTTTGTGGAATTAGTACAAATACTGCAAAGTATAACTTTGATTACTATAGTAGCAAAGATTGAAACCATTAGATGACAACAATGCAGTTTGAGATAGGTAGGAGAGACATTTTTTGAGAACAGGATAAAATGAAAATTCTGACAAGGAATATGTTCAAGTTTCAAGCTAGAATGAAGCAATGCTCAGTAGAAATCCATTCTTTCTGGAGCTGGGGTCTTGATAACCTGCAATATTTGCTCCACCTCTGCCATGGAAGGCCTACTCGAAGGTATTTGAGATGTACACACAAGAGCCAACTTGAGAATTGGCAGGACTTCATCCTCTGGATACTCTCCCATATTTGGATCAATACAATCCCAGACATTCCCTTGTTCAAGCGAAACCTTGACATGGTCATTCAGAATCAACACATTGTCCTCACCATATTCAATTGGCCTTCTTCCTGTTACAAGCTCAAGGATTAGAATTCCGAAACCATAAATGTCACATTTCTCATTGACCCTCAAGCTTTGGCATGCTAGCTCAGGTGCTACATATCCTAATGCAGTCTGAAACCTGTTACTCATAACATGCCTGTCAAGCCTTATTAACAGCCTAGCAAGTCCAAAATCTGATATCTTTGGGTTGCAGTTTTTGTCGAGAAGAATGTTACATGGTTTTATGTTGTAGTGAATGATAGGTGGATGGATGGAATGATGCAAGTAAGCAAGTCCTTTTGCGGTTCCAAGAATGATCTTGAACCTGTTAGTCCAAGTAAGAGATGGTTGAGAAGGTAACCTCTCATGGAGTTTGGTTTGCAGGCTGCCATTTGGTACATACTCTGATAGTAACAGCTGCAACTGAGAAGTCCAGTAGTATCCGTTCAGAGACACAAGATTTGGGTGCCTGACTTTTCCCAGAACTCGAACTTCTCGATCAAAATCTTCCAGGTACTGGATTATGTTCGAGGTTACCAGCTTTTTGATTGCTACCACTCTCCCTTGTGAACCTAATGGAACCTTGTAAACAGTTCCAAAAACCCCTTGACCAATCTCAGCAGCCTTGTTAAGGAGTGATTCTGGATTGTTAACCCGATCAAGTGATGATTTTGAGTCAAAGAAAACCAGTTTTCCTGAGGTTAGACTTCCGGACTTGGAAGAGCTGGAGCACATGCTTTCCAAGGCACTTTCGACAAAGGTTGACCTTCTCCTAGCTGATAGGTTCAGCAGGGCAATGACCATAACTCCAAAAAAAATCAGCAAAGCTGCCGAAATCGCAGTAATAGCAGAAATACTGAGGAATCTCTGGTGATGGAGCCTTTTTGAGTAGGAGGACTCGTCTCTTGGCCTATGACCCTGCATTTGGTTACCATAGGCATGTGGATCAATGACTAGAGGCTTGGGTACATTCATCTTACATGGTCCTTCCAACAAGGGTGAACAAAGTCCTAAATTACCCTGCAAAGCACTGCGATCCAAGCTTGGAAATATACCCCCAACAGGAAGCTTGCCTGTTAGCATGTTATAGGATATGTTGGTGGCAAGAAGATTCTCCAATTCTCCAAGCTCTGGTGGTATTTCCCCACTCAGTTTATTGAATTCCAAGTTCAGAATCTGAAGTTTGTGCAGCTTTGATATTGACTCAGGGATAGACCCACTTAGATTGTTATGGGACAAACTCCTGCAGAAATTTGAACAGATAAATGAACTAACGCATTCCTATAAGTAACAACAGAAAGAAGGAAAAGAGTATAAGGAAACAACGAAAGGTAGGGTGATCAGATAAGCAAAATAGGACATCACTTAGAAAGACCACCATAATAGCAGTTCTAAATGGATAGATAAGTTTTAGTTAATTCTTTTCTTTCACTCCATCTGTTTCGACTTAAGATCTGTTGTGGCCTCAAAAAACAATGTTATCCCTAGAGATGTGATGTATGAGAAAAACAAAACTAGTATGAGCCTTACAAGAAGGTGAGAGATGAACAGTTTCCTATCTCTTCAGGAATGAGGCCAGTGAATGAATTGCCATCCAACTGAAGAATTCTCAAACTGCGAGACTGGCATATATCTGCAGGTATTGAGCCAAGCAATGCACTGTTCCGAAGGTCCATAACTGTTAGGTTTTGGAAGTAACCAAGCTTCGGTGGCATTCTTGATTTAAGGTTGTTCGAGGATAAGTTTAGGTATCTCAGACTGGAGGAGAGACCCATTGCTTCTGGAACATGTCCAGAAAGGTTGTTCCTTGAAAGGTCCAATGTGCGAATTGATGCGAAGAAGTTACTTGAACCATGTGGGATCGAACCTGCCAGTTTGTTGTTTGAGAAATCTACGTCTTCCAGGCCAAGCTCAAACAACCCTTCTGGTATGCTACTAGTAAAGCTGTTACCTCCCATTCGAATTACCGACAACATGGTACAGTGAACTATAGTTGGAGGAATGTCACCTGTCAGCTTGTTACCGGATAAACTCACATACTTGAGGGAATTCAGGTTGCCAATTGATGGAGGGAGGCTTCCAGTCAGTTCATTGCTTGACAAGTCTAAGAATTCAAGATTCTGAAGTTTGCTGATCCACTGAGGGAAATTACCTGTCAACATGTTATTTGATAAACTAAAATAGCTGAGGTAGCTTAGACTTTGCATGGACTCAGGCAAGGATCCACTGAAAAGATTGTCACTTAAATTCAACATTCTTAAGTGCGGACAGAAACCAATATCTACAGGAACTGATCCTGAAAACTTGTTACTCTGTAACCTGAGATCTTTTAGGTTGTGAATTACTGATACCCCATATGGCACAGACCCGGAAAATGAATTATACGAGAGATCCAAAGTTCGAAGTCGTTTCAATAACCAAATTCCAGAAGAAAATTCTGGATTACCGGATAATTGGTTGTTTGAGAGATTAAGACTGTTCAAAGAAGAGCAACTTGCCATACTAGGTAAGGGTCCTTGTAGCGCATTTCCAGCTAAAGAAAGGGAATGTAGTGAGGTACAGGTTTGGAAAAAGTCATTAGGGAGTGCACCTGACAGGTAGTTCTCAGAGAGATCAAGAAATTTAATCGAACCGCCATTGACAAGAGAAGATGGAACCAGACCTGAAAGGCTATTGTGACTCAGGTTAAGCCTTTCAAGACCAGTATTGAAATTGAGACCAAACTCAGGACTAATATTACCACTGAAGTTGTTCTGTGAAAGTGATAATACCTTCAAATGCCGTAACTTTTGGAGCCCTTTACCCAGTTTTCCTGATAACCCCAACCCATCAAGCGACACTCCGGAGACTCTACCAGTAACTGGATTGCACTGTATGAACTTCCATGAACAAGGAGAGTCATCATCTTCATTCCAGGAGCTAAGAGAGGAAGACGGGTCCATGAGGCCCGACTTGAAAACAATCAGGCCTAAAACATCGTCGTTGAGCTGAACAGATACATCATAGTTCCCAAAGCAGAGCTTAGGAGCAGTAAACAAGATTAGCAAATATGGCAAACCATGCACAAACTCCATTTATTTAGCACCTCAAACCAAGAAAGGATAAGCTATGAGATGTTGCGCTCAAACAGAAAGCTACTG
The DNA here is from genome assembly GCA_027576455.1 of Erythroxylum roigii. Taxonomy (NCBI): domain Eukaryota; kingdom Viridiplantae; phylum Streptophyta; class Magnoliopsida; order Malpighiales; family Erythroxylaceae; genus Erythroxylum; species Erythroxylum roigii. The sequence goes on along the minus strand of JANZXV010000001.1, from coordinate 16,927,305 downwards.
TAGATAAAATGTTAGTTGTTGTGGGTCTGGCATAAAAACAATGCACCATAACTGTGTTCACGGGAGCAAGAGAGAGAAAGAGAGAGGCTTGAGTTAACCAGAGACACAGTGACAATGGTGATGTTTATAGGCATGGAAGAAATAATGAAAGAATTGGAATGTTAAGGGAATGCGTGACGAGTAAAGACAAATGAGAAACACTACTAGACCAACATGCCTCCTGACATCTTCCCACCAGAACGTGGTCTTATTTTTGTCTGTAAGCTTACGTACAATTTTCCATCACTCTCCCTTCGCTGTGATCATCTTTGTCGCTTCCTCTTGTCACTTACGGCTTCTCTGTCACTAGTCACTACTCACTAGTCGTTTCAGTTTCTAAATGTGCAAGTATCACGGCTTCTTAGCTTCACAAAATTATGCTGTTTCTTCACAAGGTAAACAGTAGAGAGAGCCCGGCAGTGACGGCTTTCAGATTTTGGATTCTTGCAGACCATTAGGTGAGATGGGATTGGTGGAGAATGGAGTAGTGGTTGTGGATCAACTTGTGAATGCGATTTCAAGCCTAGCACAGGAGCTTTGATACAAAGAGACAGCATAAAGCCCAGATACAAGTTTCAGATGTGAGCATGGGCCTTGGAAAGTTAAGGTCATGAGTCATGACAGAGACTCAAACTCAAAGGAACTACTGTAAAGTAGAATATGTATGCATCATATAATTGTGCAAATTCTGAAGAATTACGGATGATTCAGATATATTTACTGCAATTCTGAAAAATCTTAAACTCAATTTTTGAAATTCCAGTCACCGTTAACCAATGCTTGAACAGTGTCCACAGTTGCCTAAATATTCCTCATTGTACAAGGTATATCTGTTTGATAATTGTGCACTCAGGCTTTGTATATAACTGGATCAGTCATCCTAAAAGGCTTATGTCCTGTACTATGATTAGTTAAGGAGAATGGATGTTTAGACTTTGACCTCAAGTTTGCTGAACAATTTCAGCATTACTATAAATAAAGCAAAAGAATACAGTTGTCTAGCCAAAATCCAATTGATTTCCCATCTCTTATATTCCATTTTAGACCTGTTAAGCTTACCCTCTTGGTTTTATGATTCTCTTTCATAAGAGGGAATCCAATCCCACCTTGCACAAATTGCCATGAGGCCTACAACGTGGAAGTTTTACTAGTGACGGCGTTTCTTAAACCTAAACCACCTAATGTTTAAGGTTAATCAGAAAGTAAGTTTTAATTCCTAAACTTTGCACACTATAACCTTTTTTTAATGATAAAAAGGATTTTAGCATTTTAAAAATTATATAATATAATTTTTAAATTAACAAAGTCCTAAATTTTTATTAGTTATGCTTTGTCAAATGTTTTCTTAAGAGTAGGTGTCTATGTTAATCAAATAAATAGTTGATGTGAATATTAAATATATGAAACTATAAATTATGTTTTGGAACATAATTTAGAGTTTTCTTGATGCTCTTATTTCTTGTCATGACTTATCTTCTTTCTATTTTTGGCCTTAGTTTTTGGTGCTCTTCTCTTCATTTGTGATCCTGACTTCCTTTCCAATGAGGTATTTTATAGTTGTTGGGGATGTTTGTTAAGATATAATTTGGTTATGTTAATTGGACTTATTTTTTTTGTTTTAGATTGATTTTGGTGCTTAATTGGGGAAATTAAAATTTGAGAGCGAGTTTTGGAGTGATTTGTAAGGTTACCTGTTTGTAAAGGGAATGTCACGAGTTCAAGTCACAGAAGTACTCTCTTTACAAAATACAAAGGAAAGTTTGTGTACAATTGATGATCCTTCCCAAACCCTTGCAAAGCAGAAAGTCTTGTATATTAAGGCAATCATTTTTTTAGGAGGTGACAAGTTGAGATTGCGTCATTAAAACACTATTTGTTAAAGAAATGAATTTCGGTGGAAAAAAACAATGACATATTGCTACAGTTGATAAGGTGAGATCATGACTAAAGTTAGTTTAGAAGATAATTTCTTGAATGTTGAAAAAAATTAACTTTTGGGTAGGAAAAGGAAGGAAAAAAAATGTAACATTCACTTCTTTATATTACTCTTTTTTGTTTTTCTTTATATTCTTAAATTTTCATCTTTTCATTTATTTTTGGTGTTTGAATAATGGCTATGTGTGACTAAATCAAAACATTATGATTCAATGAGATTAAAAAATCTAGTTATAATTTTGTGAGGTTTTGTTCTAAACTTAGAATTTTATTTTAATTTAAGTATTTCTTATTTTATGTTCTTATATTTCATGAATAATTAATATTGATTGATCTGATAAATTAATTTGATATTGATTATTCTACAACTATTTATGAATTTAGTGATTCGTAATTGTCATGAATGAGTAGTATAAGTAGCAAATATATTATTTATGAAATTTCATAGTTAACCTAATAGAACAAAAAAACTAAATTGAATAGTTGTAGCCATCTCCATATTTAATTTAAGCTTTAAACTTTTTCACTAAGTTTATTTCTATCATGTTATTGATATAGAATGCTATTATACCAAATGCTAAGTTTTTGTTTAAATGCTGGGTTTGAAAAAATTAATTTAGATTATTATAACTATCATAATATACTAACTGCTTAAATTGTAAAAATAATTCTTTTTAGATTAACGATTAATACTGCAATTAGATGAGATATTATCCTTGAATTAGAGTTAAGCATAATTGAATTTCTCACTCTTTATATTCAGTTGATTTATTTTGATTCTTTGTTAGTTTCAGTTCATTAGCTAATTAACCACAAACCCCATTTTGTTTTGTCAATTAAAACTAAGAAACTAGTTTTCAGCTTTTTAGAATTCGACCTAGTTTTATGATTATTTCAAGAAGTTAGTGAATCAAAATTAATTCTGAGAGTTTCGCACGAATTCTTTCTTTGGAGCCTTATCTTTCACCAAGTTGGTATATTATGAAATTCATGTGCATATTTATGATTTTATTCTTTTACTTGTCTAGGAGCAGACATTATTTCTTTTTATTTGTATACTTGAGGGTTTTAGCTTTTTGATTATTTGCACCTTATGATATATAATGGTTGCACCTATTCTTTGGACAATTAACATTATTATAAATTGCCCTATACTACAGTCAACGTACCCAGTGCATAAGACTTTCCGCTTTGTGGGAGTTTAGAGAGGGTCATAATATACACATCATTTTCTTTGTATTTTTACAAAGAGACTGTTTCTGTGATTTGAATTTGTGACCTTATGGTCATAAAGGAGCAACTTTACTAATTGTTCCAAGGCTCACCCTTAAATTGCCCTATACTATACTTAGGTAAAAATGTTGTTGCTTTGTTAATGTTTAAAAAAACTACAAATTGTCTTGTTAGGTAGTATTGACATTTTAATCTCATCTTAAGAAGTTAAAATTAAAGAACTTCTTGTTTGTTATAGTTTGTTTACATATTGTCATAGAGATGCTTTGATTTTGTTATTTGCTTAGCACTTGCCATACTTTCACAAGGTTGAATTTATCTTTAAGGATATGTTAGCAAAATTATTCAGTTGCTTCAATTATAAATGAAATATATCATTATGTTATTAGTTAAAAGATGTTTATATTTCTATAATGTTTAGGATTATATTGTGAGTTGAAAATTTTGTATCTAGAAACATATCCATGAAAAATGCAAAAGTTATGTATTATTATGGGTTAAATGTTTAAGAGTGATCATAACACTTGTAGAAGATTTTTAAGTTACCTAGTTGACCAATTATTTATTAACTGAAATTTTATATACAGATAAAAGTTCTTTATATCATTAATCAGTATGGGTTCATGTCCTTGCAACTAAGAAAATGTGAATACTTCATATCGTATGATGAGAAATTTCCTAAAAAATGTTAAAGTAATTTGCAAATTAAGAAAAGAAATAGATGGTTCTTAAAAAGGAGAGTGAAATAAAAGCAAACAAAATATCTAGTGGAGTATAATATAGTCTAGAAGTTATCATTTTAAAGAAAATTAATGAGATTGAAGATGAAGTTAAGAATACGAAGGTTGACATTACTTTGTCATTGAAAGAAACTAAATAATTAGATGTTAGAGACCAAATATTAGTAAATATTATTATAAGAGTTGCTATGGTTGTTATGAAAGTACCTGTGAATTATGTTATAGACTATAAGTGGTCTTGTTCTAAAGGTTTTGTATGAACTATTAACAAACATATTTTGACATCTCCTTTTTCATTTATATTCTTGTTACTTTGATTTGTTTATAATATTTTGTTTGTAACAATTCAAGATGACATAATTTTTTCAATAATTTAATATTGTAATGTTCCCAAAGTCTGAAAAATAATCTATCTGACATAATGGTTCATATGGCCAAAGTTTTGACCCTATTGTCCCATAATATGATCATTTACAAAACTGAAACTATTACTGGACTAATTATAATATCAATGTATGGATTTATTTCATTTTATGACATAAACATGTTATATTGATTCGTTTACAAAATTGATATATTTCACCAAAAAAATTAAATCATAGTTGAACTTAGAGATAATAGTATATGTATTCAGTTACAACATTGATACATCCCACCAAAAAACTTAAAGCACAATTCAAATTATTTATCATACTGTATGCTTACAATTACAGTACTGATATTTATTCACTACAAGAAAATAGCTATTCACCGACCGAAATTACCGTCGGTAAAATGAATATTTCCGTCGGTAACATTAAATACCGACGGAATATGGTGCCAATTTTTTCGGTCGGTAATTGACCCGAAGGTAAACTTAGCGACCGAAATATTCGGTCGGTATTTAGAGACGGTATTTACGACCGTAAATTTCGGTCGGTATTAATATAACGACGGAAATTCGCCAAAGCAAGTCGGTCGGAGAAAGGTAGCGACGGTCATGTATTCGGTCGCTGAAGGGAAGGTATATACTACAACTTTTACCGACGGAAACGTTTCCGTCGGTAAAAGTTGTAGTATATTTTTTTATTTTATTATTATAGTGTTGTTGTTATAACAATGAGTTTTTTTACTAACGTTATATTATTAATTAACAATATATTAATTTGTATATATATTGTGATTTTTTTTA
>JANZXV010000001.1:16876170-16889364 GCA_027576455.1 Erythroxylum roigii | reverse complement strand
TAGAACTTGGATGCTTAATATATGAAGTTTCATATATGTCTTTGTGGTGATTGTGTTAACTCTCTTTTATCTACCTAGATGTGTTTGATATTGAGATTATGCTTGATCCATATTGACCACTTGCATTAGCTTATCTATTAACACACACTAAGATGCATTTAACAAGGTTTTGATAAATTTTCATTGATTAAAAACTTGGACTTAATGAGTTCTTTAAGGTTCATCATTTGAAAACTTAGTGATTTTTGCTCCTAAAAAGATTGTTTTTGAACTATGATAGCCAAAGTTCGTTTTCAAGAGGATTTTATAAATTTGATTATCGTTTGAGTTTTGAACTTTCTTTATGAAAATCCAAAAATATGTTTTATTATACTTTTCTTTCAACTAGTCAATTTAGTTAAGTTTTTACCAATGATCCGAAACCTCCCTTTTTTTTTATCAATTTAGTTTGCATTATTTGGCAATTAGGCTAGCTTGAATCAATTGCTCTAGGTTCCAAATAAGTGAGACGGCCCGAGGTTGCACTTTATATTGCAATCCTTGGAATTAAACTTTTGATTTGGTATCTAAGGGAGTAACCTAAAGACTAATGCGCGGATCACAAACACATGAAGATACCTAAAAAGCGTAATATTTAAGCTCAAAGACTTATACTAACCAATAAAACACTTAAAACCTAAATAATTAACAAACTAACACATTTCTAACTTAAACACATACTAAATGATTGAATTAAGAGCTAAACACATATCAAACTATGCCCTAAACTACGATGCAATTTACACTTATCAAGTATCAAAGGTAGTTACCTCTTAAGAGTGGGGCTGGAATGCCCGTTAAAAGACTCAACAAATACCCGGTGAAGTTTCGATTAAAATGCTAAGGAAATAGGTATGAAAGCGAAGTGAAACCTTAAAATTGAAAATATAATTATGTTATACATTTCTGTATATTTTTCATGACTTTATATTTCTTACATAAATTTTTATATGGATTATTTAGACTCGATCTAGATTTGATAGATTCTATTAATAAGATAATTACTTCATTATTTAAAGAAGTTATTGATATTAAACAGATAATTATAATTTAACAACAGAAGATTTGTTTAAAATCACTTTAATTTTCAATATTTTGAAAAGTTTAGATCTTATAATAGCTTTTATCTTATCTCGAAGTTAGATTAAGCTTTCTATATGATAAATTAATATGTGTTGTATTTGTGATGTTGTTCTAACTAGGTTAAATTCTCTGATAAATGGATCAAATTCTGTGATATGTGTTGAATTGGGAGAAAATGTATGTGTTGGCTTGAAACAAAATGGTATTAAAGCCATGATAGTTTGGTGTCCTATTTGTGAAGATATTCATCATCAAATAGAAGATATGAGAAGACGAATAGATTGGAATAATACTCGTATATAAGAATTTAAAAAGATATATTCTCATATTATACTTGTTAATGGTTTTATGTTAGATATTTTTCTAGATTTTAATCAAACCATTAGAATTTATGACATTGAAAATTAGCATCTCTTTAAGGAATATAAGATATTAAATCTTCGATTTTTTGAACATTATAAGATACACCTAAAAAGAATATATTAGGATGAGTAATTGCTCTTATTATAATTATCTACTTTCTAAAGTAAATAAAGTTGATGCTCTTGTACAAGAATCTTAGATTGAATTACAATTTTTTTAAATAGATATGATTATTTATTATTTTCTAACAACCATAAAAGGGCTATACAATCTATCAAAATAAAGATACAAGAAGCTGATAAAAAAAACAACATAATAAAGATTTACAAAAAGAAACTCATTTAGAATTAACTAATCATTATAAACTTGATCATTTACATGGAGGACTATAAATATTTGAAGATTAGACTTGAAAGATTAAAAATAGAAACTGATATGGATGAAATACGAAAAATGATAGAATATTATGGAAAATATATTATTTTAAGTATCACTAATCTTTAAGAGCAAATTATCAATTTGCATAATTTGGTAAAAATGATGAACCAAAAGGAAACAAATAATGGATCTAGTATAAATCCAATGGAAAAGCAAATATTTGATTTAATTCTACAAATGAAAATACCTCCTAATAATAGATAAATGGAAAATTTTATACCAGGCTCTAATTCAAAGATTGAAGAATTAAACAAATAGATAGAAAGACTAAACTTAGAGACTTTAGTGCATATTAACTCGATACCTATAAACAAGAAGTTCATTTACCCTAAAATAAGTGATATTCCTAGTACATCTCGAAATACTCCAAGATATCTCTCACAAAGTTTTAGTAGACCTAATATAAGTGATATTCCTAATACTTCTCGAAATCCTCCAAGGTATCCCTCACAAAGTTTTAGTAGACCTAATAAAGGATATGATGGAACTTATATGGTAACTAAAGATAAAGATGGATTCATCCCTACAGATAAAATTCTTGAACTTATTGTCATTAAAATTTAAAATTGGATTGCATATATCTAATATGTAAATACCATTGCACAATGTAGCAGTACCATACAACATTTCATTCAAATTAATTAAACAACCCTTTCTTAAAAAAGTTAAATGAAATCCCAATTTATTAAGACATGAAATAGATACAATGTTCTTTGTCATAATGAGTACATAATAGCAATTATCCAAAATTAACTATAGCCTACTAAGAAGATACAAAACATAGGTTCCTACGGCTAATGCAGTAACTCTTGCTCAATTTCTGACATGTAGGTCCATCTCTCCCTTCTTGAGCAATCTACTATCCCTGAGACCCTGCATATCAACACATATATGTGAGCCACATTTGATATCTAATACGTAAATGTTATAATTAGAAATAATATTAACCTCAATGACAAATAACATACCTGAAGTAGACGGTGGAGCATCTAACGCCTTCTTCTGCTTCAGTGACTCTAGATAGGCTTTATAGTTCCTCTTCCAATGCCCTTCCTTATTGTAATGAAAGCATATTCCCTTTGGTGCATTTTCCTTTGTCTTCTTCTTGGCTACACCTCCCACTGGCTTCTTGGACTTCTTCTTCTTCTTTTGGTTCCTCTTGCGAGAACTAGAAGCAGAGTCCACTAACATCATAGACTTACTATCCTTCTTAACAATTTGCTCAGCTATTTTGAGTAGATTAATCAGCTTAGGTATTGAAGTGGATATTTAGTTCATCCGATAACTAAGCACAAACTGTTAATAACTATCGGTCAAACCAGTGAGAATTAAGTCTATACTTAATTCATGATCCATTATAAAACCCAAACTGGCTACCCTCTCAATGTATCCATTCATCTTTAGCATATACTGCACTGAATATGATCCCTCAGCCATCTTAGAGGGAAAAAGAAACCTCGAGGTCTCGAACCTTTCAAACCGAGCTTGCTTATCAAACAGTTCCCTTAGATTGTAGACTATGGTATGAGAATCCATAGCCTTATGCTACTTTTGTAGTTTTGGTGACATAAAGGCTAGCATAATGCAGCTAGCTAGCTCACTATCATCCGGTAGCTTCTTGGAAGCTTTCTGATCCTCATCAGAAGCATCGACAGTAGGAAGATTGGGAAGTGGATCAGCTAAGACATATACTAGTTTCTCATATTTGGACCTAATAGCAAGTCTTTTGGGACTTAAAGATTATTGCTACACTGTTTAAGGCTAATAAAACTTTAGTTCTGTGAGTTTGTGTAATGCTTGAATATCAAATGTAACACATGTTTTTTCAATAACGTGAGTATATGATAAATGCTTAGACTTTAAAATGGTCAAATGTGTGTCCAACATTTGAAATTATGTTAATATTGAAATTAGATGTTTCAAATGCCTAAGTATGAAGTCATATAGGGCTTATAAAATGAAAACTAAAAACACAAATATTAAACTTATGTCATATTCAGAAGTAATCTCTTCTTTTTTTCATACATTGCTAATATTCTAAACAAATTGAATTTTGAGGACACTTGAACATGGATTTAATTTGTTACATAATCATGACAACATATGGACATATATATACAAATTGACGTATGAAACACAACCCTAAAAATTACTTTTAAATTAAGTATCATAATTCAAGTTTATTCAAAGTTCATTGACTATGGTTCAATTATCAATGGGGACTATATGCATGACTTTCACTGATCATTGCTTTAAAGATCCACATTCATGATTATTCAAACCAAATGCAGATCGACATTTACTGGTTATTGATTTTTTCCTATTCAAACCTAGTGATGGCATGGTAATTTGGTGTAGGGATGATAATGGGCCAGGCCAAAGATAGTGCCGCCCGGTCTGTGGTCTGAGTAGTAGCCCAACGGACCATAGGAAGGGCGAGCTGGCCTCATATGTTTTTTTAATTTAATAAAACGAGCCGTTTTGTGTCTTTCCATCGGGTCACAAGCTAGGCTTTGCCGAGATAACCCTAGCCTGAATTCGTTCCGTGGTCCGGTCAGGTCAATTAGTCGCAACCTATGACTTAGTCAACTTGGGCCAAAGTTGGACCAAGCTAGGTCGAACTGAATGGACCGGGCTATATTTGCCATCTCTAGTCTGGTGACAACTTGGGAGACCATTGGAGTATAGAAAAGAGAGTAGCTTTGACCATATGATAAATAGGTTTGTTGCCGTGACAAGCTATAGAATTAAAGAGTTATTTTTATGATAAATTGAAAATTGGAATAATCTATTAATAATTTTAATTAGTACTATAAAATTAAGTAAGGTTTGAAATGTTTTTAATAATTTACCATTTAATATTATATAAAAATTGCATATGATTTAAGTATTTTTACAAGACAGTAAGTAAATTTGCTCAAATTTATAATTCACAGTAATACAAAATTAAAATTTGTATAGTTTTAAAAATAATTTTCTATTTTAAATTGGGATATAAAAGGGGATTTGACAATTGTTACTTCCAAACATAATGCTAGTAAGTAACTTTTTAAACATCAATTTGTTTTAAGAGCAGACCAAACTTGCCGTGAGCGCGTATGGAAAAGACGACTACAGATTGCGGCGTGCATGCCATTTCCTTACGTTGACGCATGGCCACTTTTGTTTTTAAAGTTTCAACGCCTCTCTGTCAGCTACTTCTCTCTAAAGCCATGACCTAAGACCTTTCACTTGTACTAGAGGACCAAATCCAAGCCCACCATTACATCCTTCTCTGAAAAGGCCAATATAATGTCTTCGTCGGAGGACGAAAGGGGAGAAGATTACCTGTTCAAGATTGTGATAATCGGTGACTCTGCTGTTGGCAAATCCAACTTGCTCTCTCGTTTTGCTCGAAACGAGTTTAATCCTCACTCGAAGGCCACCATTGGAGTGGAGTTTCAGACCCAGATCATGGATATCGATGGCAAAGAAGTTAAAGCTCAGATTTGGGATACCGCCGGTCAGGAGCGCTTCCGGGCAGTCACTTCCGCTTACTACAGAGGAGCCGTTGGTGCCCTTGTTGTTTATGATATTACTCGCCGGTCTACTTTCGAGAGCGTTACTCGGTGGCTTGATGAGCTCAAAAGTAAGTCTTTTCTAGTTCTAAGATATATTCCAATGTCAAATTTTTGTTCTTTATGCACTTCCCTACCTTTTTTCTTCTATAGTTTTGTGGGAAATCGAGTTCCCAGATTTATGTTAAGAGAATGTTTAGATGTTCGTTCTGTTATCGGGAAAGTGATGAAATTTGACGGTTGTTATTGCAGAAGCCTATTAAACATGCAACTTTGAGGAATCTTAGTTGATAGTGCGTAATAAGGCTGCTACCTTATTACAAGTGGCTTCTTTATTTTCCTCATATCGAAATGGAGTGTAAAAATTATACAATTCATGGTCTCTAATCAACCCAACATTTTATGAGCCTTAGCTGTACTCAAACATGAGTCACCGTTTGTGAAGGAGATCTGGCAAGAGCTATGAAGGTCAAGCCTGATTTTGACACGTTCTAGATTTTGTGTAAGAAGGATACATAAAGGTTAATCTTTGTGCGGGGACTGTTTCATCCCATTGACGCAAATGTTAGTTTGCAGATTCGATACCTGGAATAAGACACCATCATCCTTTTGGTGTTTATACTCGGATATGGATATCAGGAGCAGCAATACCTACCTTTTGGAGTGGTTAAGCAACTTCTTCAATTTAGATAAAAAAATCTAAATTGTTCACCTAATCGTTGCAATTTGTGACGGTTATGTATATATAAAATATGTGTTAGTATGAACGCATACATAGTCACTTGCATATACATGAAAGTTTGTTGCGGTCAGCGATAGTTGAGATGAAAGTCAACTAATTCGATAGAATCTTTGGTGGAAGCAGAACATGCTCTGGTTTGACTCTGCTCTTGTAATTTCATAGAATCTCTGCTTTTGGAACTCCTCCTTAAAAATTGAATCTCCAAAATCTTCTAAAAGGGTAGGAAAAGTTGTATCTTTATTGTTTTCCTCAGCGTCATGGATATGTCTTGATCTGTTTTCTCTTCTCTGCTCAGTCAATTACATCAAATGATAAGCTTTGTTCAAAATTTAATGCAGCACATTCAGATTCTAGTATGGCAAGGATGCTTGTGGGAAATAAATGTGATCTGGAAAGCATCAGGGAAGTAAGTGTGGAAGAAGGCAAAAACCTTGCCGAGTCAGAAGGATTATTCTTTATCGAGACATCTGCTTTGGATTCTACCAATGTTAAAACAGCTTTTGAGATTGTCATCCGGGAAATATATAACAATGTCAGCAGGAAAGTGCTTAATTCATATTCATATAAAGCTGAGCTAACTGTCAACAGGGTAAGCCTTGCAAACAGTGGTGGAGCAAAGCAAACTCAAGGCAGATTTTCATGTTGTTCTTGATGGGTTCTGCTAATTCTACATTTTGAGTTGACACAATCCTTCTTCAGTTCGCATTGTTTGTGTCACTACGAGGAGCTGTTATCGTTGGTTCTTTATGAACGAATTAAGCCTGCATAATTATCTTTAACTTGAACTCCTCACCGTTTTAGAAATCATAGTTGTATATTATATTTCTCGTGGTTTCAAATTCGAATGAATAGTTGTAATGGAGAACTTTCTTTTACACGGTGAGTGATATAGAGGAAATGGTGGCTTGCCATGAGAACTTCCTGTGCTTTGAGTGATGATACAAGAAATGCATGTGAACATGTTTATAACCTGAGAGGTTGGTACAATCGACTGGGGCGGTTTCTGTCATTTGGGTTAGAATATTGGATAGAAAGTGAGGAGGGAAGAAATGTTTGGGATAAATATGCTGCTTTGTCAACTTTTCTTCATTCTATTTATAATTGAAATTCATATTGTTGTAATAACACATGCTGAAAGACAGAATCAAATATCAAGATTATAAGCTGTAATACAATTATCCTGCTAACTTGTAGAAATTGGTTATTGGGTTCAATTGGGTCCCTGAGAATTCTTGAGCTGGTTGTTTCTCCTACGTCAAGTCTCTTGTCAATCCCTATGTTTGTAACATTGCCCTCCTCTTGTAAAGCAGCCTTGTCCTTAAGGCTGAAGTTCGGAAAGTCTTGATGGAATTTCTGTAGAGGCTCCTAAGTCGCATAGGATGGCGATTGACTTGCCTAATGAACCAACACTTTTGGAATTAGTCTTATTTGCTGTAAAAAATTTTAGTAGCCTAGGATTGTCAACCGTTTTAAGACAGAATGATTGTCCACGAATTGTTTTGGCAAAGGGAAATGCTGGGGAGGAATTCCTCCAATGCATTTCTTGAGGCTTGAGACCTGACAGATCAGATGTGTATTTTAGCAGAAGGAGTTCAAGGCAATATGCAACAGGTGCAATGCTTTCTATGATAGGGAAAAGGCCCAAAAAATCAGTTTGATAATTTGTTAGTCCATCAATTAGCCACCGATATTTGATGATATGATTGGAGTTTCAAATAAACTCAACAACTATAAAGAAGGTGATATCGATGCACCTGGAATTAGCTTGATTGTGCATTCGATTTTGTGCCCACAATAGGTTTTAGAGGAGAGTGGCTAGAATGGATGTGCGTGTTGTCAGCAAGTCTTCGACAGTAGCCACAATTATGTTGCATTGAACATCCTCTATGAGAGAAGGCAATGGGTGTCCATATACTGCTTTGAAGGGAGTCATTCGAATGGCGGAAAAAGTGAAGCATCTTTAGTAATCCTTGAGACACTGATGGAACACCTTGGATTTTCCATTCTTTTGTGAGTGATATAGGTTGCTGTTTGTAACTATAGTGCCTTGCAATTTAAACAAGTCTTGCCAAAAAGAGCTCATAATCATCTGATCACGATCGGACACAATATAAGTGAGAAAGCCATGCAATTTGGCAATATCCTTCATAAAAGCTTCTTCTATTTGACAGGCAGTTAATTGTGGCCTAAGAGGAGAAAAATAAGTATGTTTTGAGAGTCAATCAACAACAAACATGATGGTAGTCTAACCAACAAATGGGGGAAGATGCGTGATAAAATCCATAGAGATATCTAGGGATGGGAAGAGGTTGAAGAAGTCCTTAGGGTGGTGTGTTGAATGGTTTAATTGTCTGACACAATGGCTACAAAATCCTATATCAGTTGTCGCATGTTGGTCTAATAGAAGACGGGGGATATGTAAGCTAGCGTTCTCTGAATTCTTGTATATCCACTTGTGGGTATCTTATGAACTCGGTCAAAATTAAAAATTAGAATGCTGACTCTTTAGAAACTATGCCACTTAATTTTTATAAAAGGGGAGTCCATCTTAGACTTTGTAATCAGGAATTCGGTAGGATGTTACTAGGTCAATTGCAACTTTTGTGCTGAGGAAGGATGTTGCCTATCAAATTCCTACAGGGCCTGCTAAAGAGGTATTACAAGCTTAGAGACTGGTTGCATTTCTTGGATGGTAGCAGATGGTAACTACAATAGGGCATTGGTTGGCCTAATTTTTGTGCCTGGTCAATTCATAATTTCAAAGTCATATCCCATGAAATTTGTAAGCCATCATTGTTGTTACAGGGTTTGTATGGTTTCGTTGATCACGAATTTCAAACTTTGATGGTCAATTTGTATGGTAAACTTGCATATAAGCAAATGTTAACTCCATTTGCAAATTGATTCGATGATGCCAAACATCTCTTACATAGGTAGATGCAGTTTGGCGTCTCAGAGGTAACTCTTTAATGAAGTAGGCAATTGGATGCCTTTGTTGGGTAAGAATTGCGTTAATGTCGAACCCTAATGCATCAATTTATATGATGAATGAATATGCAAAATTTGGAAGTGCCAACAACAGGGTGGTGGTAAGTGCTTGTTTTAAGGATTCAAATGTTGCGGTTGCCTCCGGATTCCATACAAAAGCATCCTTCCACAAAAGTTGGTTAAGTGGGGCATTTATGGACGAGTATTTAGCCATGAAACAACAGTAGTATCTGGTGATGCCAAGAAACCCACAAAAGCTTTTTACTAAATTTGAAAGGGATTATTATTGAATTACTTAGACCTCGTTAGGATCTACAACTATACCTGCTGCTGACATACAAAGGCTCAAATATCTGAGTTTTATGAAACCAAATTCACATTTGGATAACTTAACAAATAAATAACGGGATTATAGAGTGAGAAATACTGCTTGTGGGTGTTCAAGATGTTCCCAAAGAAGAGTTGTAGATGAGAATATCATCAAAGAATACCAAGATAAGTCAACGTAACATGCCTCGAAACACATCATTCATCAAAGTTTGGAATGCTGAGGGTATCTTGGAAAGATTGAAAGGCATTATGTGTCCGAGAAGTTATTTTCTTTATATCGGGTGGATGGATGCGCACCTGATGGTAACAACCCCTGAGGTCCAACTTCAAGAAAACTTTTACTCCATGGAGTTCATTAATTGAAAATCGATCTTTAATTGTGATGGCATTAAGAGCCCTATAATCGAAAAAGAATCTCTAAAAATCGACTTTGTTTTTAACTGGTAATATTAGAGACAAAAAGTTGCTAGGACTTGGTCTGATTATGCCTAAAGCCATCATCTCACCAACCAACTTCTCAATTTTACTTTTCTAAAAATACGACATCTATATGGAAAAACTTTTACTAGGGCTGTGTTTGGAAGGAATGGAATTTTGGGGTCCATTAGTTTGGGTGGTGGTAGGTGAACGGGGTCGGGGAAAACAAAAATGAAGTGTGACAGTAGGTTTTCTAAGAAGGAGTTGAAGAAGGGTGGAGCTTGTGAGCCAATTATAGGTTTATTAGGTTGAAACTTAGTTTCCATTTTAACAAGGAAATATTGAGCTACTGCTCGTGTTTGGAAAGCATATTTAAGATGTCATAGTGAAATATGAGATAATGTGGGTTATTGAAGACTCTTAAGCCTCACTTTTTTCTCGACCTATTTGAATTCCATACAAAGGGTCTTATAGTCAAACAAAATTGGCTTAAGCTTTAAAAGTCATGGTACAACTAGGACCAAATTCGCCCCATATAATATGGGCAGGAGAAGAAGATCCACAGAGAACTTAGTTTTGTCCACACAAAAGGGTGTCTGTTTGCACGTGCCTATGCATTCAAAAAAATATCCATTATTAAGCGTGGCATGCGGGTGGGGAGAGAGTTGGACAAAGAGGTTAAGGTGGGTAGTAAGTCAAGTTTTGATGAATTATGGGTAGACTCGTCATCAACAAGAACGATGACCTTGTGGCTATTGATAAATCTCACTAATTTTAATGTAGAGGGTACTAGTTGGTTGGTTAGTGTGTGGAATGAGATCTGTGTTACCTTAACATCCCCTTTAATATTCGAAAGTTTCTTGCTTACCTCCTTGTCTATCTCGGTGGTGGTGGATACTCAACTTCCTCTTCCGTTGAAGCCATAAGACACAGGAATTGTAGAGGCTTACAATAGTGACTTGAGACAAAATTTTCGTTACAACTAAAGCATAACACCTTTTCTTGCCTCATCTCCATTTCTACCAGGGTCTGCCTTTTTGATGGGAAAGGGTGTTATAGGCTTTTGTGGGAAGCTAGATGGGGTTTATATGGCTTGACTTGTAGAAGGTGGATTTGGTAACATTGCGGTTGATATTACACTTGTTGAGCCATTCCTATGGCATCATGTAGGCTTTACGATTTGAACAAAGCTAGTTCTCTTTGAATGTCACCTCTATACTCATAGATGAATCATTTTAGTAGGTTGGCTTGATTTAACCATGTGGTTTGTGTGACAATTGCCTCAAACTCATCTAGGTTAGCAGGAACAGTAGTGTGTTGGAATAACTTGTAAAGTTGTACTTCATGGTTAGTAAATTTAGAGGGCATAAATAACACTTTAAGTTACTAGATGAAAGTATCATAGGTAATTAATTAGGATGTCATATACAACCATTAGAACCACTGGAGTCGGGACTTGTCATGTAAAAATTTGTTATTATTATTTTCTGATTATTGGGAGTACTAGGGTACAAAAAGAAATGCTCTATCTAGAAAAGTTATCCATGAATATGTTCACTTCAAAACAAAGGTATTTCAAGTTTTAGGAGTCTTAATTTGAGTTGAATTAAGGCATTTTCAGTGGTGGTGAAATATGTTGCAAGTTGGTTTGGTCATGTTGAGGAAAGTTGGCTTGAGATGCTGTGGGCTTGTGAGATAATAGGTGAAGATGGGTTGTAGGTAGGTAAGGTAGTTGTAATGGGCAAGGGTAATAGGGGCGTGTGACTGGTTTGGCCAGGGGAAAAACATATTGACATTATATAAAAATTTCATATGGTATCAAAGTCAAGTTAAGTAAAACCCAGGTAAAAAAACACAAACAACTAATTGAATACCATAACTAGTGGAGATGATGAAGAAAAAGGCAAGAATTCAAATATATCCAAAACACTCCATACTACTTGGTTTCTGTAGACAATCCTAAAACAATGATTTATCAGTAATCTTGAAGGGTGACAATTATGAAGAATGGGCAAACGCCATAGAAACTCACTCAGAGCAAAGAAGAAACTTCTTTTTATCAATGGCAAAATAGCAAAACCGAACTTGATGGCCTTGAAATATGAATTCTCAAATACTCAGAAATTTTTATAAGTTTGTATACAAAAATAGCTTCCGCACTTTTTGGTCTGTTGTAAATTCTATGCTTATAGGATAGATATTTAATACAATTGATCCGTCCTTGAGATCTACTCTAGCTTATATGGAGGATATGAAAGATCTTAGTGCTCTGAAATACTTCAAAGGAATAAAAATAGCTCGTGGATCAGAAGATATATTTCTTTGTCAAAGGAAGTATGCTTTTATTTTTGATTATTAAGCAAGCCTTCTTGGTTCGAAACTAATAGCCTTTCTTATTGAAACAAATTGCAAGCTAGCCTTCTTGAAGATCCAAAAAAATATAAAAGGTTGATTAGATTGATCTACTTAACTATTACACGACTTGAGCTTAGTTATGCAGGACATGTTCTTCTGCAGTTTATGCAAAGTCCGAAGTTGGATTATTGGGAGCCAACAATGCGGGTTGTGCGGTATGTAAAAAGAACCTCGGTCAAGGAATCTTTCTTCATGCCTTTGGGATTTTGATTGGGCTAGTTGTCCCTTGACTTGACACTCATTAACTAGATATTTTGTGATGCTTAGAGGGTCATTGATTTCATGGAAGATAAAGAAACAGACCAACAACTCTTTCTTGTGCTGAAGAGGAGTATAGGTTCATGGCTACAACATGTGAAATGAAATGGTTAAAAATGATTTTACATGATCTCGGAGTTTTCCATCCATAAGCAATGAGAATATTGTACTATGATAATCAAGTTGCTTTACGTACTGCCAGGGACAGAGCCAGACTCAACTCTAAGGAGGGGCCGGGGGCCGGGGGCCAACATCTAAATGCAAAAAAATAATACAATTATATAATATTATTAATAAATAATCAAAATGCAACACGCCGTTCTTTTAGATCACGAAAATCATCTATCAATAAATCTGTACTAACTGTTTCAACAATTTCTCTTTCAATAAACACTAATAAACAATCAGAGAGATATTCATCTTCCATCTTATTACGAAGTCTCGTCTTCACAATTTTCATAGCTGAAAATGATCGCTCCGTTGTAGCAGTAGAAACTGGGAGAGTGAGAACCAAAGTAACCACTCTATAAACAAGGGGGAAAATTTCTGATTTTCTAGTTTTCA
>JANZXV010000001.1:16807284-16819529 GCA_027576455.1 Erythroxylum roigii | reverse complement strand
TCATTGGTAGGTTGATTTAATATTTTTAGTATGAATAGCTTATGATCCCTATAACAATATGATGCATTATAGGTGATAAACAATGTGCTTTTCTAATCACTTTTGTGTATGTAGGTCTGGTTGTATCCTAAATATGCATCAATGAAACTCAGCATTTATACCCTGAAGTGACATTCACTAAATGATAGGTCTTGTAAATGGGATATTTATCCTTTAGGTATGCCTTTTTTCATATATGTGAAATAGACAAACGTCATCCACTTTTTACTTTTTTTTAACTATCTTCATGTTGACTAGCTCATGAAGGTATTGTACTTCTATGATAAAGTGAGCATAAAGCAACTTATGCACTTTGGCATCTATGACCTATTATATCTCTAAAGTAAAGACCCTTTTTTTTTCTTTATAGGCTTAGATATTAGGTAGAGGTTTAACATATCTGTGATCATTAAGGGTTAATTCTTTATATATTTTAGGGCTTTCAATCTAAACACATCTATATATTCGGCTAATATCATCTTCATGCCTTCTCGTTCCTTTGGTTCCATTCTTTTTCTTATTATGAAAAAATGTAGGCTACACGTCTCCCTATAAATAACTCCACCATTTCCTTGACGAATTACCTTCTTAACTCTTTCTTTGGGTCTTGACTGTTAACATATTTGTATTTAACTATAATTATACACCCATATTTAATGTATTTTCCTTGATATTTTATAGTTTTATTGTATTTTTAGTACTTAATTAGCTCCAAGTGCATTTGGAGGTGATAATTACCTTCTCAGACTAAAAGAAGAAAATTTTGGATTAAATCATGGCATAAAACGGAGACTTGATGCTACTTAGAGATACACAGCCGCCTATATGGTCGAGTAAGTCTCTGTAAACGTGAAAAGCCATAATTTTAGGTATTTTTGGAGCTATATGGTCATGTAAATGATCGTACTTGTCCTAAAATTCCTAGTTTTCACTATAAAAAGGACATAAATTGAGGCAAAACAAAAAGAGTTGAATTGTTAAGTGGTTTTGAGACATAAGACATATAGAGAGGCGACAATTTTGATCAAAAGAGGAGGAACATGTGAAGAATACATCAAGAGATCCAATATATAACAACATCAAATCCAAACTTGCAAGAAGATTCAATAAAAGAGAAAGGGAGATTTAAAATTATGATTTCTTTATTTTCTATTACTTTTTTTACAAGTTTACCTTTGATTTCATTTTATATGATTAGTAACTAAACATGTTTAGTGTTTAGTGTTTAGATGAAATGAAACCTAAGTCAGGAAAACAAACGTTTTAATTTTGTATTCAATGCATTTATATTAATTCATTTATTATGATTTAATTATACATTTTATTCTTATTCTAATATATCCATAATATTAATGCATGATTTGATTTCATATGATTGAGATTGAGAAACTCCATTGTTTGAATAGATCTACCATAATTGGAAGGATGTGCATGCAAACCTAGAGATAAGCTGACATAAATCTTTTGGATTAAGATCAAAACTAAAAGAAAATTTCACAAATCGATAAGGCATTCTTAGGAGTTTTAGATAGAAAAAGCTTAGTTAATCAACTGATGGATTAGTTGTTAATAGTCTCAAGAGAGATATTAACATAAGATAGGAATTCCCACGGTTCAATAATCAATAATATGATTGCAGGATAAAAGGTAAATAATTTAAGGATACTTAGGGGAATTCATCACCTAGATAATACCATTTAATATTGAATTTTCTTCATATTCTACTTGTCCTATGTTCAAAATTGTTTAATCTTAATTTAGTTTATTTGTTTAGCTTTATTTTTAATTAAAAACCAAAATATGATTCCTAGGCTATATAATAGAAAAAAGGGTAACTACTAGTATATACCATCTTCGTGGGATTAACACTCACTTGTTTGTGCCAGCTACAGCTACATCGTGCATTTGAAATAAATTTAATATTGGCATTAACCTTAGGCTTAATCAACTATCTATCGCCTGAATGCTTATAAGAGGTGATAGTTTTTTATTAGGTTTTAATAAGGTTACATAACATTGTCTCACCTTATTGAAATATCCTCTAACTTTCCTAATCCCATGTATTAGGTTTTAATAAGGTTACATAACATTGTCTCACCTTATTGAAATATCCTCTAACTTTCCTAATCCCATGATCTGTAAAAAATTTCATGATCAGCATATAAAGGCATAGCCTTTAAGAGACACAATGAGGATATTCCCAAAATAGCATTAAAAGTTGAAGGCCTTTTACTATGTAAAACTTAGTTCTCACTATGATTTGTGTAAGGTGTACCCACAACTTAAGTGGGATAAATGTTATTCCTTCTACTAGTGTTTACCTTTTACCAAAGCCAACCAAAGAAGTGAGTAGTTTAAATTGTGAAAAAAGGTAGGTCCAAAATGGTAAAAGCATTATAGAATAAGATTTTAATAGAGCTGCCACTATTATCATATTAATCACCCTTACTTAGGTGAACCTCATAGTATTTAATTGCAATGTTAGGGCTGAAAGTGCAATCATTTCCTCTTGATTTCTTCTATTTTCCTTTCTTTTAGATCCTTATGTTCATGTTTAAACAGTAGAATTCTTCAATAGTTTTTGACAGCTTTATTAAGAGAAAAATAAAACTATCATTTTTTCATTAACAAAAGCAAGAGCTTTCTCAAAGACTTGATTTTTACACAACACCTATTGATGAGCTTGATAAGTAAGGATGATGTCTCTAACAAGTTTTTTGGCTCATGGCCAATTAATAATCAAGTTTATGGCTTTTGCTTATTCAAATGTTAAATCATATCTCCATCATTTTTTATGTTTTTAGTGCAACCTCCTTTCTTTGTAAATTATAGAGATAATCAATCCTAAAATGCCTAACTTTTTGGGATTGTTTCATTTTAGTGTTCAAGTTTTTAAAATTTAAAAGTAAGTGATCAACTTTTTAAAACCTTAACAATTCAATTCAAAACATTAGTTTTGTTAGTAATTTGCTTATTTGGCTAATATAATCTTTTTTTTTTTCATAACATATAGATGTCCACCTAAAAAATAATGGTCATAGTTAGACTAGAGTACATACAATTTTTTCAAGTGGATACCTACTTTTCATAAATAATAAAGATTATGTTAGTCATATCAACAAATTATTAATAGAACTAACGTTTTGAATTGAATTGTTAAGATTCTAAAAAATTGGTCTCTCAATTAAAAATTTTAAAATCTTGGACATTAGATCAAAAAATCCTAAAATGTTAAACACTTTAGAATTAGTTATTCCTAAGTTATATGTTAGTTCAATTGTCATATGAAAGCTTGATAATTATTCATCATAAATGATAAAGAGAAAAGATTATTGCTCACTCTAATACTCTCTATATATATTTGAGTTCTTGAAATGCCTATGAAATTAAATTTCTAGAAACAATCATTTGTTTTTATGCATTTGGTTTTTTTTTTTTTTTGGTCTTTGAAATTTGTTTTTTGTGGATGCAAAGAGATGGTGCCACTTATTTCAATATTTTTGGACCTAGATCAAATAATAGAAATTTGGTTGAGCTTCAAATGAAATTTGAAATAAGAAAAGGATAGAAGTTGAACTCTACCGATTTATTATTGGATAGACCATGTTTGTTTTTGGTTATGTCACGTCTATTTATAAAACCATTTAACAACTAATGTCTATTCACAAGTGATCTAGCTATATTTTAATTATTTTTTCATTGACACCCATTACAATGAAGAAACAAACACTCCATCAGCCAAAATGGATTGCAGTCGAAACATCTGAAACTGCAGATACCTAAATTTTTAATACCTGGGCTGGGGTTGGTAGAAATTTGTCAAATAAGACCTTGTTTTGGCTTCTTTCGTCACGTTCGTATTAGAGAATAAAAAGTTGGAATTATAACAACCTGGTTAATTGGGAAACACAGATAGCAGAAGAGGGAAGATATGAAAAACGACATTTTTTAATGTGTTTTCTGGATCTGCGGAGAGTGTGGACATGTTAGCCATGGCTGAGATTGATGATTAGCTAAAGGCTTAAGCACCCAGATGCCGAAGTGTAAGTGTTTCGTGCCAACAGAAGCAACAAGCCACCTTCCTCTCTACCCATAATCACTGTGTTTCTTTATCTTAACCCACAGCTAGAAAACAACAACATAGAAAGAGAAAACAAAGTCCTGTTTTTGCCTTTCAACCAATAATATACACGCAAAAACATAAGAAATGTCAAGAAGAGACAGAAACTAAACTGGTTTGACGTTTAAGGCCCGGCAACAGGCTATTGCCACCCCAACTTCACCATCTTTTACGCGGTTCTAGACAGATTACTGTAATAATAACAGTAGACATTGAAGAAATTGGTATTAACTAGTGAGAAAGGGCAAAGAGAAGTCAAAATAGATACTTCTTTTCCTTACGTTTGTCTTGCTTTCTCTTCTGTTCCCCTTCTTATATTCTCTTCTCATTCCTCTACTTTTTCTAGCTCACAAGGTGTCTTCGCTCATCCTCTTACCTCCACTTTTCTCCTTTCTTGGTTCTGTTCCTGTGTTGAGTGATATTCGTCCCTTTACGACATCAAATCTTCATCTGGGTCCTCAACTTTTCTCTGATTCACTTCTGTTCTTGCCCAGTTAGTTGTTGCAAAGTTTATTTATTTTTTATTTTCCGATGGAAAAGGAGAAACTTTTCATGAACCAGGCAACCAACGGTACAACACCTATGTGGAATTCTTCCAGTTTTGGAATGGGAATGCAATCAAATGACCTCAGTTCTTGCTTTTTTAATTCCAATTGGGATAGGTCAATGCATCAGAACGATCCCTTTGAGTCTGCTCTGAGCTCCATTGTCTCGTCTCCTCTAGTTTCGAGTGCCAATGCCATTTCTTCTCACGGTGGGAGTGGTGACACAGTTACGATCAAAGAGCTAATTGGGAGATTAGGAACTATTTGTGACTCCGAAGAGATTTTTCATCATTCTTCTTATATCAACAACACCGATAACATCAACAATAACAGTAATGCTAACAATTCATGTTACAGTACGCCGTTGAATTCGCCTCCAAAATTGAATCTTGCATTTATGGATTCCCATTTCAAAGGTCGTATGCCAATTCTTGGGAGCAACTTGGCCAACCAACAAAGTTTAGTTCCAGTTCCTACCGATCCCTGTTCCAAAAAGGTTGATCCCCAACCCTAAGGGCCCCCAGTCGCAGGCCCGACCACCGTTGGAGGATTGAATCACGGTCTGATCCTGAGCAGCCCCCTAACAGAGCGGACCATTTCTCCCGTTGCCGAGAGTCGAACCCAGGACCTTGTTCCAACTTACCCTGTTAGTTTACCACTCAGGCAACCCGTGCGGGCAGTTCCTACCGATCCTGTATTTGCAGAGAGGGCTGCAAGATATTCTTGCTTTGGGAACAGGAACCTTGGAGGCTTAAGTGGGCAATTTGGACTAAATCAAGCTGAATTACTTTATGGTTTGATGCCAAGAGCTGAATCCGGTAACAACTTCAGAGTCCAGAGTAGCAATTCTATGAAGGTCACTGCTTCTCAGGGGATTGTTCAGGAAAGCAATAAAAGCTCACCACAAGATGTGAGTTCGAATTCTGCCAAGAAAAGAAATGCTGAACTCGGAGATTTTAACGAGAAGTCTTCTGTGTCTGAGCAGATTCCGGATGGAGAAATGAGCATGAAAGGCCAGAAAGAGTACAACCCAAGGAAAAGGAAATCAATTTCCAGAGGAAAGACCAAAGAAACTCCATCTCCATCTCCTTGTTCTTCTGGGGCTAAGGTAAAATGATAAAATGTGTTCAAGTTTGGTGCTTTTTGATGAGATTATGAAGAAACCAATGACGAGCTCATTGCAGGTAGTGGCAGAGAATAATGACGAACCTAGTTTGAAAAAAGGTAAATCAGATGAAGCTAATGGGAAGCAAAAGGATGCAGGAAAAGCCAAAGAAGAAGAACAAGATGGGAACCAGGAAAATAATAAGGATAGTCCGAAGCTAGTAGAGCCTTTAAAGGACTACATTCATGTCAGAGCCAGAAGGGGTCAGGCTACAGATAGCCACAGTCTTGCTGAAAGAGTAAGAATGAATACAATTTCTGTTATCCATGTGATGTCGTAAGATGTTTTCCATTGACCTCTCTGATTTTAAATTTGTCAGGTACGGAGAGAGAAAATCGGTGAAAGGATGAAGTTTCTTCAGGATCTTGTTCCTGGTTGCAATAAGGTCTCTGTTTTCTTTTCTTCTTTTTTTTTAACTTTTTTTCCTGAAGATTTGCATTTATTCGAAAAAAGAAAAGATAGAAAAAGAAAAAGTCACTTTTTAAGGAGTGAAATTTTCTAAATTGGCTGGAATTTTCAACTTCAGGTGACCGGGAAAGCTGTCATGCTTGAGGAGATTATAAACTACGTGCAGTCATTACAGCGCCAGGTTGAGGTAAGTTCCATCCAGGTTTTGCCAAGGTTTTTCCTTCTGAGTTTGAATGATGTACTTGATTTGATATCTGGGGTGCGGATTCTTGATCTCATTTGCAGTTTCTCTCCATGAAGTTGGCAACTGTGAATCCTAGTATGGACTTTAACATGGAAGCGCTTCTATCAAAGCAAGTAAGTTAAGACTTAGTATTGTTACTTTCTGTCAGATAATAAGTCCTAACAACTTATGACATTCTTATCTTAATAATTCTATATTTTCAGATCTTTCAATCTCGTGGATCCGTACCGAACGATCTTTATCCATTAGATTCCTCAACACAAGCATTTCCTTATGGCTACCAGTCACGGCAAGGATTACCCCTGCAGGGTGGCCTATCCACTAATGCAGGAAACCAGTTTTCACTGAAGCGAAATCCATGTCTTCATTTGCCTGCCCTTAATGGGTTTACTGATGCTTCTCGTCAGGTGCGTACAGGTGACTAACCCTGTTCATTTTGATTGGCTTTTCATCGCATAATCTTATCATTGTTTGCTTGCATTTGCGTTACAGGTTCCCTCATTCTGGGAAGATGACCTCCACAGTGTTGTGCAGATGGGGTATGGCCAGAATCAGCAGAGCTTTGAAGGTGATACAAAAGATTCCTTCCCAAACTTCTGATGTTAAACAAAATGTTGATCGGCTTTTAGCTTTAGAACTTAGGTCCACGATCTTGTTGGTGCAGGTTCTCTACCCGCAGCTCAGGTGAAATTGAGCTGTAATTCAGAAACAACCTTACAGCCAAGTTCATAGCCAAGTGCCTCGGTGACAGAGAGAAGCCTATGTAAATACAGCCTAGTTTCATTTTGTATCACTTTTTAGATTGGAGAAAGAGTATACTTTCCCATTTTTATTTTCTCATTTTAGTAGTCATTGAAGCTGCTAGATTTTACAATTTGGGTCTCTTTGAAACAATTCTCCAAAGAATCGGTAGCTTCAATTATGTCTAATGAGATTACAATTCACCTTTGTTCAATGTGCTAATGAGATTACAATTCAACTCGCATGTATCAATACAACTATGTCTTATTCCATAGGACGTAGAAAATATGATAAAAAAGCATTTCAAACTCTAGCATCCTCTTCAATTTCATGCACAAAAAGCCACCTTTATAGG
Source organism: Erythroxylum roigii (assembly GCA_027576455.1). Taxonomy (NCBI): domain Eukaryota; kingdom Viridiplantae; phylum Streptophyta; class Magnoliopsida; order Malpighiales; family Erythroxylaceae; genus Erythroxylum; species Erythroxylum roigii. The sequence continues at coordinate 16,811,912 of JANZXV010000001.1, read as the reverse complement.
ATCTTTGATATCTTATACACTTTCAAGTCTACAATAAGAGGTCTTATTGAAAATAGATTCATTTATTATAGTCATATAATCATCAATGTTTATGGTTTCCTTCTCGTAATTTTGCATAGCCTTTTTGCTACAACATACTATAACTTGTTTATCTTATTTTGATTCTCTATCCAAGTGGTGAGGATGTTTCCTCACTCTATTCACTAAAGAAACTTTTCAAAGTTAGTGTATTTACAAATTCATTACTATCATTTTAGGTAATATTCATTTGTAGTTAACAAACAATTAAGTAATTTTGTCTGTTTTGATGGTTAATGCAAATGTCAACTTCTTCATAATCTTCCTTTTCATCATTATTGTTTATATCACACTCTCCAGCATAGTCATTGTTTAAACTTTATTTTTGATAGTAACAAACTGAGTCTTATACATGCTCATCCATATGACTGAAGGGTCTATAAGATTTACATCTTTGCTATATATATTCCATGATTTATCTTCGAGGCCATATCAACATTAGCAGCATATACTTCTTCAAATTAATCACAAATTGATCATATTTCCTATCCTTTGAATTTTTTGATGATTGTGTCTGTTGAATTTCTCTAAAAGTAGATATATATATTGATGTCAAACATAGATATCTGCAAAGGCACATTGTTGCTAATGTCACCCCCTAATTTAAATACCAAATCTGCAATTTCACTCTCCATTTGTAATCTAAATTATTAATTTCAGTTGTATCTATTTTACTCAGTTGAAGATATTAAGACTACATATTCATTTAGTAGTATAGTGAATAAGATTAAGGACTACTTATATTATTGTAACTATGGATTGATAATACCTGTGAGGACTTCTTAAACCATGTTTAACCTAAGAAGACAAATTTATGAATGAGTTCAATTTAGATTAAATTTTAAATAAAATTTTACTTTATTAAATTGGATTATATGGCATGTTATTAAATTTTTTTATCTATGTTATTTACAAAGAAAACAAAATTGTAATTATTTTGTGAGGTATAACGAAAAATTCATAAGAAGTAGTATAAATATCATAAATGAGCTTCAAGAGATCAATGACAAACTAAAGAACCATCAAAATGAAATATTGTTATGGAAGTTGCTGATTTGTATTTGGGCGATTTTTTCTATTGTTGTTAGCTGTTACTTAGTAATTTACTTATGAAAGACTTTTGTACTCTGGAATTGAGATTATGATGTTTATTTATATTTGAGCAACTTTAGACTTTATAGCACTTTATGGTCAATTTGTAACGATAAATTTTATATAAAGTTGTGTTCAAATATCTACCATTTTAATGAATTGGTATCGTCCTATTTGGATTTTTTAGCATACTCCTTTTGTTTAGAATGCTAATTTGCTTTCATACAATATTAAGACATCTATAATCAAATAATTTATATCAATTTTATCATTTAAACCATATATAAAAATCCAATCAATATTAGGATGATTTTATGAATTAAAGTGTAAAATGTATATATAATAAAATTTTTGTACACTTAAAGAAGACTATGAAATTTCAATCAAACTCAACTACAAACATAACTAATGATCCAAAAGAGATAGTGTATATGAAAACTGTAATTCATCTTCCAAAATAGCACTACATACAAAAGTAGTTATCTAGAATGTGCACTATATACAAAAGGTAATTATCTAGAATGTGCAACATATACAAAATGTAGTCATCCAACATATGCACCATATACAAAAAGTAGTTATCCATAATCTGCAATAAATAAACAAAAATAATTTTTTTTCTTTTTTTCCCTATATGTTGATTCTTATGTCTGTTGGGTATTTTAGCTTTCTTGGGCATTATCATATATTCTCGTAGAAAATGTCCTTATGTTATGCCACATTGCTTATACTTTTATATGACATATGAAGTCTTTTTTGAGTAATTTTATAAGGGAACTCTTCTTTGACTTCCATACTCCTTGTCTTTTTTGGTCTTCCAGACATGCTCTTGTATTGTGGTGTAAAAGGTTTCAAAACCATAGCCTTCACTTAGACTTGGCTGTAAATCTTCACCAAGAATTAGAAAATTCCATCTTGCATAAAATTCTTTAAAAAAAATTTACTATATAAAAATTCGATATATTATTCCGGTTTGCCATCATCATGTCAGATTGCAGTATAAGTATGTTGACCAAGAATTACACTCAAACCTTATATCCTATATATGTAAGTTTTATTGCCTAAATCAATAACATATTCTTGAAAATTCATATGCTCCACTTTAAACAATCTCCCACCAGTAAAGTATGGCATCTAATTGTTCGCAAGTTGCTTATATTTCTCCAAGGTTTTTTGAATCATAAGAAAAATGGATCCATTATAATTCTGTCCCCTCTTTTTTCTTGTTAAATCTATCCATTGTTATTTTTTTAATCATTTTAAATATTGTGATAATTGGTTTATCCCTAGCCTCTTCAATGATTGAAGTTTTCTCAATGGTCATTCAACAATATGTCATGTTTTACTTCAACATTTTAAGTGTGCTTATACCTTCAGTTGGTAGGTATTTTGTCCAACTAGTCATAGATCAATATGTCAATACCTTCTAAATGCTTTATGTAACATCCCGTCCCCATATTAAGGGTTAGAATCCAAAATTTCAATACATGGGAGCTCAAAGAGATATTAAGGAAATGCATTTTCTTGTTCATGCATAATATTAGCATATATGCACATAAATATTGAATGTTTATGCATTAAAAAGTGGTACATGCATTCATTGACAACTTCCGGGTATAATTAATGTTAAATGTGATTTTATTGAAAATGAGAAGTTGAGGGAGTAGAAAGAGTGATTTTTGGTGTGAGTGTGATAAGGAAAGTTTAGAATCAAGATTAGTAGTGATCTGGAAAACGTTCACTGAGTATGGTTCAGTTTTTTAGCCACAACATTTTCTTTAGTTGTCCAAATGAGATTATTCTTCATTTGGATTAAACTAGAGATATATGGCTACATTTCGTATGAAGACATTGAATTTCAATTCTGTCTCTAAGAATCCTAAAAGTTGTCATGAAGTTAAGAATTGGGTGCAGTACATTGGTGTATGAATGGAAAATTTGTCTTCAGATTTAGGGGCAAATTTGGGATTTATGTAAATAGATTTTAGCAAAGTTGCCTTTTGGAAAGTTGTAGATCTTTCTTTTATCTTTCCAACGGTATATAGTATGAAAATTTTGAACATCTGAGTCAAAAGTTATGATCTTTATAAGTGGAGATATTTTGAAGCAAAAGTAAGACGAAGTAAAATTAAGATGATACAAAAGTGACTTTTTCTTTTTACAAGAACTACTAAAAATCAAAGTTGTAAAGTATTTTCGAAAACTTGTGTAACAATAGTAAGATTTAAACTTGAAAGATAAGAGTGATTGAGAGTTGAGAGATTTCGACACAGCAATTTTTATACCGGTTCACCCCAAACCGTGGGCTACGTCCAGTCCTCAGATGTCTTTCTGAGATTCCACTATCTCTCAAAACGTTACAAGTATTCTTTGTTTCCGAGCCTCTTCAGGTCTCTTACAATCAGTATTCTTTCACACTTAGCCTCTTCAGGCTATCTGCACTACTTTCAACTGAAAGGTGTTTCGAACTTTGTTACAGAAAAATAGCTCTAGATTTTTCGCACAATAATTTCTCTCAAGAATTGCTAAGCTTTTAATTCCGCTAACTTCAGTAACTTCTGCAATCTTCGACTCCGACTCATATTTATAGCCTTCGTCTTCAACTGCTTCTTGATAACTGCTTCTTGATCTTTAAAGAATCAGTTATTCAGTTAAGTTCTGTAACTAACTCAGATTGATTCGTCATCTGACGTGCTTTTCTTCCATCTATTTTTCTTTCGTCTGCTTTTCTTCCGTCTGTTTTTCTTTTGTCTGCTTTTCATTTTTTCTTCCGAATGTTTTTCTTTCGTCTGCTTTTCATTTTATCTTTCGTCAGCTTTTCATTTTAGCTTCCGTCTACTTTTCTTTCGTCTGCTTTTTTGTTTTGCTTTGTATGCTTTTCATTTTAGTATTATTTGTTCTTCATCAAAATCATTTGATAAAGTCATTTTTCCTTAACAATTTCTGTCATGTTTGTCTTGGCCAAAAGTGTTTCGGCCATGACATATGCTGATTTTCGAAACTTCCTTCAAAGGTGGCATCTAGGGTTATGGCCGAGGATGCCTAGGTGACGGCTGCTAGTTTTTCTGCCACGTAAGACATGGAATTGGAATAGGAAACCACAAGTATCCATGTTTGACAAGGATACTAGGAGTGCAATCGATCCTCATATGTGATATGAATTCGGGAAAAGCATAGATTCCCTATTAGATAAGGATTCTAAAAGACTAAAAATTGGAAACCACAAAAGTTTTCATATTTGATATGGATTAGTAACTTTCATAATGCACTAAGAATGACCCTTATGACAATATTAAGTTTGCATGTCTTCCATAAAACTTTACCCATGTTTATCTCTAGCTTATCCTTATGTGGGTTTTTGCCAAAGCAAGGCATATGAGGATCATCTAGGGAAGACATTTGAATAATGGTGCTATTCATAGGTAAAGTATGGTTAAACTTAACTAAGCTATCAAAAC